>ML786772.1:422740-452562 GCA_009831015.1 Picea engelmannii | reverse complement strand
CTTATTTTAGGGTTGGGTCCACTTCTAATTTCTCCATTAAAATTATTATTGAAATAATTTATTTTGTATTCAGTTTGAATTATAATACACTCATCACTTCACTTTATTATTTATCTTTTAAAATCTCTTAAACCACTTTGATTGATTTGACCTTTTGGGGCTTCTAGATGACATATGAGGGTCCTCCAACTTCGTAAGGCCATAACTCTCAAACCGTGAGGAGTTATGTGACGTTCTACATACCACCAGAAATGGCATGACATGTACTATCCATATAGAATAGTATTATCTAAAAATATATCATAACTCATACCGTTACCCATCAAACAAACTTGGGTCCATTACCCAAACCTGGGGTCTCCAACTTCTCATGGCCATAACTCTCTAACCATGAGGAATTATGTGACATTTCACATACCACCAAAAATGACATGACAAGAACTATCCATCTAGGATATTTTCCCTAAAAAATTCACTTGTCTTCATCTCATTATTCCACAATTAAGCATGTGTTCTCTTACTCCACAAACATTTTCCCGTGAGGGATTTCACCATAAGGGGACCAATTTGGAGTTCATCCATATTTACTTCTTATCAACCATGAAAAAACAATAATGAGTCATATTTACATCAAACACTATTGGGTCTGTTGAAGGAAAATCTCCCTGCGGACAGGTAGATCTCCTCTTGAGAGCTAGACTCTTAACTCTTAAGACAAAAGACGCTTAACGTGGACACCGAATTCCTTTCATATCTATAAAAACTAATGCATAAGGAGGAAGGAGAACAGAAGTACCTTTTACCGGTGTTTGTCCCTGCACTCTCCGAGTTGAGCTCCAATATTTTGCTCCTCGATGAGCCCTCTAGACAAACAATAGTACGACCACTTCCTACTCTATTGATATTAGCTTGAAAATAGATCTATCTATCAGAGATAAGTTCATGTAAGATCAAACACAAACTATAAAGAAACAGGTCAAACATGTCATATTGATGAGGATAATGACAGAAGTAACTTACAACCGTAGATGCGAATGCAACAGCTTCATCAAGTCCCCTTTGTCGAACCCTTTCTCAAAATATCCACGACACGGATGAGAACAACTTCACTGATTACTCTCCTCCAGTTCACCGTGTGTTTCCTATGAGATCATAGGTTTCATGCTTGCAATTCTTCCCCCTTTCCACCATGATAGAGCCTGTTTATATAGGTTTAGAGAGGCTTAACCTCTTGAGGTATCTTTCGGGTAGGTTGAGGAATTCCCTCCTTGAACCAAGGATCTTCTCCTAAGACCATGATTGAACCAGGAGTTTGAATGCAATTGCCTTCCAAACTTGAAATATCATCCCCTTATTCTCCTCAACAGATCAACTACTGCCCAGATTAGACAGGGCTCCCTCAAAAGGGGCATCAGGGCGCTATAACACTCCCTAGTAAGCTCAAAGGGGGCGCCAGCGCTCTAAAACTCTACAGCGATCCTTTAGAGGGACAATTTGGTGCTATAACACTCCCTAGCACCTTATAGGGGAGCGCCAACACTCCTAAGGGTGAGATAGAGGAGCGCTCTCCCTTAAAACCTTAGTTTGAGAGCTCCTTTCAGGTGGCAAGAGATACCTAACTTCAGCTAACCATCCCTCTTCCTCCAAATCATGTGTTTGAGGTATTGTAATTGTCTCCTTGGTGTCATCATCATGTCAGTATGCTTTGTTTGACATTTGCGACACTTGTGAACAACATGCGACAGTTGTGAGGAACATGCGACACTTGCGACACTTATCAAAGCGAGCAATGTTGATGTGTAATAGATTGCCCCCCAAAGTATGAAGTTAGAAGATGAGAACTGATAACTGAAATTTTTTGTAGACTTTCAAGTAAGGGTATAGACTCGGAGAACCTAATGGAAGCTGCACACAAACATCCAACAAATATTATGACATGTTTCAAAACCCAAGGCATGCATAGCTATGCTTGGGTGATCAAGACTTGCAAGATATGGTTGCCATAAAATACACTGCGGATCCATAATTGTATTGATAAAAAGGTATAGCCATCAAAGATACAATGTGGATCTATACTCTGATGACCTGAACTGATCGTAGCCACGAAGAATACACAGTGGATCTATGAGATGACAAGACATAGCCACGACCAATACAAAGTGGATCTATGTAACAGTGTATGTATCATTTGTCCAAGAGAAATTCCTTCGCAACCTAGGCAAAGAATATATCAAAGTGATCACTCAACCCAGGGTCTTCTTACTGATCCTGATGTAGTATGAATCTAACCATGTGAATAGATGTCCTGATGTCGAACATGGAAGAAACCACTTGATTACCGGTCAATGGTGTAAACCGTTAACAAGTGCAAGGGAGATCATCATGGATGTCAATGATTCCCAAGGTACACCCTAGTACATTCCAACAAATGTGAATGAATGAGATGGAGTCAAACATCCACGGAATCATCCGATTAGAGGTCAGTGATGTAAACCCACTGTCGGACGTGAGGAGGCCTTCCATTGAGGCATGCAGGTCCCAAAGTACTAACTGGTTTCTAAGCCTAATTCCTGGATAATGTGTTAAGGTCAACAAGAATAGGATCGTCGAAGGAGGGCATTGATGTATCCCCCATCAACGACACGAAACAGACATAGAAATGTAATTGGTAGATCAAATGAACATGGACTGACATGGGTTTTGAGATAAGATATTTGTGATGGATGACTCTAGAGGCGGATACTTCCCTTGAACACTGAGGCACGAGAGTAGAAACGTGACATCGACCAAAACTTGATGATGCAGTGGATGCTGTGACTTACGTCAGGTGACCCAAAGGAGTGAAAGAAACTCAAAGGATTGGCTCAGTGCAGAGGTTCAGCGGATTATAATGCGTGCAAATGACAAAGTGTCATGTTCAAGAGTGACTCTAAGAATTACTTGGTAATGTTTTCAAGAGACTTCTTGGCTTGCTTCTTTCAAATTTTCCCCCATCCAGATAGACGAGTACCTCTTTTTCATTTAATGAGCTCGAGGAGGATAACACATGCTCGATATAACTCACCTTCGGTAAGTTCCTCTTCCTTTGTTTAACGAACTGGAAGAAGTAAGGGTTGGGTCCCGTATGGGCCTGCCAATGTGTGTTTTAGCGAGTCCAAAGACAGAAAACTCGAAGGTTTTTCATGATTATAGAGTCTGGAAAAACACTTAAAATAAAACTCTCTTAGTTCCTTTTTCGTAAAGTTAGTCTCACGAGGCCGAAAAAGAGATAAACTACCACTCGATAGACACCCTTTCAAACCTTTTAACGAGTGTGAAAGGAAGCAAGATCACTCGATAATCTTTTCATATTTAGAGAGTCTGAAAAGAGTTTAAAGATGACTCCAGGGGGTTCCTTTTTCATGTGTCCATGTGGGCCCGAAAAAGAGATAAAAGTCTGCCCAGTACGTTCTCATATTTTCGAGCTTGAAAATGAACTAAGACTATGCTCATGGATGTGACAAGGTAAACAAACGATCAGAATTGCTTGGAAACCTGTAGTGTCAAAACTGCAATCTAGCGGTTTAGAGAAGCCATTATATTGCCAGAGAAACCCATAAATAACTATACCTTATAAAAAATGTAAATTTATAAATAGTAATACAAGAAAAATCTTCATTTACCATTTCATTTTGCATAAGGATTTGTAGCAGTGGAGATTCTCACTTTGGAGGTGGATCTTGTTTCACTTGTTACCAGAGCTACGGTTGACTGTTTCTCTTACCGTTTGGACCAGGTAGATCTTCATATCCCCTTCTTTCAATTACATGGTTTAATATTCATTTTCATAGAAATATTTAATTTAAAAAATGAATCCCTAAGTCGCTCCAAAAAAGATCAAATCGGCCTCCATAGAAAACGATCGGAAAAAGACATTCTTTTGCAAAAACGTTTTTAGAAGGTGATAGCCAAGATGCCAACGCCTTGACACTTGAGTAGATGGGTTGTTTTTGTTAAAGAATTCATAAAAAACTCAAAAATACGCCCACGCAGCCATTGTGGGAATTGTTTTCATTTAAAAACGTTTGTGTTGCTACGTGATGATTGTTGAGTGATAAAAGGAGGGTGTTGTCTCTTTTGAATAGTGTGGACATTAGATTTCATGTTTTTAAATTGTTTAAGAAATTGCCGAAATTGCCGAAATTGGGGTAAGTTAGTACATTAACTTCCCGAGGTCATAACTTCTTGATACGATCTCCATTTTAGGTGTGTGATAACCCATTGGAAAATTATTTTCGATAACTACACATTATTCCATCAAAGTTTGAATCTATTTATAGTTTGATTGTGGAAAGACAAAAAAACATTTTTTAGAGCCCCAAAACGGCCCTGGAAGTACAGAAAGATGTACTGACATGAAAAATTCCAAAATAAGCCAGTTGGAATAGGTGGGAAGCCACCAATATACACCTAGATTCTATGTAGGGATTCAGGACAACCTCGTAAGTACAAAACCCACAATTACAAATAAATGTCCCCATTACAAAGAAAGGTGTTGAACTAAAAACTGTTTAGATGAGCCAGTTGGAATTTGGAACAAGTGGGTGGCCACCGATATCCACCTGGATCAATCCTCCCCCTTTAAGAATCAATGTTATCCATTTTTTTGAGTGACCATGGAATAGGGGAAAGAATTTTTTGAATCTGAATCTTGGTGAGGTGCATGCCTTGTCAGAGAAGTTACGCTGCTTGGTCTAGGGAAGGCTGTCACAAACCTCTTGTTGGCAGGGTTGAATCTGTTCCACCAACCTATTGTCTCTAGGAATAAAGATGCATTGTGTAGGCACCATTGTAGGTGAAGAAACAATATCTTCTTTCTCTTCGACAATCTGCTTCTCCTAGATCTAAGGTTTTGAGACTACAACAGTTGTAGTAGCCTTTTGTGCATCCTTTGAATAGACTGTGAAGATGATGAATTTTACAGTATGAGAGATTACCTTGCAACACTTTTTTGGTGGAATGGTAGTCGAAACTACCTCTGGTATCCGATAGATCTGACCCCCTAGAGTAATAATAACACTACAGGGTCGAGACTCATAAACAACATGACGTTTCCACATATATGGTTGGCCCAAAACAACATCACAAACATCAATATGGGAAACATCACACACTACCTCATCCTTGAAGGGATAGATTCCATAGGACAAGAGACACTACTGGCTAACACAAAGATCTTGTCCCTCACGAAGCCACCCGATGTTGTATGGTTGCGGGTGTGTTGTTTTCAACAACCCTAGTTGTTTGATGAGCTTAGCTGGGATGAGGTTCTTCTGGTTGTTGTTATCAACAATGAAATTCAACGGGGTTCCATTCACCCACATCTACAAATGAAAGAGGCACTCCCCTTATTTAGGATCTACTAGTTCTTCTAGTTGAATTGTTGATGTCACAACAATAGTAGTGGGGTTTGCATCAATGATCTGTCTGTTTTCAATATTTTCTGGATCAGATTCTGAATCAGAGTTCGACTCCTTGTCTTTTATCTCAGCCACCAATGACTTTTTTTAGTGGCATTCATCGATGTTGTGCTAGGGGATGTTGTGGAAGTCGCACCACTTCCCAGTGTCATTTTTTGTCTTTCCTTTTGTTAGAATATAATGGATGTGCTCATTTTACCATTGACAATATCGTTATTGTCACCCAACCATAGGAAAAATCCACCCTCCGAGCACCGTAACCTTGACAGAGAATCACTCTAGAAGCAAACCCTAGGCTAGATAGCCAAACAAAGGGTAGCGCTCCTTTCCCCATGGATAACACACCAACAAGAGCTGATCATATAGTCCAAACCCTAACCAGGAGATAGTCCAAGCCAAACGTGATCTGTTAGCTGCAGTAGCTGCAACGAAAACTCTCCTCCAAACATGCGCAGAAACTGGGCACTGCAGTGCACACAAGTGTTTCTCTGCAATTCTCAGACTGCCTGCCAGAATAAAGACTGGCCTCTTGTATTTATAGTAATTCTAGCGAACTGCCCGGGCTGACTTCTCATTCTGGATATCTGTCTATTCAGTATATATTATTTCTTCTGGACGACTTCTTCTATTGGAGGCTAATAACCTAATACAAGTTATCTTCCTGAGCTGACATGTATTCTAGGGTTATTAGCCAACTCATTAGGGTTTCTTCTTGCTTCCCAGAGTATTCTATTCTTGTCAGGTTTACACGTGGAGGTAAATACCTACTGTAGCTACCATAATATCAACACTCCCTCCTAGCTAGGGAGGTATTATAGGTAATGGTCTTGAGCACAAACATACCATTCACCCAGTAGCATCAACATAGTTGTATAGACTATGACTAGATCATGAGCACCATCATCACCATCAGTGTCATCGGCTGCATCATCTCTCAAAACCGTACTCTATCTGAGTAATTGGACATGATGCTGGATAAGTCACTCATACTACAGAGTGACACAAAATCCATTCTTCTAATATGGACATATGTATTAGAAAAATAAATGTCCCGAACCATTTCCATCTGGGAAATCTCTATCCATTGATCATCCATCTAGTTGATAATCATTTTCAACACTATTGATAGTCTTCAAGGAAATCAAAACAATATCATTCAATAGAACACAACTGTGTCTATCCATAGTAGTACAGAACTACAATCCAGTGGTACACTACCACACCAAGTAGCACACAGGTACTTGATCAGTGACATATAGTCACAAACAGAGAAACACATCCACCACAATAGTATACATATACTGTCTAGAGACATACAGTGTTCATAAAAATCATCTGATATCAACCTGCACAGAAACAATGTTATGATATAAACTGAATCATCTGGGCCATTCTTCCACTCACATCTGTGAGATATTGGAAGAGCATCTTCCCTCAAAAAGAAAAACATCAATGATGAGCTATCTGGACTATTCTTCTCAAGCAAGGAAGAATAAATGTCTTGACTTATGATCTTGGACCATTCCCCACCCTGGGCCATTCCTCCGACACTAAACAAAGTGTAACCTGGAGAGAATGAGTCCGACCTAAGAAATGTTTGTCCTTGATTGTTGAACCTAGACCATTCCTCATCCTGGGCCATTCCTCTGGCACTAAACAAAGTGCAACTTGGAGAGAATGAATCTGCCCTAAGGAATGACTGTCTGGACCATTTCCCATGTTAACCACAAGAGAAAATGTTTGTCCTATACCAGCCTCCAAAACGGGCCACTCCCCATGTTAACTACAATGGGAAGGGATTATCTAGCGAGGCGGGATAGTCTTCTTGAGTAACCCTCAAGAAGAGAGACTGCAATAGACCACTACCCATGTTAACCACAATGGGAAGTCGTTGTCTATGGTACATCAACAATCTGGTCCATTTTCTGAACTGGAAAATGTCTGTCTGTCAGAAATCTCAATCCACTTTCTGAACTGGAAAGAATCTGCTCATCATATCCATCAATCAATAATACATTAGTGCTCCCTCCCAACCCGAGAGTCATCTCTTCCTTTTTCGATAAGGAAGTTGTCTCCACGAGCTCAAGCTTGAGTATGCAAACTCTTTCACCTTGAACAAAAGCTTTATAAAATTGTCTTCTTATCTGCTCATCTGTGGAGATATGTATTGGAGAACCACTTTCTCCTTTCTGGACTTCATCACGGATAATGTAATGCTTGATTTCAAATGTACTTTGGTGTAACAACCCTAGTTGAATATATTCTTAGGGATTATTAAGTAAAATTAATTAGATAATTAATTGTCCTAATATGGTTTTAATTAAACAATGATTATCATTAATAGTATTAATTAAATATTTATTTATTAATTAATTGTTTATAACTTTTGATTAATTAATTAATTACATATCACATTAAATGACATGGGTAATAAATTTAAGGGGCTTAATAATTTTAATTTATTTAATTAAATTCTTTACATATGCGGAAAGGGATAAGACATTAAAGAAGGGGATACGATATTAAAGGGGGAGATAAGGAAATTAATGAGGGGGAGGAGAGTCGGTGAAGGAGGATATGATGGGGAAGAGTCCTATGGGAGAGGCAGGATTATTATTCTTGTGGGAGGCAGGAAGCATTTTGGGAGGAGGATATATTTTTGTGGGAGATTTTTCTATGGAGATCTCTAGTGTGAGGAGTTTGGTTTTGAGGGGTTTTGGTGAATTAGAAGCAGGGGGCACTGGTTTGCTGGGGGTTTTGGGCATGGGGGCCAGGATATCCTTATGGTATCCTAGAGCTAGGGAGTCGGACAGGCTGCTTCTAGATGGCAAGGAGGAAAACTTGGTTTTGGGCAGTGTTTGACACAATTTCAACTTCAGCATTGGACCAATGGAGCAGTGGGATTTAGCATCAGAAGCATGTATTTTTATTTATGAATTGTTGAGTTATTTTCATGCTGTAGATAGATTTTAATTTCTGCAGAATATTTATGCTTATATGATGTGAATGAGTAATTTGCGTATGAGAAAGGAATTATATGTTAAATTGTATTTAATTATGTATTTAATTAAGTACGGTCACTACACATGGTATCAGAGGTTTAGTTTGAAGCACTGGAGCCTTAAGGGCCTATCCACCTACCCACTTGTAAGAAGGAATAAGGAACTATTCAACACTAACCCAGAAATTTAAATAACCCCTAATTGGTTATATTGAAGCCCTTTTTCCCTAAAATCCTAAACAATCCCTAAATAATCTGTATATGAAAATATATATGTAATTGTAAATATAAATTAGGGCCAAGCTCAGACTCAAATCTCTAGCTCCACTAACCTGCAAAGCAATGCCCAAAAATAAATATCAGACACACGAATCAAAAGGCACCTGTTCTATTAATTTTTCCCCTTTTAAAACCTGCTAACAATAGAAAATTTAAACTTGAGAATAATTATATGGAAATTCCACTGTTTAATAGGTACAATGGCTACCAGACAATTGGAACAAAATAAATAAGGAAATCTGAATGCCCATGGTTCTAAATAGAGATTTAGAGCTTGGATTTTATTTTATTATATATATAAAATAAAATCCAAGCTCTAAATCTCTATTTAGAACCATGGGCATTCAGATTTTCTTGTTCTATGGACAACCCTGAACAATGACCTTGTGCCCTCGCTCTCTTTAAAAAAAAAAAAAAAAAAACCTATGACAATAAGCTCTCCTAAATAAATAAATAAAACCTATAACATACAAGCCAAATGCCCAAGCACCGAGGAAGGAACCTGTAAGGGTCAAAGATCATGCAATGAGATTGTAAAAAAATATATATATAACTCACACAGCTAGTAAAAATATATATATATATATATACCACTCCAGATATTTTCCCGGAAGAAAGGACTTCTCAGGCAAGTCCCATGGCTCATGCTTGTAGATATCAACCTCAGGAATAATCTCAAGCTCTATCTTCCAACCATGAACTTTCCTTTTCAAGTAATAAGCTACTAATTCTTCATCCATTGGATGAAATCTAAACTCGGAAGGCAAAGACATAGGGGCCATTCCAACTAAATCTCTACAAAATTTTAGGGTTTCAACCTACAAAACTCCAAAAGGGAACTCTGCAATGTACAACGTATGGATTCTCCAGCTAAATATGACCAGATTTCGGTTGAATCCCAAAACCATCGACAGATTTCTGGTTACTATGAAGCTCACAAAGCTCAGAAGCGTTTTTGATGGAGTTCCTATGGCTACATATATTGGTTGTTTGTTTCTACACCACTGATAGAGGCCTCGTGATGGTCCAAACTCTCCAGATGCGTATGGGTTACTGAATTTGAAGATAGAAACTCTCCTGTGTGTCTACTGCTGGCATTAAGCCATCTAGTCTACTCAACAACATGTCTATGTCTCACTAGTTCAATTTCATTTCTGAGTTGAGCAGCCTCTGATTGCAACTCTGAGATCTTGATATCAGATAGGCGTGCCTTTCCTCTCCATTCATGCATCTGTTTTGTTAGAGACAGGAACAACAAAAGGTCATCATTGTCAAATGATTTGGGTTACAATTGCACTAATCAATAGGTTCTCAAAGGTCTCACCTAAGCTATTAGATCAAACAATTTAAAATACAGCCATGGTAGCTAGACGATGAATACCCAAAGGGATGAATTATTTTGAGAAAATGCTATCAGAAGGTAAGCATAAACAAGAATCTTCAGATAAACAAATCTAAGTAAAAGGATTTGAAGAAGATATACCAGTACTTGCAAGGTTGCAACCTTCTCAACAGAATGAAGAGCGTGATCTTCCCAAAATTCTCTTGATGTTTGATGATCTTCCATTTCTTCATGAACATGATGTAATATCTCTTGCACTTGAGACCATTGCTCTGTCTCCGCTTGGACTTGCTGAGCAATCTTTCTGATGGTAGCCTTGCAACGTTCTGAGAAAAGCTTGTTCTCTTGAGATGCCCCCTGTTAACATTGTCCAATCAGGAAAACCAATCAAGCCAAACTTCAAATTTACAAATCTTGAAAAAGGAACATGAAGAAGAATACCATCTTTCTGATGTAATCGACAACGCAATTTACATGCCTGTATTTTTGTTCCAACTGCATCTGTTCTTCTAAAACTGCAATTTCCAGAGCTGCTAAGCATCGATCTATATTTCTTTCGTATCCTGGCTGCAGCTTCTTTGCTCTCGTTCATACCCACTGAGAGAGAATAAAGCCTCTTCCTGAACAAAACCCTGTGTTGAATGCCAAGATGTCGAGGAGGAGCCTACGAGGGAGCCCAAAAAGGGTTTTCAACGCGTTAAGTCGACTGAGCACTAAAGACAAGTCCACGAGCTACCTCTAAACGCCCAAATGATTAGAGCTCCAAAAATGCATGGAGGAGGAGCTCACCGGGGGTTTTTACTTTGCACAAACGCCCAGCCTGTATATTGTACAGCTACCTCCCCTCTTCACAGATAAAAACGCCCAAGAAACAAATTACCAAAGAAAGATGCAGAGAGAACGGCCATGGCGGCCGACCGCGTAGCCAAAAGAAAATGATAGGAATTGTAGAGTTAGGGTTTAGTAAAGGAAGGCACTGGAGGAAGCAAGGCGGGCACGTGGAATCCATGCATGCCCACACTTGTTTTTGTTTTTTTTTAATTATTATTTTTTTTTATATTTTATTAAAACTTTTGTATATTTATTATTAAATTTTGTGTGTGTTTGTTTATATTTTTTTTTATTTATTATTTTAGTGTAACAATAATTTAGGTTAATTTAGTTTAAATTAATTTAAAGTTAATTTAGGATAATTTAGTATAAAGTAAATTTTTTTTAAAGATAATTAAGTAACTTTAAAATTATTAGTGTAACTAATTATCTAAATTTTTTTTTTTTATTAAATTAATTGTATATTTAGTGTAAAGTAAAATACATTAAAGTTGTCCCCGAGGTGTAGGACAGTCGGTGATGGAGTGTGTTGTTAAGCCACTCCGTGATGTTAAAGTCATCGGTTTGAAACCTGCGGGGACAAAAACTCCAACCATGTTAAGGGTTGGTGTGGCTCAGGCCGGGTGCGATCCCTGGGTGATTTTGACGGCTCAGATGCCCCTGAGTCGCGGTTTCTCAAGCCACAGGTTAATCGCGTAGCCAACAGGTTCCGCACAAATTAACAAACAAAAAAAAAATACATTAAAGTTAATTAAAATGTTAGAGGGTCCATGGGTTTTGAACCTAAGACCACCCACCAAGCAAAGCACCTTAAGAAGAGCACTAACACCAACGCGTCACACATATCACTTTTAAAAATAAATTCACATATAAATAGTTTAATTATCAATAGTAGCAAAGTACCATCCTGAAGAATAATCACCGATTATCCAAGCACCAAGCTTATGAGACCGTACTTACAACTCATCAAGCCAAGTGCCAAGTCCCTCCAATCCATTCCACCAGTCAAAGTCAAACACTAAGCTTCAATGCATTGCCTCAGGCTCACTACATCATACGACCACAAGTTAGGAAGCAATACATAACCACAGCGCACAAGCGCTAAGTTCCAATGACGAAAGCCACTCTACAATCCTTAAAGACTCACACCTGCAGCCACCGAGATGCACAATTCAATGCATATGTACAATGCTCCTAGGAAATCTCATGATTCAAGCGTTGAAGGATAATTAGTTGTAAGCGAAAAGTTTAAGGGAATTAGACTAGGACAAGCGGGAAGGAGGCGACATACGCACTAGGAGAGTAAGCTAGAGGAATTGGCAAGTATGGCGCAAGGCTAGCGTAGCTACCGGGCAAGGGAGCCAATAGTTTTCTTAGGCGAAGAAATCAAGCTTAGATGCTTAATCCTAATCCTAACCCAGCCAATCCCCTAAAGAGAGTAATGTCTATTTACAGACAAGTAAAGAAAAACTTACGCCTAACCCTGTTTCTAGTTTAAGTAGCACCAATTTGAAACGTCCTTAAACTCACCCTGACAACTTTGGTTGATGCAGGTTAAATCATATAGGATGGTTAGGACTCGAGGGAATCAAGGCAGAGGAGCATCGTCGCAGGCACTACCAACATCGCCAGCACCGCCACCACCATCGCCCAAACTAGTTCTCATACTGCGCTCGTTGGAGGCCATAAATGAGACTTTAAAGGGGAGACAACCAGAAAGGACTGAAGTGGAACCCCCATCATCTGGAATAGGTAATCCAGAAGCATCAAGGGATTCAGGGGGAGTACCTCCACTCGAAGGAATCACACGAGAATTGTAGAAGATCAAACTTCCGGAGTTTTTCGGGGCTCGCGCCAGTGAATGCGCAAAAGCATGGTTGGAAGGCATGACAAGGTGTTTTGCCTTAAGGGACTATGTGTCCAACTCAAAGGCAAAAATCACAATTTTTCAGTTAAGAGACAATGCCTTGAACTGGTGGGGAAACCTGGAAAGACAACTGCACCTTACCCCAGACACAGTATCTTGGGAACTTTTCAAGGAGAGGTTTCGAAGGAAATATCTGCCAACGTACTATGAGGAACAATAGGTAGGGTCATTTCATGCCTTAGTATAGGGAAATAGAACTGTAGAAGAATATGAGATCCGATTTATGGAATTGGTCAAATATGTTTCATATATGGATAATGACCAACGACAGGAAAAACGCTTCGTCTATAGATTGAACCCTAAGATAATAGCTATGGTCCGGATGTGGAAATCGTCTTCAGTAGCAGAAGCAACGGAAAATGCGTGTTACGTGGAAGAACACATGAACTTAAATGGAGTTAAGAGACCGACCTTTCCACATCGTCCTGGATTTGTAGGGAAGGCCCCTAGGACATTTCCCAGGGGAGGGGGCTCAAGGCCACCTCCATATGGTAACAGAGTTGCACCAAGGATAGTAACCGCAGGGATTTCAATGGCAGTGAGTGCAGCATCTCATTCATCACCAACGATGCAGACAGGTCCACAGACATCTCAGGGAACAACTAGTAGGGGCAGGGGTTCCATGGGAAGGAACTCATTTCAGAGTCAGTCACATAACAGTGTGCAGGTTCAATCTCGTGTTACATGTTGGGGATGTGGAGGACCCCATTACCAGCGTGACTACCCATAGTTACAATCAGGATTTGCGCATAAAGAAGGAAAGGCCCTGATGGGAAGAGCAAGTAGCAGCCACCATATTTACACAGCGGTTAATAATCGCTAGGCCGAGCATCAATCCATGGTGGTGGAGTCGTCAGGTACACTAAATCATATCAATGTTAAGATTTTATTTGATTCTGGTGCGATAGATAGTTTCATTTCACCTTCTGCATTAGAAAAGAGTGGGTTGGTAGCCTACGAGCACGATGACTTTAAACAAGTCAATATAGCTTCAGGGGAAAAACAAGCGGTAGGACCTAGTGTTGATAATTGTATAGTAGACCTGGGAGTGTGTACTACCAGGTTGAAGGTATACGTCACTTATCTTGGGGCATATGACCTAATCATTAGAATGGATTGGTTAGTAGCTCACCGAGCTTTGGTAGATTGTTTCGCAAAGAGGGTGCTTTGTGTCGACGATGAGGGAAGGCTAGTAGAGATCCAGTGTGTATGGAGAAAAGTGTCATTACGCTTTATATCAACTATGAAGGTTAAGCAATGCTTGAGACAAGGGTTTCGATTATATGTAGTGGAAGTAGTGAATGAAAGGAAGGGACCCTCATTGGATCAGTACCCGGTATTGTCAGAATTTAAGCATGTTTTTATGAACGAGTTACCAGGGTTACCTCCTGAGAGGGAGCTTGATTTTACTATTGAGCTAAAACCTGGTGCAGAACCAATTTCCAAAACTCTGTATCGGATGACAGCACCGTAACTTTGTGAGTTGCAAATGCAATTGAAAGAGTTACAGGACTTAGGGCTAATAAGGCCCAGTGTTTCACCTTGGGGTGCACTAGTAATTTTTGTAAAGAAGAAGGATGGATCCTTACGACTGTGTATAGACTACAGGGACTTGAACCGTGCTACAATGAAAATAGATACCCGATGCCACGAATAGATGACCTCTTTGATCAGATGAAAGGAGCAGTGGTATTCTCAAAGATCGATTTGTGATCAGGGTATCATCAGTTAAGGATTAAGGAAGGAAATATCCCAAAAACTGCCTTTCGAACTCGGTTTAGACATTACGAGTTTGTCATAGTACCTTTCGGATTGACCAATGCGCCAATAGTATTCCCGAGCCTCATGAGCGGTGTATTCTGGAAGTACTTAGACTGTTTTGTACAAGTCTTTTTAGATTACATCCTCATCTATTCCAAGAATGAAAGAGAACATGAGGAACACTTATGAGTAGTGTTGTCCTACCTTAGAGAGAACAAATTGTATGGGAAGTTGTCGAAGTGTTCCTTCTGTTAGAAAGAGATCCACTATTTAGGTCATATCACTTCTGGTGAAGGAATCTCTGTAGACCTAGAAAAGGTAAAGGCCATTATGGAGTGGCCAGTGCCAAAAAATGCCCATGAGGTGAGAAGCTTCATGGGGCTAGCAGGTTATTATTAGAGATTTGTGGAGGGATTCTCCAAAATAGCGAAACCCATCACCACCTTGCAGCGCAAGGAGGTGAGGTATGAATGGACAGAAGAGTGTGATAGTGCATTCATTGAGCTTAAGAGGTTACTAACTAATGCGCCAATTCTACGAGTGTCGGATATGGAAAAGAACTTCACAGTCTGCACGGATTCCTTGAAGCAAGGGTTGGGGGCCGTGCTAATGCAGGATGGAGGAGTGATAGCTTATGCGTCAAGGAAGTTGAAGAAACACGAAGAGCTATATGTGACTCATGATTTAGAGTTGGCAGCTGTAATGCTAGATAACTTTGGAGGCACTATCTTGTGGGGCGAAACTTTGAGCTCAAAATAGACCATCAAAGTTTAAAATATCTCTTCACTCAAAGGGATCTGAATGCTAGGCAAAGGCAATGGAGTGAGTTTATGAGTGAGTACGATTTTGGTATTTCGTACATCAAGGAAAAGGAAAATGTGGTCACAGATGCCTTGAGTAGGAGACCACGTATCTTCTCCTTGATACCCTTAAAAGTCAATCTGAGGGAACATTTGTTGACACAAATCCAAGGAGACAGTTGGTATTTAAAGGTTACTTCAAACCTCCAGAGTGGGAGGTGATTAGATCCAAAGTATGAAGGATATAGTCTGGAAGCAGACGAATTGTTAAGATATCGAGGAAGGATGTACATCCCTGAAAGTGGGGATATTCGAAGCATCATATTGAAGGAAGCCCATAGAGCACTTTATTGTGCACATCCAGGTGTGAAGAAGATGTACGCAGACATGAGGAAGCTCTTCTTCTGGGTAGGCATGAAGCACGATGTAGTCCATTTCATCGCCAAATTCCTAGAGTGTCAACAAGTGAAAGCCGACCACCATCACCTGGTAGGCCTCCTACAACCACATGATGTTCCTATGTCCAAGTAGGAAGTCATCTCTATGGATTTTGTTGTGGGGTTGCCGCTCACATCTCATAGACACAATGCCATTCTTGTGATAGTTGATAAATTAACCAAGAGTGCTCATTTTATTCCGGTCAGAGACACTTACGATGTCATTAATGTGGCATGTGTGTTTGTAAGTGAGGTTATCCATTTGCACGGCATACCTAAGAAGATCATTTTAGATAGGGACTCCAGATTCACTTCTAGGTTTTGGACAAGTTTGTAGTCAGCATTGGGGACTCAGTTGAACTTAAGAACAACTTATCATCCTAAAACAGATGGGAAAACTGAGAGAGTAAATCAAGTCATGGAAGACATGCTCATGATGTATGTCATGGATAATCAAACCCAGTGGGAGAAGTACCTACCTTTGGTTGAGTTTGCCTACAATAACAGTTTTCATAGCTCCATCGGAATGCCACCCTATGAAGCTCTGTATGGAAGGCCATGAAAAATGCCATTGAGTTTGGATAGACTTGAAGACCGAGTAATAGTTGGGATAGAATTGATTCAAGAGATGGAGGAACAGGGGATTCAGATTAGGCAGAGACTAAAGGAAGCACAGGATAGGCAGAAAAGTTATGCGGATGCACACAGGACCGACCGAAGTTATGAAGTGGGAGACCAGGTTTTCATTCGTATCAGGCCTAATAAGAGTACCATACGGTTCGGGAAGGGGACAAAGTTGTCACCTTGATTTATAGGACCATTCAGAATCCAAGAGAAAATTGGACCTGTTGCCTATCGTCTCGTACTGCCACCCCACTTGCGTAAAACCCATAATGTGTTTCATGTATGTATTTTACGTCATTATGTTGTTGATGAATCACATAAATTAAATTGGAAGGAATTGCAGGTATTGGATGTGGGAAATCTCACGGTAGAACCATTACGCATATTGGACCATAGAGTTCGATAGCTCAGGAACCGTCTGGTAGACCAAGTTAAGGTCCAATGGGACAAGTATAGTCCAGGATCTGCTACTTGGGAAGATGCAGAGACATTACGATGAGACTATCCCTCACTTTGTTTTACCACCTCGAGAATATGTTTCTCGAAGGTGGGGTGTATGTAACACCACCTTTTGACTTAGAAATCCAGGATTTACCTGAGGCCTACTTATATTATTTTCTCTTCACGGTGAAAACTATTAAATGATACACTTAAACTTTTAAGACATATGAACCGTTATGAATGTTTAAATATTATTAATGATGATGAATATAGTGCGATCTACTATGTGAATGAAAATTTTATGAATGTTTAAATGTTATTATTGATGATGAATATAGTACAATCTACTATGTGAATGCAAATTTTATGAATGTTTAAATGTTATTGATGATGATGTATATGATGCGACATATTGTGAGAATGTAAATTTTATGAATGTTTGAATGCTATTAGAATGATGATGTATATGATGCGACATATTGTGAGAATGTAAATTTTATGAATGTTTGAATGCTATTAGAATGATGTTGGATATGATGCAATCTATTTGGTAAATGATAATCTTATGAATGGGTGTCGAAATTGAATTATGGGATATTATGAGATCTATTTCTAACTTGAAAACTTTGATGTTAAGTTGTCGGTACAGGGATACCAAATTGAAATGATGATAGTATGCAATTACATGATGATAATGCATAGAAATGTATGAGTTTGTGTTACAGACTAATCTCTAGGTTATGGGCTATGAAATATCCAAGGGATAAGGATGATGAAAGTGGATATCATGACCAATAGACGAGAAACATTATAGTACGAATATTTGTATGTGAAATTATATTGGTTTGGATGCATTGCTATGATATGTGGACCAGTGCAGGATTTCAGGTGATAAGACTGCCCAAAACCGAATAAACAATGACAAAACCCCCAGCAACATGGTGCCACTGTATATTCCATTGTAGGATGTGGACCCTAGTTATGATTAGGAGGGGTGGAGGCATTTCCCACCATGTATCCTCCGAAACCTGAAGTCATGGGAGGACGGTGTTAGTTCACGCTCCCCAAGACATGTGATGATGACTATCAGTTGCCTACTGGGGAAGCTTGGTCAAGATAGTGACACTTCCGCTTACGGGTTCTATTTGGAGTTAAGTCAATATAGTTGACGCCCCAAGATAGTCCAGCAGAGGAAGGATAGGAATGGAGATGGAAGTAAGTTAAGGAGGAAGGATGAGTAGAAATAGTTGAGAGAGTATGGAGATTTGTCTAATGGTGGACTTTAATGTTTTCCCTTCTAAAAAGAAAATGTGTATATATGAATATTCATAATTAAGTAACTAAACCACAGTTGTCTAAATAAAATTGTTGAATCGGATAATTGTAATTAAAGGATTTATCAAACATTTGATTGGTTTATTGTTTGTTATAAAAGACTAGTCTTGTTGATTGGATTGGATGCATACCTAAATTACTAAAGGATGATAGTTATTGATTATTAGTACATGCATGAGACTTGTATGTACTAGCTACACATGCATTTATTATACATGTACACTAGTATGTATGAGTTTTCTTGGCTTACTTACTAATAGTGTCGATTATTTGTTATGAATGTGTGAGCCATGTTTCTTTTCCTTTGTATCACGAGATACCTTAACTTCGGGACAAAGTTACCTAAAGGGTGGGTGTATGTAACAACCCTAGTTGAATATATGCTTAGGGATTATTAAGTAAAATTAATTAGATAATTAATTGTCCTAATATGGTTTTAATTAAACAATGATTAGCATTAATAGTATTAATTAAATATTTATTTATTAATTAATTGTTTATAACTTTTGATTAATTAATTAATTACATATCACATTCAATGACATGGGTAATAAATTTAAAGGGCTTAATAATTTTAATTTATTTAATTAAATTCTTTACGTATGCGAAAGGGGATAAGACATTAAAGAATGGGATAAGATATTAATGAAGAGGATAAGACATTAAAGAAGGGGATAAGATATTAAAGGGGGAGATAAGGAAATTAATGAGGGGAAGGAGAGTCGGTGAAGGAGGATATGATGGGGAAGAGTCCTATGGGAGAGGCAAGATTATTATTCCTTTGGGATGCAGGAAGCATTTTGGGAGGAGGATATATTTCTGTGGGAGATTTTTCTGTGGAGATCTCTGGTGTGAGGAGTTTGGTTTTGGGGGTTTTTGGTGAATCAGAAGCAGGGGGCACCAGTTTGCTGGGGGGTTTGGGCACAGAGGCCAGGATATCCTTATGGTATCCTGGAGCTAGGGAGCCGGACAGGCTACTCCTAGCTAGCAAGGAGGAAAACTCGGTTTTGGGCAATGTTTGACACAGTTTCAACTTCAACATTAGACCAATGGAGCAGCGGGATATAGCATCAGAAGTAGGTATTTTTATTTATGAATTGTTGAGTTATTTTCATGTTGTAGATAGATTTTAATTTCTACATAATATTTATGCTTACATGATGTGAATGAATAATTTGCGTATGAGAAGGGAATTATATGTTAAATTGTATTTAATTCTGTATTTAATTAAGTATGGTCACTACATTCGGTTTGGAACACTGGTACTCTCTGAAGACTTCATGTAGATCTGATCAATAAAATATATCATTGTTGGAAAACTGGAACATATTCATGTGGCACTTCTTCTGTCATCATGAGATCTGATCTTCTAAGTAATCATATTGATACAATATCTCTGTGATAGAAAATATTTACCACACTTCTGTTGTGCATTGGAGGTTCTCCACCAAGTTGTCTTATTCCATATGCATACAAGGGTCTCTTTCTAGTATACCTCAAAGCCTTGAGGTTTCTCTTCATATGCTCTTTGTTCAATTGCTCTAGAGAACATTCTTTGCATTCATCTGATGTAAAAATCCAACCCATGGATATTGCGAATGATATAAAGACTCATGCAAAGGTATGTCTGGTTTACTAGAACAAGTAATTGTCATAGTCTTCTCCCTCATTTTGGGAGAACCTCTAGTTTTGGATCTTGCAATGCTTGCATATGTACACTGTTCTTCATCACAACTTTTAGTTCCTCTACTTGATTTCTTTTAGTGAGTTCATATCAGGCTGGTAATCTTGTGATTCTTAATGACTGGTTGTTCTGGATTTTCTTTCTTTCTTGGAATCTTCATGTTCTTCTTCATGTTTCTCTTTAGCTCTTGGGTCCATGGAGTTTCTTATAGATTCCATGCCCTAAAGATTCCACTTCTTCCTTTTGGACGTGGATGGACAACCAAGGATACTTAAATGCTTCTCTTCGAAGAAGACTTCTTCTGAGGTTGAAATAGACACGTACTATCTTTCATGGCTACTACCATGGATATATATTTCATTATCTTCAATGGATCGTGGGATTAGCTCCCTCCTAATCCTTTCTCCATGTATAAGTGCATATAATTGGCTCCCTCTGTCTAACAAAGTCCACGCTTTTGTCTGCATCCTTATTGTCTTCTGCAATATATAATTGGCTCCCTCCATCTAACAGAGTCCACACTTCCATCTTATTGTTCTTCTGTAAAACATCATAAGTCTTTCTCCATTTTTCTCTTGATTGTTGGCTTCTTTCTGTCTTTGCTTCTTCTAAGTATTTTCATGATTGGTTCTGATTTCGACTTATCTTGTAGTAGCTTCCACATGATTTGTTTGATGTATTTCATCCTTTCATGTGTATTATCCTTATCTTGTTTTTCTTACATAAGTATAGTTCTTCTTGGAACATATTATCTTCTAAGAGATAGACATACAAGATATGTACAGAAACTATGCAAACAAGATATGTACAAGAAATAAGAAGAGTATTGTCACCTTTAGAAGAAGTCTCTTTCATCCTGCTTAGTCTTCTTTGTAGGTTACTTTTCTTTGGAAACTGATGCTTCATGTTTCTCCTTCCTTTTCTTTAGCTCGGGACAATGACTCTTGTAGTAACCATACTTTCGACAGTTGAAGCATTGTATTTCTGAAATATCTTTCTCTTGATTTGTCTTCTTATTTGAACCAAACTTCCTTTTGTTCCTGAAATTCTTGAATCTTGTTATGAAGGCTTGATCATTGTACTTCTTTTGGGGTTTCTCTTTTGCACTGATCTTGGATTCTTCTTGAGAACAACAAGTCCAAAGTTATTCAAATGTAGGATACTCCTTCCTTGTGTTCATGCTTGTGGAAAATGCATCCCACGTCTTGGGAAGACCATTGAGTACTATGTTTACCAATTCCTTCTCTGAAATGATTTCTTCAATAGCTTGTAGTTGATCTCTTATCTGAGATATTCTCACAAGGTATGATGTTATGATGTCATCATCATTCATCTTCACGTCACGGAGCTCATTCTTTAGACTCATTATTTGTCCAATGTTTCTGACTGAGAAGAGGTTTGTTAGGGCATCATACATCTTCTTCGATGAGTTAAGATGGGAGATGTAGGGTATCAAGTGGTCCTTTATAGATTCTGATGTCACCATCTTTGAACTTCTCCATAACTACAACGTTCTGTGGTTCCTTCCCTTTTCCTTCTTCAAACTCTGGTTTCATGATCTTTCCTTTCATGATATCCAACACTTTATTCTTGGCAAGGATGAGGTCAATCCTTGTATTCCATGCTCTGAAGTTAGAAGCTCCATCTAACTTGTTTTCTGACTTCATAGAGTAAGTCATGTCTGCTTTGACTTGGTCAACCCTAGATCTGACCAAAGACTCAAACTTGACGTCTTGGCTTGCTGAGAGTAGGAGGAGATGCACTAGGCTAAGGTGCACTGATCTATCTAGAAATTAGGTAAATCCATTCAATTAAGGTGCCTCAACGAGAGGATTAGGGTTTATGCAACTGCACCTGCTAGTAACCCTAGCAACAGTGCTATGGTGATTGCTCCTGCTAGAAACCCTAGCGATAGTTATTCAACGAGCTTAATATCCTTACGGCTATGTTTCCTTCCAGTGGCTAGACTGAATGAAGGAGGTGTGGGCCCATAACCTATTAGAATAGAATGTATGTGCTTGTTTTACCATTGACAATACCACTATTGTCACCCAACCATAGGTCGAAGCCACCCTCCGAGAACCTTAACCTTAACAGAGAATCACTCCAAAAGAAAACCCCAGGCTAGATAGCCAAACAAAGGGTGGCGCTCCTTTCCCCAAGGATAATGCACCAACAAGAACTGATCAAATAGTCCAAACCCTAACCCGGAGATAGTCCAAGCCAAACGTGATCTGCCAGCTGCAGAAACTGCAACGAAAACTCTGCTCCAAACCTGTGCAGAAACTAGGCACTGCAGTGCGCATAAGTGCCTCTCTGCAATTTTGAGACTGCCTTCCAGAATGAAGACTAGCCTCCTTTATTTATAGTAATTCTGGCTAACTACCTGGGCCAACTTCTCATTTTGGGTATCTGTCTGTTCAGTATATATTATTTCTTCTGGCCAACTTCTTCTCTTCGAGGATAATAACCTAATACAAGTTATCTTCTTGAGCCAACATGTCTTCTAGGGTTATTAGCCAACTCATTAGGGTTTCTTCTTGCTTCCCGGAGTATTCTATTCTCATCACGATTACACGTGGAGATAAATACCTCCTGCAGCTACCATAATATCAACATCTTTACCCTTCTTATCCCATGTCTTGGACTGGTTATCTGGTGTCTGTTGATTAGGGCCTTCTTTACCATGCTTTGGTTGTTTTGGATTTGTAGACCCAAACTCCCATTTGTTCCGGTGCCTAAATTTCTGCTCGATTTTGACAACATATTGATAGGCAACTCCCAATGATGAGATGTTTAGGAAATCCATTTCGGTTTGGATGTACCTATGCAGAGCCCCACAGTATTTCAGAACCAGATGTCACTTGGAGTCTTTGATACCTAGCTTGGTGTGCAAGGTATGGAAAATATTTTTGAACTCTAGCACTGTTTCGATATTCTCTTGTCGCAATGTGGTCAATCTCATGTACTAGTATTCATAGTTATCAACAAGGTAGTATTGTTCCTGGACTGCATCAACAAAACAATCCCAAGTGGGATCGGCCCCATATATTCCAGATTATTCTGTGGAACATTTCTCCTAGTAAGTTTCCCACCAATGTTTTACATGGGGGAGATCCTTGAGGAGTGTGAAGGTGATATTTTCCCGTCAGAAATTTTTTGAACAAAGAAATAACCTTCTAGCATATTTAACCATTTTTCTAAGGAATCTGCATCTATCTAACCTTCAAATATGGAAATATCAAAATTAAATTGTACCTTGAAGGGAGAGGTTCCTCCAAAATGGTTGCTTGATGAAGATGTGCCTATTGCTATCAGTAAGCATTGAAGGATGTGTGAAAAATTCTCCATCATCTCATCCGTCTGTCGTGTGAGAGCTTGCTCAAGCAATAGGTTAATAGAATATTCTACTCTACTGTTTTTATTTTCTGCCACCATAGAGGGTTTCTTGGGCTTTCCAGAGTGATTTTACTCAAGAGATACAAGCTTGAGACCCAACTTTCTATACTCTGAGCTCATTGGGGACATGCACTGAAAAAAGATCAAGAGTAGTCTTCTTTGATACCACTGATCTAGATTATTTTCAGAATGAAATGAAAGTAGAGATATTACAATGAAATACTCATTAAAATTACTAGAATCAGAGAGATACAAAAATACATGGTTTCTATCAATGAAATAAATGTACAGAGACTGTAAAAATACAGAGTGCAAGACTCGCTAGAATGGGGGCATCTTTATCTCTAAGAAGAGATGTGATGACTATGCTCATTCACAAGAAGATGATTACAATGAGGTTTTGAAGGTATTTTTATGATAAACATGAATGCCAAAACCCTAGACATCCAAAAACCTTACCCTAGGAGATGAAGCGTCAAAAGTCACATGGGCCCCGCTGGGGTAAGTTAGTACATTAATTTCCCAAGGTCATAATATTTGCATACGATCTCCATTTTAGAGGCGTGATAGCCTGTTGGAAAGGCCTTTTCAAGAAATATGAATTATGCTTTCAAACTCTGACTTTGTCTACAGTTTGACTATGCCAAGCCAAGAAAACATTGTTTAGAGCCCCAAAATGGCCCTAGAAGTACATAAAGACGTACTGACATGAAAACTTCCAAAATAATCCAGTTGGAATAGGTGGCAGGACACCAATATACACTTGGATGTTGTGTAGGGATTCATGGCAACCCCATGAGTGCATAACCCACAATTACAAAAAAATGTCCCCATTACAGAGAAACGTGTTGAACTGAAAATTGTTTAGATGAGCCAGTTGGAATTTGGAACAGGTGGGTGGCCACCGATATCCACCTGGATCATAGTAGCCAAGAGAAGAGAGGGATTTGCACAAATTAGAATAAGGTGAAGGCCTAGTGGCCTCCCTTAGAACATAGAACTATATGAAAATCTTAGAGACAGAACTAAGATGGAGTTCAGAAATCAAATTCCACACATGTATCCGTGTTGGTGAAGCGAGTGGGATATGAGTCCCTCTATTATAGATCACAAGTAAAAATGTAATTGGATTACCATGGAATTGAAATGAGGTATCCTAGGTGACCATGGAACTAACTAGGGGTTTGTGCCTCCATTTGGTCCCACGAAGTTAAGAAATAACCCAAATGGTTTCCCCCAAGTTCAAAGTGAGCCAAATTGGTGACTAAGGGCTAGATTCCAATGGAAGAGAAGGCACCTAATGATGTCGCTTAATTGTTTGACATCCTAGAGAGGTCTCGCAACCAGGTTGAGGTGAGGGGGACTCCAAGAACATGGTTTATTACATCAAAGTAGTTCTTGAGAGGTATCATATCATAGAAAGGCAGGTCATGTATGAGTGCAACACCTAGCGAAAGAAAGAGAAGAGAAAGGTGTTGATGCTAGTATAGAATTAAAAAAGACATGAGGTGACATGCATAGGTGAGTAACCAACATGAGCATGGGAGGTGCCATTCTCTAGTCAAAGATAGAGTGTGAACAAGGGATGATACATATGTTAACATGGAGCCAATATGAGCACAAAGGAGAATGATGCCAAATCTATACTAGTGAAGACTAGAGGAAAGAGGTGAGGGAAGAAATGGAGGTTTAATAGGAGACAACATGTGCTAACCTCATGGAGTCGAAGCTAGTCCCATAAAGGTTCCATTTGAGATAGGGATTCATTCCAATTGGTGAATCCATATTAATTTAATATTGAAACATTATGAGGTTAGCAAAGTCATCTTAGGCTACCAATGGAAGGTTGAGGATAGAGGTGAGCACTACCCCAAGCATTTGGAGGGAAAGGGTAAAGGGAGAGAAAGGGATGGAGAGGAGGGGGAAGGCGATGTGAATGAGACGACAACCAAGATTAGGGGAAGGAGGGTCTAGGGTGGATATATTCGATAGGATCCTTCAAAGGATCACCTTCTCATTTTGTGATGTGGTAATCACTATTACTTAAGTTATTAGTGATAGTGAAGGGTTCAGCCTCTTAAGAGAGAACTTTCATTTTCTTAGTTGTTGAGGTAATCCATTTTAAGGACTTGTTCTCAACATGAAAGTATGGAGTTAGACTTTTTTTTTTTTAAGGTGTATGCCAACCTTATCTTATACATCTCATTATGTTAGAGAGCTTGAAGGCATTGCTTATCCATCATTTCTGAATTAATGAGATGTGTTGTGAGGGATTCATTTTAGGAGTCAAGGTAAAGGATGCAATGCAAAGAGTGATCCCTATACCCCATATGTTAAAGAGAAGGGGGTGTAATCTATCAATGTGAATGTGCAAGTAGCGATCCCTATACCCCATATGTTAAAGAGAAGGGGGTATAATCTATCAATGTGCATGTGCAAGTATGGTAAGCCTAGACGACAATCCATTTTGAAGGTAAATATGAAAATCCATGATTATTGAAATTGAGATTGAAGTAAGCATGATTATTGACCAGCAAAAATCCATGTTGAGAAGTAAGCACGATTATTGATGCATGTAATTGGGATAAAATTGCTAGGTCGACATTATGATTATTGATAGATCTTGGGAGTGAGTACAACTTAAAGAGTAGTATTGTAGGTTCCCCATTATTTGGTTCTTTTCAACATACGCTCAAGAAGAGTGTAGCACATTCTTAATTCACATAGTTTTAAAACGTAACATTAATGTCAACGTCCAATGCATGTGACATTATGTTGTTGTGTCTAAAATGTGGGTCTTTGTTGAAGTGAATCTTGATTTTTTTAAGCTATTTAAATTTTCAATTATAGTTATTGAACTTTGACTTTGTAAGATGAGATGTGATTGATGCATTGTTTTTATAATTAAAATGTGTTAATTTCAAAGTTGTTTAACTCTTTTAAATAATAATAATAATAATCATCATCAAATTGTTGTATGAGATCTCCTTGTTTGTGGGACAAGGGAATCTCCTTCATGCAATGATTTGATTAATAAAGCTAAAGTCTATGGAGGTGTACATCACTTTGTTCACATTTTATTAATTCAATATCAAGATATCATTCTTATAAACAATTCATTTTTAAAAAATTTGGATTAGTCAAAGGTGAATTATTGAGTTTATATATTTTGAATAGACTTTTATTAAAAAAATATTTATTATTTTTAAAAGTTTATTTTGTTATTATTTTTAAGGTGGTAAAATCTATTATAACTTACTTGTCAAATGGTAATGAGGACCTTTATTATTGGTTGGTATTTATAAATGTAGGTTAGTTCATCATTGTTACACATAAAAATTAAGCCACTTGAAATAATATGTTGGTAGTCACTAAGGGGGAAAATTTTCACTCTTTTTTTCCCAAGTGAAAATTTGCTCAAAATTATATTAGTGATATAATTTTCTTTACATACTATCATCCAGAATTATAGAGTCTTCATCAAGAGACATGTGGGCATAGCCTTTGCCCAAGACATTTAGTAGACATTACAATAGACTAATTTCACCAAAAAAGCTTATAACAGGTAAGGCTATAAACAACCAAAGCTACTAGCTAATTTACTATCTGATGTTAATATGTTGGCAGCCACTAAGGGGGAAAATTTTCACTCTTCCTAGATGTTTTTTGGTCTTGGATCATTAATACACTTCCTTACCTCCTAAGAAGAGAAGCTCTTATCTAATTAGAAGTAGTTTTAGATCTTACACCAAAACCAAAAAACAATTTCAACCTAAATATTATTCATAAAAACATCAATTTCAATTTAGTCATCATTAAAATACTTACACAAATTATATTCTTTTTCAATAACATTTAATTTTAATTCTATACATTAAATTAAATACTACCATAATTATAATTTAAGTTTTTTATAAAAAAAATTCGTTCATACTTATCTTATCATTTAACAAAATTTAAAAAAAAACTATCGATTATAACATAAAAAGTAACGTGAGGCTAAACAAAGAGGAACACTATGTATAGGTTAGGTGAGATAAAATGAGTTACATAAAGTTTCCTATAAATACCAAAATATTGTAGATAGGAGAGAGAGTTTCCTATAAATACCAAAAAAATTGTAGATAGGAGAGAGACTCAATAATTATAGAGTACAAATAAAAATAAAATATAAAGTCAAAAGAGAAATAAGTTGGTACACGCATGTATACACAGCCTATTTCAAAGCTATAAAATATCAAAACACGTGTTAAAGTAAAATAATAAACTAACAAATTCATCATTGAAATGTTTGGTTGAATGTGAAGAGTGGAAGATCATCACATTAAAGTTAGGTTATTCATCAAAAAAATTATTATTAAAATATTGGAGTGATTTAAAGTCATAGATTTTTATTAAATGGTTAAATTATTATTATAATTAAATTTAAAAATATTTATAACATTTGCTTTTTTTTAAATTTTTAATAATGTAAATAACATATTAAAATAAATGATATTTTTCTAAAAATATGATAAATATATATAAATCTTATTCATCTACAAAGTCATCATTAAAATATTTGATTGAATGTGAAGAGTGGAAGATCATCACATTAAAGTTAAAGTTAGGTAATTCATCAAAATATTTACAATTTTATTATTAAAATATTGGAGTGACTTAAAGTCGTCGTTTTTTTATTAAATAATTAAATTATTATTATAATTAATTTTAAAAATATTTATAAAAATTGTTTTTTTTCAATTTTTAATAATATAAATAAAATATTAAAATAAATAATATTTTTCTAAAAAAAAAAATATATATATAAATCTTAGTTAATAACAATCATTATTATTATTTTCATTATCAAATTAGTATAAATGAATTTCATATTTCACATAAATGTAACACTAGGTTAGTATTAAAAAAGGAAATTGGCTGAAATCAAATATGATAATGATGATGATGATTAATGTCCACTAAGACCTAATTGGTTTATCGGACCTTAAGAGGGTAAGTAATTACTTGTGATTCTTTAGAATTTTTTTTTTTTTTAAATAAAAAAGTTGGAACCTTTTATATTAACATAGGCATAATACATCACTGTTGGGGATGCCAGCTGTCCCGCCTTAGCAGGAAACCGAGGCAGCTGGACATCCCTGCCCACATATCATCATCCTTGCAGAGCAGACTGAGAGTGACAAAATTAACACTACTATCTCCCGCCCGTAGGAAACCGGGAGTAACAAAATTAAAACTGGTGTTTGCAGCTAAAACTAGAGCGTATAGAAAGCTAACTATCCTCAGGCATATACTAGTAAAACAAAACCAGAAACAAAGTTGGGGTCTGAACATCATGTAACCTCGGAGCCTAGGAGAGTGCTGGCAGTTTCAGTGTGCCTCCATCGTGCAGGGAAGGCGTACGCTCTGGCACATGTTGGGCATTGTTTCTTCGGCGTAGCTCTGGAATGCGCAGCGAAGAACATGTCTATCCTTTGCTCCAGCTGCTCGATGCGAAAGACCTGGTCTGCGAGGAGATTGCGCACATCAAATATGAGGCTGAGGTAGTCCGCGTGGGGTGAGGGCGGCTGCGTTGGGCTGGTATCTGCAGTGCCTTCCGGTGCATGAGTTCCCGTGTCGATTTTGATGGGCTCAGGAGGAGCCTCTTCCTCCACGTAGCAAGGAGGGTAAGGTGCCTCGTTGCCACTGTCGCCGGGGTTGCCCTTCCCACTTGCCATCCCTGAAGTGTTGTCCATACCAATACACGAACGGGGGTTCCAGTTTTCTGCGACTTTGAACCAGGTGTACTCGGGGGGGCTCTCTAGTCCTTCGTCCGGGATTACCTCCTCAACAATTGCCATGCCCCGCATCCTTCTCCTTCTGGAAGCCACTGCTATTGCTTTTTCAAAGACCTCCTTGCGTTTTCACCTCGACTTCGCAGCATGCCAGGCCGCTCCCCGTCGCGGTGTTCCCCTGAGTCGTGGCATGGCGATGCCAGGCCGCTGCAGTCGGATGGGAACCACCTTGCCGTGGAACGAATGCCGCTGCAAGACAGAGGGTCGCGAGAGCTCCCTGTCTCCCTGAGTTTCACTGCGAACAATGAACCTTAGCATGCTGTCGATTACGATATACAGCTTCATCGCTTCCTGCATTAAACTCTGAACCTTAGTGCGGGTACTTTCTCCTTGTGCGAGCAGGCTCCTCATATGAATGTGCCTGTGTAAATTCATGGCGAGTTAATGTGTATTTGACGTGAGCCAGTGGGCGCCGTGCCTCCCCGTCCCAACTCGCAGCCACGTGGTCTCCTTTGCCTCGCTGTCACCCCATCCGGGGGTGATTCTTTAGAATTTTGTTTTTGTGCTCGAAAAGCATTAAGGGAAGCTTTCCAAGATCACCATACTTTTGTTGAGTTAAGAGGTTAGGAAGGTTGGTAGTGTGATCAATATTTTGAAAATGAGATCTAATATGGGTATAGGCTAGACAATCTAAGAGAAAGTGCTTTTCATCTTCAACCTTCTTA
>ML786772.1:400126-422690 GCA_009831015.1 Picea engelmannii | reverse complement strand
TGGAGCTCGTGAGAATTTGTTCTTATCTTAGCAATGCTTATTTTTTTCTTTACACTTGGCAAAACAGATAGATAATTTTGATCTTCTAGATTAGGGTTGATTACATCTTTATAATACCTTAATTTTCTTTTTTCCTCTAACTTATTATCACACCACATTTTTTCCTTAAATTTTGTTTTGACGTTTTTTTTAATAGTATCTTTATTCTGCAAAATGGTTTTTTCCATTATTCCCCAATAATTTAGCCAAGATTGGGCGTCTTTATGCCATCCTCGCTTGAGTCGATGGTGGTGATTTGATTTATTTTCTTCTTTCATATTAATTGAGTTATTTGATTTCAATCAAAAATTGTATTTCTCACATATAATAATCATTCTATTTACTCCATCAACATACAAAACAATTATGGCACTTTTTTACTCAATCAAAATGTTAGTTCACATTAGTGGTGAGCTTTCAAAATTATTGTTTAACATGTTTTCATAAAAATTAAATATATGTTTGNTTTACCATATTATAATAATAATTATTAAGTATGTAAATTTTCATATTTAGTCATAATGTTAGAAAATTTTGTAGATAAAAATTATGTATAAAGTTTGGAAACTCCCAAAAATTTTAGTGGACACTTCACCCATTATCATAGACATAAGAAGTTCCAACTTTTTTAGTGAACATTCTATCCATCATAAAAAAAACATAAGAAAGAATGTTGAGATTTGTTTTTATAGAACAAGAGTGGTAAGTAACCATTGAAGAAAAAAGTAAAAGTAATGAATATCATAAATAAGATATGAGAAGTAGCCATTCAAATTAAAAGATAAAGTAAAAGAGTATTGAGATATTGTAAATAACAAGTATGTTGCCAATAACTATATATAATATGTAATTATTATTATATTTTATTAATAAATGTTTATATGAGCTTGAAAACAATTGTAAATCAGTTGATCTTTGGAGTTGGGATAAGAAGAAACTCCTCTTTGAGACTCTTGTTACACCTGCTATTCTTTATGGATGTGAAATCTGGGGCTGCAGTGTCTCTCGTGAATGCTGGAGAAAGATAGAGCAAATACAAAAGAATTTTATAACCTATAATCTCAAAATTAAAGGAAATACGCCCTATCCCATCCTTCTCATAGAAACAAGCCTCTCCCCCATTGAGAGCATGGCTATGACTAGATACTTAATGTATAAGAACAAGTTAAACAACATGGAAGACAAGAGGCTACCTAAAATTGCTTCAAAATCAAGTCATAACAACCATTGACTCAAGCGAGGATGGCATAAAGACATCCGGTCTTGGCTAAACTATTGGGGAATCATGGAAGAAACCATTTTGCAGAATAAAGATACTATTAAAAAAAATTTCAAATCAAAATTTAAGGAAAAAATGTGGTGTGATAAAGAGTTAGAGGAAAAAATAAAATTAAGGTATTATAAAGATGTAATCAACCCTAATCTAGAAGATCAAAATTATCTATCTGTTTTGCCAAGTGTGAAGAAAAAAATAAGCATTTCTAAGGTAAGAACAAATTCTCACGAGATCCATAGTGAAACTGGGTGTTGGTCAATTCCTAAAACGCCATGGGATGAAAGAGTGTGTCACCTTTGTGACACTAAGAAGGTTGAAGATGAAAAGCACTTTCTCTTAGATTGTCCAGACTATACCCATATTAGATCTCATTTTCAAAATATTGATCACACTACCAACCTTCTTAACCTCTTAACTCAACAAAAGTATGGTGATCTTGGAAAGCTTCTCTTAATGCTTTTCGAGCACAAAAACAAAATTCTTAAGAATCACAAGTAATCACTTACCCTCTTAAAGTCCGATAGACCAATTAGGTCTTAGTAGACATTAATCATCATCATCATCATAAACAATAATTTAATATAATTTATTTATTTTAATAAATTATTAACTATCTTATTATATTAATATAATCTAATTCAAAATAGAAAAAATCAATAAATTAATTCCTAGGCAGGGACTAGCCACTCTGTGGCTTTATCTCCCTTTTTTTTGCTTTTGACAATAATGACATGCGGATAATCAAGAAATGAATATCATATAAATAATTTAAAGAGGGAGGAAGATTTATATGGTTTAAAATATTAATGGAATAATATAAATGTTGCATTATTATTCAAAAGGATAACAACATATTTAATACATTTTTATGATACTATTTAATGATTGTTATTTGAATATATATATAAATAAAAATAAAAGGATAACAACATTCATATATACATGTACATTAAGAAAATCACTAAAATCATTAATTTAAATATTATCAATTTAAATTAAATTAAGTACTTGAGAATATCATAAGTCAAAATAAGAAACTAGAAAAATTAATCTTATATTGACACATAAGAGAATGTCATCCATGTGGATTATACGAGTAGTTTTTTTTCTAGTAGAAAATTTCTCCATATATATTAATATAAGTTGTTCTCAAAAACAGAGTACCAAAGTACAATTACATAGTCATCTAAAGAGACTTCACCATATAAAAAAACTAACACCCCCATCAGGTAGTGTTGATTCATAGTGAGTCCAAAACTTACATTACATTTCTCCTTTTTATGACAGTCCAAATAGTCCCAAAACAAAAAGCTTAAATTTCATCAAGTATAAACATAAAGTAGACATAAACAAGATAAATTAATAATTATCCACATCCCTTCCAAGGCCATACTGCTCAGGTGTAAAGGAGAAGTGATAGTGTGGGGGGCCTCCTAGTCATCCTGCCATATGGAATATAGACTCCTTCCTTCCGGGGCCAATATCACTTTCTTCGAGATTGAATCAACAACCTCGTTATCTTCCCTATAGATATGTTCAAACTTTAAATCTTCGAAGAGGGAAATAAGGGACCTTATCTTCTGCTTCCAACCTGTAAGAGATGTAACACAAAGCTTGCACTTGTTTTTAATCCAGTCAATCACAATCTTAGAATCCCCAAGTACCTCAAGCTGTGCAATATAAATTCTAGAGGCTAATGTTAAGGTGGCTCAAGCTACAAGGAGCTCAACCCTCATGTTTGAACCCATACCATAGTTCAATGTCCACATGTAGATAGTGTTCTCCCCAATCTTAATAATACCACCAGCTCCACTCATAGTGCCATTGTTTTGCGACGCACCATCAAACCAAATAACACTTGGAAAAAAAAGATTAGGCGGTTTTCTAATCCTTTTGGAAATAAATTATGTAGGTGTACCTATGTCTACCTTGAGTCCACGGATAGTAGTAAACCATGCAATACATATAACTATAATACATTAGACCAAGTTTCTCTTATAAGAAATTCCTAAGTCTAATATCCTAAGTGTTCCCCACCTTGGTTATTCTTGTTAAGTCAACATGTGGGCAACCATAGGAACAAATACCACAAAGAAATAACTTGCACATAAAAGATAGAGACAACAAGATTTAGGTGGTTCAACTTTGAGAGAAGGAAACATCCTTGAAGCTATAATTTTTTTTTATTATTGGTAAAAGGATTCTTACATCCAATGCAATACTCTCCTCCCTGTCATGAGGTATCATGGAAAAATAATCCTCTATGATATTTAAATAGAGATCATGGACCAATAAAGTGAAATGGAAAAGATCAAGTGTTAATATAATTGAGAATACAAGCCAAATCACCTAGATGTGCAAGATAGGATGAAGCACATTAGATTACGGAATAACACCATAAGAAACACACTAAAGTCACGCATGATGAGTACAGTATGCCAAGTTCATCTTAATCAACCTCCCTTGAATGTCTATTATCCTAACATCCCCCCTTAAGAACAACTTGGGATAGGAAGAAGGATTTAGAAAGCAACATAAGGAGAAGGAAGGATGCATTGCACATATCCCCTATTAATGATGATTTTTTTTTCACTTAACATATTCCGAAGATGAAGAAAGTGTTGGTTGTGGAGCCTGATTATCTTCCTGATTCAGAGGTCTTTCTTTTCAACCATGTTGATACCCCATGAAGACTATACACCCCAAAATACTGTACACTCCTCCATGTGGGGGGGTTGCAGGGGGGGATTTCTCCCCTTGTGGGGTCCAGTGGGCTCATCCCCCTGGTTTGGGGTCTGGGGGTGAAGCCCTCGAAGGAAAAATTGCCTTGTAAATGTATATTGTAATTTCATAGTAAATCTGGACCGTTCATTATAAGGTCACAAATCTGACAATAGAAGTTATGTTAGGTTTTTTTTCCCTAGAAGGAAACACTCTTTTATGAGGGAATTGTATTGCAGTTGTGCATCATTGCAAATGTTGTATTTTGAGAGAGTAGACTGTGAGATAAATAAGAGAAAGTTACAATGGGTGTGTCGTAGGTTGTATCCCTTCATTTTTCTAGATAATAAAAAGGAAGGACCTGGCAATTTCTCTGGTGGACGTAGCCCACACTGGGTGAACCACGTATATCAGTGTCTCTATTGTATTGTGTATCTTCTATGTTTTATTTCCGCATTTGTTTTATTTTATTGTTTCATGATCTTGTTTTTCTAACAATCCAAATCACCTAGATGTGCAAGATAGAATGATGCACATTAGATAACTCAAGTATAGAAGAACACTATAAGAAACACACTAAATTCACACATGATGAGTACATTATGCCAAGTTCATCTTAATCAACCTCCCTTGAATTCCTACTATCCTAACATCCCCCCTTAAGAACAACTTGGGATAAAAAGAATGATTTACAAAGCGACATAAGGAGAAGGAAGGAGGCATTGCACATATCCCCTATTAATGATGATTTGTTTTTTCACTTAACATATTCTGAAGATGAAGAAATATGATGCATTACCATCCTTGGTCTTGAGCAATCAACATCACCTAAGATAAGTTAGGTTTTGTTTTTATAGATAGCATAAAGGTCAACCTTTGTTGTAGAAGACATGCTATGAAACTTTCTATATAAGACATGTTGTGGAACTTTCTTCAAAAGAGATGTTAGGAAACTTTCTATTAAATACATGCCACAAAAATTTTTCTACATAAGTTCCTTTACTACATAACTCATTCATCACAAATCAAGACACATAGGATGAAACGATTATCGACTAGTCCAAAAGGAGGCAACTAGTTAAGAGGAGAGGACGCACAAGGAAGTGGAGAGACAAATCATTTCATCTTCTAATCAAATCAAGTGGTGGATAGAGGTTTAAAGAAGGGATCATGATGAGAACAAGGGGATTTCGATGTGATTGGATTCAACAAGTTGATATTGGATAGAGGGTGATTTATAGAACACAAGAAATGAGGGTTTTGAAAGCTCTAAACAATAAACTGAAGGGCACGATTGTAGAACTATAGAGCAGGGGAAAGTGAATGTCCAATTTGAGTTCAAAGGGTTGGAACATATGAATGTGCCTAGAATGATAAATGTGGGAGGAAACAAATTCATACTACATGGTATTTTACTCAAATTACAAAATAGGAAAGGATTTTGATCCTTGGACTGAAAGAGATCATAAAAAAATAAATTCATCTTTGACAAATAAAACTTTCAATCCCAATTTTTTTGGTTGTTTCCTTTTTTCTAAATTTGTTTCACTATCAATTCCTAATTATATCACTTCAATTTAATTTTGTAAACATTAGAACATTAGTCGTTGTGTATCTTAAAAAGGAAAAAAATGTGGTTCTAAAGATGATTTTGGGTGACAAAAATTGAGGATTTTCCGCATCAGGTGGCATCAGAGTTGGTTAAGTTTTTGAGAGTTGGTTTTTAGTGTTCCTGTATATCTGTGGTTGTGGGAAAAAAATACCAAAAGTAAGGCCTATGGATGTTAGTCCAATTGAATACTATGAGACAAATTTAGAGAATTCCTCCGTGAAGAGAAGCAACCTAAGGAGGGGTAAGGAACCAAGAGTTTGAGGAATTGCAAAGAAGAATAGAAGAACTAGAGAATAAAAGACTTGGGGATGCTGAAGTAGACTTAGAATAAAAAGTTGATATCAAAGAAGAGAAAAATATTTATGAAGGAGACTTGACGGCGTGTCTAATATCTTTTCTGAAGGACAAAGGTAGTGCAAGGGTAGAATTTTTGTGCTATGATGGAAGTTTGAAATCTAAGAATCTCATTGTTTGGATAGGGGAGATTGAAAGGTACTTTGAGTATGAAATTTTTCAAGATCCTAACCGAGTTCGTTTTGCAGTAACAAAATTAAAAGGACATGTTGCACTTTGGTGGGATGTTGTATAGAATGAAAGAGTGGACAATATACATAAGAAGATTAAGACTTGGAGAAAAATGGTGAGTAAAATCAAGGAGAAATTCCTACATGTTGATTACTAGTTGAGTTGATGTAGGCAAGCACATAACTTGAGACATAAAGAGATGTGTCTGAGAGTACACTAAATAATTTTGCAAATTTTCCCTTAGATCAGGACTAAAGGAACCAAAATATCAAAGGGTATCCAACTATATTAATCGATTGAAGTTTAAGATACAAGATGAAATGAGCACATATTACTTTCATAATGTTGATGGAGCCTATCAAATCTATCTAAAGGTAGAAGAAATTTTTTCTAGGAGATCAAATTAGAAATTTAGAGGTAAAGATCCTAGGGGCAAGAGAAGGACAAGTGTTGCAATAGGAAATGAGAAAGAAGATGAAGAAACCAACAACTAGAATACAAGAGTAGGAAGTGGGATTGGGAGAGGCAGAGTATTTGGAAGAGGTAAAGGTAAGTATGCGATAATTTTCTATATATGTAGAGTATAATGTCACAAGGCATTTAAATGACCAAAGAAACAAAATATTGCAAGAAGGGATGAGGCCAGAACTTAGGTTACCCAAGAAAATGAGGGATTAGTTGGTGGACACAATGTATAAGTGATCCAAAATGGATCCGTACCGATGAATGGGTGTAAGAATCTTTTATCACATAAACTTGTCAGAATCTTGTGGGTCTGTGGTTTCTACCTAGGTCTGTAATTTTGCCTTTTTCTCCTCTTTTTGCAGACCCGATCGTAAGTTTTTCCTCTCGGCTTGTAGTTTTGTTTTGTTTTCCTTCACCCATTTGATCGACATGTTTTGCTTGTTAGCTTGTCTGAAGAGTATCGACCCTAAGCCTTTGTGTTTTCCCTAAAGACGAGTGCTTATCTCTTTACCTCTGTCATTGATCCTCTTCTTTCCTGAGCCTTCAACCAGTCATCCAAGAAATTGTTCACAGGCCGCAATCGTGAGAACCAAGTGAAACACTTGAAGCAGTACGATATAAAAGAAAATCAAGCGAGCAAGCAAGATCAATTTCCAACAGTGGAGATCCATAAGGCATATCGAATCGATGACCTTCGAGTGATCGGAATATAAAGTTATGTCAGGTTTAACGTCAGCAAGATTTTTGAAATCACAAGGCCATCCTAGCCATCGATCCTGGGAAGAGAACGTGGCATGAGATTAGCATTTCGCTGACTTGCAGGATGGAGTAGTCAAAGGGAAGAGTCATGCGAACTCATGAAATGTGAAGTCACAAAATGGTATGGGCCATCCATTTAAGCAGGACGTGTGGCGCTAGATCCGAAGTGCGAAAAAAATCATTTCAGGAAGACCGAAGTGAGAAATGTCGACAGCCCAAGGTCTCGAAATGTCGATGTTAATCTGGGTCGTCCATTTCAGAGGGACGCATGTCATCCGATCTGAGGGATCGCGATTTCGTTATCCGGATGGTTTGAGCATGGGGCATGACGTGAACTTGCGAAACGCAAAATCGCGACGCGCCTGAGAGTTAGGCCCACGAGCACAACCCAGGGTCATATGGAAAGTGGGGCATAGGAGGGGTAAGCTCATGATCGAGCGATGGGAGGCCGGAGTTGTTTGAGGAGATTATCGTGGCTATCAAATTCGAGGCAAATCTAACCATGGATCCAGATGGGCCATTTTGTGGGAACGAGCATCGGAATATTTGAGTCAAGAGGAGTGAAAACTACCGAAATGAAAAATTCCAAAATTTCATGTGGGATAAGCATGAGGTCATAGCTCGAGGTTTCTCAGGGCAAGGAAAAGAGCTGTGCCAAGGAGCAAAGTGCCTGAGTCGGTCACCGAGAAAGATCTTCATGGCCTTGAGGCACCATAATTGACTCAAAGGAGTCGTGAGATTTCCTGGAACATTCATGGGTGTCAGGTCTTGCCTTGATCCCTATGAAAGTAGTTAATGAAAATTGGGAAGGTGGTTGAAACCTCGTTTCACCACATAAATGAAAAGCATGAAAATCTGGCCGTGGAAGGCAGACTGTCAGCCGAAAGTTCCCTGTCATGGATTTTTGCATGAAGCCCATACCGATCTGATCTTGTGTCTGGCAGAAGAATGCAAGTGAATCTTGATAGAATAATATGAAACGCCAAGCCTTGAATACAGTGACCGTAGTGCACTTCTGTAGGGAGAAATTTTCATTGAGTATATATACTCAGTTTTGATATTTTATTATGGTCGATGGTAGAGCAAAGCTCCCATATTGTAAAGTTTTAGTAAAGCCTTTGGCTTCTGGTTATGTATCTTTATTTGAGACTTCTTCTTTAATCCAAGTCATATTTTCTTACTCCATCTTATTATGCATCTGATACTGAATGTTCATGATTGAAGGTTTCACATGGATTATTGTGACTGTGTTGTAATGGATGTTTGATTGCAGTGTTGTCATAATGTTTTCAACTTCCTGAAGCTCTGAATCCAAGAAGATCTTATTTTCTGAGTTTTTCCTCCGTAGGATGCTAGAATACCTGACGTTCATATTAGACCTTTACATTTTCTTCTCAAGTTATTCCTCCTACTCACCCTTACTACTACTTACTGACTGAAGTTAGATCAAGACCTCACCTATATGTGCATACTAGCCCAATTTTTTAAGTTAAGACTATACTTTCATGAGACTATGCCCATTAGACCACCCTTAAATTTATTCATTGTGACATAAAACTGATGGGTACTGGGCTTACCTCTGCCACAATCCATAGGTGACTTCTGGTGCTAACATTTCTGGCGCCACTTTCGGGGAATGAATTGAAAATTTTTCCCTGGGATAGAACGACAAAGAAGTCCACTGATTCTGAAGGTGCATCAGAACTCAATACATTGAAGATTTCAACTGTGCACCTGGCGACTCCACTATTACAACTCCACTATTATGACTCCACTGGTATGAAATGGACTAGATCTTAGCTCATAGGTTTGATTTCTATGATTTTTCAAAAGTAGTTGGTTTCCCTAACCCACCACCTAGTAGAGATGAATGGGAAAGTAGCCTTCCTAGGTTCCGAGGAAAAGGGTGGGAAGAACCATCTGAGCATTTGATGGACTTTCATGAATTTATTCATTGACTTCATATCGTGCATCAAGATATTCATATTAATCTTTTCAAGTATTCATTACAGGGGACTGCTCATGATTGGTGTCGATCTCTTCTCGTTGCAAGCGTCATCTCTTTGACCATTTTTCATGCATCTTTCAATTCGTTTTACAAAGATTATTTTCCAGCTGAGTGTATTTATGAAAACTGTTGTGATGAGTTTTATTTGTCTTATAAAGACTCTTCCTATCACAAAGATCAGTTTTTTGATGAAGTTGTTAATATGGAAGAAAGCATTTGTCATGAAGAGCATGAGGTGTTGAATGATATTCATTATGATAGAGATAACATAGAAACACATGGCATTATATCAGACGTGTCTGTTGTTTTAAGCATTCATGAAGATCAACATATCTCTTTTGAATATCCCAATGTTGAAGAGCAAGTGTATTCTACAGAAGATTTTTCTCCTAACTATGAAACAGAGATAGATGAAAAGCTAGCAACAAAAGCTAGGGAAGGTTCCTCTATGTTTTTTCCTAGTTTTTCGGGGTCGAAGGCAGAGTTTGTTTGCTTCTCTTATGAAGGAGATGCAAAGGATATTCCTATCTTGGAAACTGTAAGTGAGCAAGTATCACTTGGGATTATCCAACATGCATCTATCCTCCACCTACCTGTATACTCTGAGAACATTGAACGACGGGTGAGTAGAAATGAATTTCATGAGGTAATTCCTTACCAATCAAGCTTTCCTGATTATAAATTTTGTGACCCTGTGGGTTTATATATGGAACTATGTTTTCCAAAAGCATTGGAGCCTGCAAAATTGTTCATATTATCATCATTCAAAGGTATTTCTAGTGTTCCAATACATGTTTTCTTTATACTGTCATACTTCCCTTACCTTTTATGGATTATTTGCAGTAAAGAGAAGAATTATATTATCGAGCAGTTTGGCTGGTTATGGTGGAAGTTTGATTTCACCTAATGCTTTGTAAAAAATTAGCTATCCTAGGACTGTACATAAATAAGATCTTTTTGGAACCCATGTATTTGATTTTGTTTAGATTAATTATCAGCATGTAATCCTTAGCAGGATGTTTTTTGAGCATGACTCCATAAACCAAAAGCTAAGGCACTAGAACTACTTGTTCTTGGCAGCTCGCAGGGAGCATGCCATCCCCTATGGAGCCAAATGTTATCACATAAACTTGTCAGAGTCTTGTGGGTCTGTGGTTTCTACCCAAGTCTATAATTTTTCCTGTTTCTCCTCTTTTTGCAAACCCGATCGTAAGTTTTTCCTCTCGTCTTGTAGTTTTCTTCTGTTTTCCTTCACCCGTTTGATCGACCTGTTTTTCTTGTCATCTTGCCTGAAGAGTACTGTCCCTAAGACTTTTTATTTTCCCTAAAGACAAGCGTTTATCCCTTTACCTCTGTCATTGATCCTCTGCTTTATTGAGCCTTCAACCAGTCATCCAAGAAATTGTTCACAGGCTGCAGTCGTGAGCACCAAGCACAACACTTGAAGCAGTCTGATATAAAAGAAAATCAAACGAGTGAGAAAGATCAATTTCCAATGGTGGAGATCCATCAGGTAGATTAGATCAATGGCCATCGGGTGATCGAGATATAAAGCTACACTGGGTTTAATGTCAGCAAGAGTTCTGAAATCGTGAGGCCATCCTAGCCATCGATCTTGGGAAGAGCACGTGGCACGAGATAATCATTTTGTTGACTCGCATGATGGAGCAATCAAAGGGTAGAGTCATGCAAACTCGTGAAACGCGAAGTCACGAAATGATCTGGGCCATAGTAGGACAGGTAGCACTAGATCCAAAGTGAAAAAAAAATCATTTTGGGAAGATCGAAGTGATAAATGTCGATGGCCCAAGGTCCTGAAATGTCGATGTTAATCTAGGCCGTCCATTTCAGAGGGATGCATGTCATCTGATCCAAGGGATCGTTATTTCTCTACCCGAATGGTTTGAGCATGGGGCACGACGTGAACTCACAAAACATGAAATCATGACGTGCCTAAGAGTTAGGCCCACGAGCACAACCCAGGGTCACATGGAAAGTGGGGCCTAAGAGGGGTAATCACCTGATCGAGCAATGAGCGACCAGATTTGTTTGAGGAGATGATGATGGTCGTCATATTCAAGGAAAATATGACCGTGGATCAAGATGGTCCATTTCGCGGGAATGAGCATCGAGATATTTGAATAAAGAGGAGTGAAAACTCCCAAAATTTCATGTGGGATAAGCATGAGGTCATGGCCCGAGATCGCATGGGGAAAGGAAAAGAGTTGTGCCAAGGAGGAAAGCGCCTGAGTCGGTCACCGAGAAATATCTGCATGGCCTCGAGGCACCGAAATTGATTCAAAGGAGTCATGAACTTGCCTAGAACATTCATGGGTGTCAGGTCTCGCCCTGATCCCTATGAAAGAAGTTAATGAAAATGGGGAAGGTGGTTGAAACCTCATTTTACCACATAAATGGAAAGCATGAAAATCTGGTCGTGGAAGGCAGACTATCAGCCGAAAATTCCCTGTCATGGATTTTCGCATGAAGCCCATACCTATCTGATCTTGCATATGACAGAAGAATGCAAGTGCAACCTGACAGAAGAAGATGCAGAAACCAAGCCTTGAATATAGTGACCGTAGTGCACTTATATAGGGAGCAAGTTGCTTTGAGTATATATACTCAGTTTTGATATTTTTTTATGGTCGATGGTAGAGCAAAGCTCCCATATTGTAAAGTTTTAGTAAAGCCTCTGGCTTCTAGTTATGTATCTATATTTGAGACTTCTTGTTTAATCCAAGTCATATTTTCTTATTCCATCTTATTGTGTGTCTGATACTGAATGTTCATGATTGAAGGATTCGCATGGATTATTGTGACTATGTTGTAATGGATGTTTGATTGTAGTGCTGTCATAATGTTTTTAGTTTCCTGAAGTTCCGAATCCAAGAAGATCTTGTTTTCTGAGTTTTTCCTCCTTAGGCTGCTGGAAGACCTAACATTCATAAGAGACCTTTACATTTTATTCTGAAGTTCTTCCTCCTACTCACCCTTACTACAACTTACTGACTGAAGTTAGATCAAGACCTCACCTATCTGTGCATACCAACCTAATTTTCTAAGTTAATACTATACTTTCATGAGATTGCACCCATTAGACGACCCTTAAATTTATTCATTGTGAAATAAAACGGATGGGTACTGGGCTTACCTCTACTGTAATCCAAAGGTGACTTCTAGTGCTAACAAAACTAGTACTTGTACTTTGTAAAGTAATGTAAATTTTAAATTCTAATAGGAAAAAAAAATGAGAACATGAGAGCGAAATGAAGAATTAAATGTAATTGAAAATTAAATAGAGGAAAGGATGAGGAAGGGGAAACAAAGGCTTTGGTCTATTGGCCTTCCCTGATCCGGATTCTTTTCAGAACGAAATGAGAGCGGAGATATAATAAATAAATGCACAGAGATATTGAATATATTCAATAATATAATAGAAATGTATCAAATATGAAACCATAAACACAGATATATATTAATACACGATTTCTATTAATCAAATAAATGCACAGAGACTGTAAAAATACAGAGTGGAAGACTCGTTAGAATGGTGGCATCTTATCTTTGAGAAGAGATGTGACGGCTACTCCCATTCACAAGAAGATGATTACAATGAGGCTCTGAAGGCCTTTTTACAATAAGAAGGAATTCCAAAAACCCTAGACATAAAAAAACCTAACTCTAGGAGATGAAGCGCCAAAAGTCATGTGGGCCCTGTTTGGGTAAGTGAGTACATCAACTTCACAGGGTCGTAACTTTTGCATACGATCTCCGTTTTAGGTGTGTGACATCTCGTTGGAAAGGTATCATTGAGGAGATTAATTTTGGGGGATCAATTATTCCTTCTACTATCATTGAGAACCTTGATCTCGAAAACCTTCATTTGGGCCCTCAAAATGGCCCCAGAAGTTAAAACCTGCTAAAAATAATAAATTGCCAAAATTGCGAGAAAAATGTTTTGAGCCATTTGAAAAAGGTGGGTGGCCACCGATATCCACCTGGATCAATCCTCCCTCCTTAGGAAGAAATGGTCTCCATTGCGTTGAGTTACCAGGGGAGAGGGAAAAGCGCTTGCTAGATCTGCATCTAGGTGAGCTGCTTGTATCGTTGGAGACATCGCACTGCTTAGTTTGTGGAAGTCTATCATGAACCTGTTGAAGTTGAGGTTGTTCAAAAAGTCAAGCTACATGAGAGGAAGGTGTGCAAAAGGAATCTTTTCACTTTCCTGCAACCTTTTAGACCTGCTTATGTTGGATAGAAGGTGCACGGGGCAAGACTATAGTGGTTGCAGTGTCCTTCTGTTCCCCTTTTGAACAGATTGTGAAGAAACTAAATTTTGCAGTATGAGATACTACCTTGTGACACTTTTTAGGTGTAACAATAGTTGGAGCTACCTCTAGTATTTTGTAGACATGACCCCCCAAAGTAACAATGACGCTACGGGGTCAAGACTCATAAACAACATGGCGTCTCCACATATATGGTTGGCCCAAGAGAACATCACAGACATCCAGTGGGGCAACATCACATAATACCTCATCCTTGAAGGGTTGGATGTCATACGATAATCGACATTGATGGATGACATGGAGATCTCATACTTGGCGAAGCCACCCGATGTTGTATGGCTGCATGTGTGGTGTTGTCAACAATCCCAACTGTTTGACAACCTTTGCTGAGATGAGGTTCTTCTGTCTTCCACTATCAACAATAAAATGCAGCGGGATCCCCTTCACCCACATATGTGAATGAAAATGGTGCTCCCCCTCTTCGGGATCTGTTGGTTCTTTTGGTTGAATTTCTACGGTCGCGACAATAGCAGTGGAGTCTGTGTCAATGATCTATCCTTTACCAGTATTTTCAAAATCAGATTCTGAATCAGGGTTCGGCTCCTTGTCTTTGATCTCGACCACCAATGACTATTTTGAGCAACATTCATCGGTGTTGTGCCAGGGGATTTTGTGGAAATCACACCATTTTCTGGTGTCCTTCTTTGTCTTCCCATGACCCTTATTTTCCTGTGTCTTGAACTAGTTTTCGGAAGGCTTTTTGTTAGGGTTGTCTTTGTCATACTTTGGTTGTTGCGGATTTGCAGACCTGAATTCTTGTTTGTTCTGGTGCTTAAATTTCTGCTCAATTTTAACAACATATCGATAAGCAGCACCGAGTGATGAGATGTTCAGAAAATCCATTTCAGTCTGGATGTATCTGTGTAGAGCCCCACGGTATTTCAGAACCAAATGTCGCTCAGAGTCTTTGATACCCAGCTTGGTGCGCAAGGTATGGAAGGTATTGGTGAACTCTGGAACTGCTTGGCCCCTCTCTTTCCGTAGTGTGGTCCATCTCATGTACTGGTCCTCATAGTTGCCAACAGGGTAATACTGTTCTTTTACCACATCCACAAAAAAAACCCAAGTGGGATCGACCCCATATATTCCAGACTCCTCTATGGAACTTTGCTCCCAGTAAGTTTCCCACCAATGTTTGACATGAGGGAGAGATTTAAGGAGTGCGAAGGTGATCTTTTCTTTGTCAGAAAAATTGTGAACAGAGAAATAACCTTCTAGCAGAGTTAACCATTTTTCTAGGGCTTCTGCATCTATCTGTCCTTCAAATACAGGAATATCAAAATTAACTTGTACCTTGAAAGGCAAGGTGCCTCCAAAGTGGCCACTTGATGAATATGTGCCTGATGCTATCGGCATGCGTTGAAATATGGGGGAAAAATTCTCCATTATTTCGTCCCTCTGTCACGTGAGAGCTTGCTCAAGCAACAGATTGATAGGATTGTTTGCTCTGTCGTTTTTATTTTCTTCTACCATTGAGGGTTTCTTGGGTGTGAGAGAGTGATTGTCTTCAATAGAGACAATATTAAGACCCAACTTGCTATACTCAGACGTCATTGGGGACATGCACTGAAAAAACGATCAGGAGCAGCCTGCTCTGATACCACTAATCCAGATTCTTTTCGGCACGAAATGAGAGCAGAGATATAATAAATAAATGCACAGAGATATTGCAGATATTCAATAATATAACATAAATGTATCAAATATGCAACCATAAACACAGATATACAGTAATACACGATTTCTATTAATCAAATAAATGTATAGAGACTGTAAAAATACAGAGTGAAAGACTCGTTAGAATGGTGGCAACTTATCTCTGAGAAGAGATGTGACAGCTACTCCCATTCGCCAGAAGATGATTAAAATGAGGCTCTAAAGGCCTTTTTACAATAAGAAGGAATTCCAAAAACCTAACCCTAGGAGATGAAGCACCAAAAGTCATGTGGGCCCCGTTTGGGTAAGTGAGTACATCAACTTCCCGGTGTCGTAACTTTTGCATACGATCTCTATTTTAGGTGTGTGATAGCTCGTTGGAAAGGTATCATCGAGGAGATTCATTTTGGGGGCTCAATCATGCCTTCGACTATCATTGAAAACCTTGATCTCGAAAAACCTTCATTTGGGCCCTCAAAATGGCCCTGGAAGTTAAAACCTGCTAAAAATAGTAAATTGCCAAAATTGCCAGAAAACTGTTTTGAGCCATTTGGAAAAGGTGGGTGGCCACCAATATCCACGTGGGTCATTCCCCCTATCCCAAAAATCCCCCTATTTCTTCCCTCACTCTCATTTGCAATGGGTATTTTGGTCGAGAGAGGAAGAGGCATTGAATCCATGAATGTAATGTAACCGGAGATTGCCATAATGAAAAGACAAATCCCCATTCGAAGTTGGTTTTTACTGTTTGGGTTTCCATTGAAAAACTTCTAAGTTCATTAGTGATTGGTTGTGTTTGATTTCTTTATGTTGAGAATTAGTTTGTTGATTATTTCATTTCTGAGATGACATATGGATTCCCACGTGTTTAATTACTGCCTATAATTGGGTTTTAATGAAAACGAAGAACCACAACTGCTCTTGACTTCCCATCGTCCATTTCCCGTCAAAGTCAAAGATCGATGGATATTAAAATTAGTTTTTCGGATGAGTTTACATTGTCTTGGAATGTAAATTAATTGCTAAGGAATTTGTTTATCTACAGGGGTTATAATTCTCTCTCATTGGACAGTTGAATTGTTCGTTGGATGATTAACTTTATTTGTCGATTGACTTGAATACCATTGTGTCGAATTATATATTCCTAGGGTGACTAAATTAAATCCCAAGTCGAGTCTAAGTATATTGGGAGAAATTCTGACACCCATGACATTTTTCATTGACATAAGGTATTTACCATCATGCATGGGTGAGTTTACATCACCCCATGGGTGTTTAATCACATGCCTAGTCGATGACACGTTCCCTTGGTTGATTGTATCCCTATCCAAGTCGAATAGAGCATGCTAGTCAATTTATTTGATATGGATGAATTAATTCTTGTTATTAGTTGGATTTATTTTGTTGAGTTGAGTGTTTACTTCCATGGTCAACTTAGTTTCTTTCCAAGTCGATTTGGATTGCTAGTTGACTTAACTTTTAGACCAACTCATTACCCAATCAACTTGAAATCTGATGGGTCAGATTATCTTCGTTGCTGGTAGAACTTACTTAGTCTGGTTGACCTTATTTTGCTTGGGAGAGCTACATTTTTGTTGGGTGTTTTCCATAGGTTGTTTGACGTTCATATTTTGTTGGGTATGTTTTTTGAAGCTGCTGGGAATTTCTAGAGGTTGCGGGGCATGTTTAAAAGAGCTTGGGATAAATTCTACTTTCCTGGACATTTTTAGACGTGGATGGGTGGATTCCTACATGCCCAGGCATATTTATAAGTTGTTGGGAAAATTTATATGTTGTCGGACATGGTTGGATGTTTCCGAAATGTTTTTAAATGTTGTGGGTTGTCTAACTCTCCCTTTAGACAATTTTGTTCAACGATTATTACCCAATTCTCCCTTTGATAATTTCTCTCCTCTGCCAGTCGACCCAAATCGATCATTGAGTAGTTTTCTTTTTTGTTGGTCAGTTCATTCCATCGAGATGAATTTCCCCTTATTTATGTAGACGACACTTACTAGTCGACTTGGATTCCGCTCTGGTCGATTCGTTTGTCTCTTGGTAGATTCATCTACCTTGGTGAGCATGGGCTTGGAAACTAAGTGTTGAGCATAAATAAAAGGCATTGAACAACATTCTATCCAAAGTAGATACCGAAGATTGGTTGGCTCCTTGAGAACAATGATTTATCACTGCTACATTGACATATAATTTCTTATGTGTAGACAGTTTGAGAATAGAGGGGATTGAAGTTGGTTGTTTCCATTGGTTGCACAAAGAGGACCTTGAAGTGATTAAAAGGATAGAGTGTACAACATGGATAGAGAACCCCCATAACATCAGAATATGGTCACCAGCTTCAAACTATTTGCAATAGACAAGAAGAGATATTATAGAGTAGCACATAGGAACAAAGGCTTAGGGGTTCTTGTGTAGACAAATCTATAAATATAGGACTAATATAGAGATAAAAATTTAAATTTATGCATAGTATGTGTGTTAGTGAAGCAAGTAGGATATAAGCATCCTGCTTATGGATCAGAAGGTATCAGAGTAGTTTCATCCTTTACCATCACTGCTACCAGGACTTTGAACAGAACATTCATACCTCAACATGGGTAAAGAAAGCAGAGACAAGTTGGAAGAATTAAGGGCCAACAATTATCAATGTAGAGAGGAGACTGAGTAGTTGAAGGAGAGGGTTCATATGTTCAATAATAAGTTTGAAGAATTCCAAGACTCCCTCACTGCATTCAGAATAGATTGGGACAAGAACAGAGTGCAACTTGTGTACCTTGGTGATAAGGTCATCCAGATGGAAAACTGGCAAGAGGATAGGTTCACATAGATGATGATACAATTTCAATAAAATTTGGAAGATAAGGATAAGGCCTTCACAAGGATTCAAGTAGTTGTCCAAGAGCACATAGAAGAAAGGAAAATTTCCATTGCCACTACATATGCTAACACCATGAATGAGACCATCTTGGTAAAATCACCTCTAGTAGACATCTCTCAAGATAATCTTGGTGAATTCTAGAAGTATACCAGGGGTATTGACTCTAAAATTCTAAGGAAAATTGGATATCATGGACAAGGGCTATGAAAGATTTGACAAAGAATATTGACCCCCATTGTAGTCACACCCTAGGTCAAGCATGAAGGCTTGGGATTTGATGGTAGAAGTGAAACTTACATTGCTATGAAGAAAACCATTTTCGTGAAGGAAATAGACAGATTAGAGCTGGCTTGCTCATCTGGAGAAGGAGTAGTAGCAATGAGTGAGGGTGTCATCTCACCACCACCTCAACCTTGTGGTAGATTGAAGGAGAGAAGCGATAAACAAAGTTCACAGACTCATCCCACACCTACACTTAGAGGCAAAAAAAAAAAAAATCAGTGAAATAAAGAAGAAGAAGACCAGGAAGTCCATGTCAAAACACAAATTTATTGTTTGTCACTATTGCAAGAAGAGAGGCCATACCATAGACAAATGTTGGTATATAGAGACTTGTTCTTTTTATGAAAAGAAATTCTATTGTGAGGAGTGTTGCTGGGAGAAGCAAGCCATGTTCCCCAAACCTGACGGTTCATAGAAATTGAATGAAAAGAAGGCTTATACTATTCAACAACATACACAGAGGAAAATGGAGAGGATGAGTATTCCAAAAAGTCATTGGAGAAAAAAAATAAAAAATCCACCACTGTAATTTGAGTGGTCATTGGGAAGCAAAGTGTTGGAAACTTCATCTAGAGCTTCACCTTAGACACCACACAACCAGGAGAAGGGTGTGGAGAGTGAATATTGAGGAAGATGAAGATATTATTACATCTCCATTCCAAGTGACAAAATTTGTCCAAGGAGAGATACAAACACGGGAGAGAATCGAAACAAAAGAGAAGGAAAACAGGTTGACGTCGAGATCAACTACAATCTGATTCTTGTATCCGATATTGAATATGAAGAACCCCATCTTGGATTTGTGTCAGAGAATGGTGCATGGAGGTTAATGACCTTATAGGAATTCTTGAGAAATCCATGTTGTGCATACAAGCATGGGTTGAAATCTCTTCCATTGCATGCTCATTGAAAAAGGGTTGTTTCCATGATGAGAAGAAATTGATTCTAGTATAGGAATCCAACCAAACTTCCTTTGAGTATTTTTTGAGTGACGACTACTTACTGGGGCCACACTAGACATAGAATAACATTCAAATTGGCTTCATGATTATTGAGATGGAATGTCTCCATGACAGAGAGGGAGATGGGAATGAGTATTGAGTCCATATTTTGGATGTGAATATCGTAGAGCTAAGAGTTAGTGATAAGACTTCTAAAATGAAAGAACAAGTGAGATAGAACCAAAGTTTGAGCCATATCCAGTGACCAAAGCCAATAGCCAGAGCCACAAGCCAGATCTAGAGCTAGAGTTTTGGTGCACAGTGGGTAGACCCAAGGTTCAACATTAATTCACCAACAAATCCCAAGATACTGACCCTTTCGGCATCACCTGCAATCAGGCGAAGTCTCACCCGAGGTACCTATGGGGACTGCAAGAACCAGGTTTTCATAGTCATGGGGGAATATGAGGTATTCATCCATACTATTTACTTAACATTCATTCATATATTCCATGCGTGAACTCATAACAACATAATAACATATGATAAATTCATCCTACTTAACCATTCAACAAGTGCACAAAACCCTTATATTCATATTAACAATTAAGAATCTACTACATGTGCACGAAATTGGGATATGTCCATAATGGTTGGCTTCTTATATAATTCATTCATGTCCAGTTCTTGCTACAAATGTGCAATGCACTCATATAATAATATTCAGTTAAAACTAAAACCTTCCTAATCCATTCTATGATATAGTGTACACATACCTCTCGAATGATATTCAACTCATCGCATACTCATCAACTAGCAAAGTACTATTCATTTCCCTGTTATCACACGGTTTGTAGGAGGGGTTTAAGTAGGCTTGAGTCAACGCTTAAAACTGGCGTAACAGGAGCTTCCCCACCCACTGTCACCTCGATGGGGGGCTCTTTCTATTTAGGAAGGCTAGTCCAAGGGAGACGTCCCTATGTAATCTGGATTTCTAAAGGGTTAGAGGGGTAATGGACCAATTTAAAGAATCCCTTTCACAGATTACTTCCAAGTATGAGATAGTCAAGAGAAAAGTCTTCCACTGAATGGCACTTGTTTGCGAGACAAGACAAATAACTAGAATATGTGCTGCAGTGGGTTAGTACTTCATAAAATTAATGACTATCCTCTAATATATGAGCAATGATTGGATATAATTATTGACGAAGTCAATGATTATTAATCAAATATAAATATCTTATATCACTTCTTCAATAAGTTCACCAAAAGATAAGAGCATTCAATGTGTAAGATTAGATTCCTTATTATATCACAATGCTACAAATATCAAATTGTCTCACAATAAATATATTTGCTGCGTCACTATTGCCGAAAGAGGGTGACGTCAGCCCTATTAATAGGTTGATTTTGAAGGCAAAGAGAGGAACGTTTTGTCAATCAAGCATGAAAAGGTGAACACCAACTCAAAGCCTATCAAAAGCTGATGATAAAGGGTACAACGTTTTAAGCCAAAACAAGAAGTCAAACAAGTGTGACGTCACCTCTATATTTCTTCTACAACCATGACGTCAGCCCTAGGATCAATTTGGTATGAAAGACAAAGAGTAAGACGTTTTGTCAAATAGGCTTATGGATGCACTTAATACCTCAAAGTCTATCAAACGGAGGTGACAAAGTCAAAACGTTTATGTCAAAACAAGAGATTAAGCAAGGTATGATGTCACCTATATAAATTTTGTTGCAGTTTAGGGTTAGCAAGCCAAGAAGTGGACGTTTTGACAAATCAACCAATGAAAACTTGCAAAACCTCTATGGCTATGATGAGATGACTAAGCCACACCTTTCTATCCAAGCACAAGTTTAAAATCAGCAAAACGTCATCTCATTAGGGTTAGTTCAAAATTATCTAGGGTTAGACGCTAGGTTAGTTAGGGTTTCAAAGTAGTTTGAAAGAGAGTTTAAGGCATAAACAAGCTCAAAAAAGGTTTCTAGACTAGTGCCTTGGGTTAATGGAGTCAATTGAGGTGAGACTAATAGATTGGAAGGCTTAAACTCAAGGACAAGAGGATCTAGGGTTTGATGGTGTTGCTATGGCAAGGCCACCAAACCAAAACCCTAAGGAGAAAAAGGCTTACCTAGGCATAGCTAAGGCTAGGCCTAAAGCTTTCTCTTCTTTCCTTGAGACTTCTTTGGCAAAACGACTAGCTTACACGCACAAATCTAGGGCTGAAAAGTGTTGCTTCATACAAGGCCTTTCAAAACCCTAGAAGTAAACCCTAGGTGTAAACTAAATTAGGCCTAGGACGCCTTCTTTCTTCAATTTGTGCTTAAAACTAACTCAAGATAAGAGGGAATCTAGTGTAGCTATGGCTAGGCTAAAACTCCTTCAAATCAAATGGCTATAAGCCTTATTCATGGGGACATGAAGCCACAACCTACTTGTGTGTTGTCTCCCTAGGGTTTCAAGAATTAAGCTAACAACAACAATATAGCAATGCATGCAAGATGTTAAATCAGCAACCATTCATTCAAGAAGTTTTGATGAAAGAACACTTACAAAATCATGAAGAAGCATAATCCATACCCTAGTTGTAAACCTTCCAATGAATAAAAGCACCACTTGCCAAACAATAGCCCTCCAAGAAGTTGCGCCTCACTCCAAAAGAGAAGAAAAACCAAGACAAAAGACTAGAAATGATATCTCTCCAAGAGAGCAAGTTATGTTATGATAAAATGAGGAGAAAACATCCTCTATTTATATGATTCTTATGAACTTTAATTAACAAAATAGGTCAACAAAACAGCCGATAAGGATGACAATACATAATTCAATTATTTGTCACATTTACATGCTAAAAATGCCAAAATAAGCAGAAAATGGAGACATCAAGCCCCTATAGGGGAGACGTTGGCCCTTTTAGGGCATAATCAGCATCCCACAAGCTAGACGTTGGCCCCTCTGGGGCTTCTGCAACCTGCTATGTGTGCCCAGAAGGCCCAACACACTGCCATCTGCTCCAAAGGCGTCC
>ML786772.1:367570-389943 GCA_009831015.1 Picea engelmannii | reverse complement strand
CTCCTGGGCCTTTAACCCCTTCTTCCCACAAGACAAGATGTACCCTGGAAGGTCATCCTAATGGCCAGACTAGGGGAATGGGATGGATGAGCGGGGTAGAAGATGGAAAGGTGGTAAGATGGTGGGAGCGGACGATGGCTCTGGAAACCCCCTTTGGTGGCTAACCAAAACCCATGAATACCGGCTTGCTAATTTGCCCCATCAATCACCCCAACAATGATCAAGATGATTAATGTAAGATCCAAGCAGTCATCCGAAATGAAAGATAACTAATGCATACATAAGAAGGTTATAATGGTCAAATATGACACATACTATGATACCTTGGACCAATTACCTCATGGAGCAAGAGTCCTCTCTGATGCAAGTCCAGGCCGATAGTGATGGAAGCTGGTACTGTTGACAGAACAAAGCTAGCTGAGAAGAAGAAGGATGGGCCCTCCAGGGCCATGCTCAAGTCGCTCCTGCTCTCGGTACTCCATGTATAGGACCATGTGGGCCTCGAGACATGATCTCCTAGTTATCCCTAGATATCGGGGATAACATGCCCAAAAACCAAATCAACTCACTCATAATTCTCCCCCCAAAAAGCTCTCTCTACCCAAAAACACATTACATATTTATACATATACATTAGGGCTTATCACATTACAATGTAGACAAAATGTCTCAAAACTCCTAACTAACTTCCACCTTTCATGGGTTGGCTCCTGAAAATGCGCTAATTGTCTTATGTGCACTAACTCCTAAAAATGTGCTAACTATCTTCCGTGCATTATATTCCTTTGTTGACTTTTCACGCGGTTCAATCCTACGCAAATCCAAAAAATTACCCAAAATTTCATGCTCCAACAGGCCCCCAACACTCACCCGTGGCTTTTCCCGAGCCACTTCAGACCTGCTTCCATGTCATCATGAACTTGTGAAATATTTCTCGTGTGGTACCGACCTTTTATTTAACTTGTGCTTCCTACTGCAAGATTTCTTCTGCTATATTTTTTGTAATATGAGTCTTCATCTTCTCTTCATTGAAGTTTTTTGCCTTCCTTGGTGGTACATAATCCCTTTTATAGTTAACTGAGGTTGAACATGATGCCAATTCTCTTGGTTTTTCCTTGGTCACAGTTATCGATGTCTGTCTGGTGTGCTTCCATATCATTAGTCTTCATGTGGAAGACCTGCATGGATTATCCAATATTTGTGACTTGTTCTTCTAACATGGGGTCTTCCTTTATAAACACTTATGGAATGGTATTATTAACCCTTTGTACCTACTATTTTAGTCTCTTTGTTCTCTACGTGGCCTCATGTCTCTCAAGCGTAAGTTGATCACATTCTGCCTATAATACATCCTTATCTTCAATTTCCTTAGACAACTCCATCGATGTTGACACTGCACATACTTGAATTTCTTGTGTGACGCTCATTTGTAGACTATGTGGTATTTCTATGGGAAATTGGGATAACACCAAGTCGATATGACTAAGTTCCTTTTCTTTCTCCTTTAACTTTGTTGTAGGGAACTTTAAGGCTCTTGTTCCTATCTTCATTACTTGGTGCTCACCTGCTGTCATAGATGTCATCGGTTGAATCTCTGTTGTCTTCTCTTTTTCTCCTATTCTGACTAGTGGGATTATAGTGGTCTCCAAAATTTGACACAGTGTGGAAATATGTGCTCGCACTTCTGAGTTCCTTCTTTCTTTTGCACCACTCCCTCAAAATATTCCTCAGTCACCTCCTTCACCTGATCTGCAATATTTTCTAGGTCATCCTCTGATAGGGCTCAATCATCCAAATTTACGAGCTGAACGAAATGAAACACAAATCTATAACATTAACATAGATATACAAAGAACAATAATAGAGATACAGTGGAAATTAACTTCTATTAAATAAGTAATCTGTTGAAACTATAAAATGAAGAATGAAAACAATCTTGCTCGAATGGTGGTAGCTAATCTCTGAGAAGATATGTGGTGGTTACGTGCATTCATATGAGAATATTAAAATGAGGCCTCTATGAATTTTTAGCATCCATAAGTAAACATAAAACCCTAGACATCCAAAAACCTAACCCTACAAGATGAAGCACCAAAAGTCATGTGGGGCTTGATGGGGTAAGTTGGTACACAAACTTACCAGGGTCGTAACTTTTTCATACAATCTTTGTTTTAGGCACACAATATCACATTGGAAATTTCTATACGAGGAATACACATTTTGTCATCACACTTTGAATTTATTTGCGGTGTGATTGTGGCAGGCCCAAAAAACATTGCTTAGGGCCTCAAAATGACCTCGAAAGTTTAGGACCCGAAAAGCTAGAAAAAAATTGCCAAGATAAAAACTGTAACTGCCAAGATGAAATATGTATGCAATCCATATGGAAGAGGTGGGTGGCCACCGATATCCACCTATATCAATCCTCCCTCCTTAGGAAGAAATGGTCTTCGTTGTGTTGATTTCCCCCACCAGATGAGGAAAGTTTTACTGAATTTGGCCCCAGGTGATCCACTTTCCTTGGTGCAGGAGTTGTCCTTCTTTGACAACATGATAAAAATGAAGATTCTATTAGTGATTTCCCCTGACCTGTTTTTCCATGATCTGATAAATGGATGCCTGTTTTATGCACATAGGGTTGATCTCTATCGGTGTCAACTGTTTTTCTATCTCGGAGGTGTCCAATAAGGGTGGAAAGTATGGCCGAAAGAGGTCCACATTAAACATTGGGTGTAAGCCAAGGAAGGGGGGAATGTTGAGCTCAAAATCATTGTCACCCATAACCTTGGTGATGGTTTAATGTCCATAGTGAAGTGGACAAAGCTTCTGATGGGGTCCTGTAAGAAATTATTCTGTAAGTGCAGCCAAACTTTATCTCCCACCTAAAACTTGTGTGGCACTTGATGTTGATCATGGCACTACTTGTACTTGGCATTGGACTTCTACAAAATATCATGAACCTATTGACAGATGTCATGGATTCATTCAATGAATCAGGTGGATTTTCCCACTTCGGTTTGTGCATGGGATGATTCTTCTTGTGTGGACGTAAGGGGTAGTGCAACATCCATGGGACCCAATGGTTGAAAATCCAACCCAACCTAAAAGGAACTGTGGCCAGTTGACCTATGTATGGATCTATTGTAACTTTGATGAACATAGGGAAGAATCTCATCCCATGTGCACAGATAATTGGAATTGTACATGCGCAAGATATGCAGGATCATCCTATTGACGACCTCGGTTTGGCCATTCGTTTGGAGGTGGAAGGCCGTGGATTTGGTGAGCTTGGTGTCTAGATCTAACCAAAGGCTCGACCAAAATGTGCTGAGGAATGGGTTGTACCAATTAGAGAAGATGGTTTTTGGTATCCCAAAATATACCTAGACTCATTTGGAGAAGAGATTGGTAGTGGCCTTTGCTGTGATGCTCTTCTTGTAGGCGACCAAAATTTCCATCTTGGAAAATAAATCAACCACCATGAAAACATACTCATTTCCATGCTTGATGGAAGGAAGGATTGACAGGTAGTCCATTGATATGGATTCCTACGGCCTGTCGGGAGTAGGAAGAGGGGTGTACATGCCTTGTTTCTTAGTGGCTGGTTTGGAAATGGCGCAGTCCGTGCAGGACCTGATATACTTGCTGAAATATTTTTGGAGTTTCAATCAATGGAACTGTTTTTGCAACACTGCCACTATCTTTTCTACACCGAAGTGTCCTACCACCCGACTATATTGAGCTTCCAAAATTATCTTCGCTTTCTTTTTTGATGGAATGCAGAGATGGCCTAGATGGCACAACAACCCATTCTGTAGATGAAAATCAGTGATAGTTGTGTTTGTAACCAACATCTGGTAGGTAGTGGTGAAGTTAGGATCTCACTCGTAGAATTGGGGCCATATGGAGGTCTCATGACTATAGGAGTGTAGCACCATGGTTAGTGCGACAACTGGAGGTTGGTTGAGGTATTTAGTGATGTAGTTGGTGCTCCCTGTCTTATACTTGATGTTGAGATGGAACTATTGCAAGTATGTGGACCACTTCTGATGGAGTTCATTTTTCCATTTTCCTTGTGTTTGCATGAAATGTAGATATTTATGATTAGTGTGGATGTATTTCTCCTTCCGGAGAATGTAATGCCTCCACTAAAGAAAGGCTTGTACAATGAAGTTCATTTATTTTTCATAAGTGGGGTACTTATGAAAAGTATCTGATAATGTGTCACTATGATAGGCCATGTGATGTCCATGCTGAGTGAGAAACACACCCACAACATAGTCTGAAGCATCTATCTCAATATCAAAAGGGTGTTGCAAGTTGGGTAATGAGAGCACTAGGGATGAACACAAGTGATACTTCAAATCATTGAACACTTTCTATTGTGACTTTACCCACAATAATTTTTCCTTTCCACCACCCCTGGTCACTTGGTTAAGGTCCCATTCAATGTGGGAGAATCCGAACACGAACCTGTGATAGAAATTGGCAAGGCCTAAGAAGCTCCAAATCTTAGTGAACATGGTTGGGGCTGGCCAATCACGAATAACCTGGATCTTGGATGGATCGACATGCACCCCATTCTCATCAACAATGTAGCCTAGGTACTCAACCATGTTCATGACAAAGGAGAATATTTCCAAATTTGCATATAGCTTATGTTGTTGTAGAGTGTGCAAAACCTACGTAATGTGATGCAAGTGTTCCACCCAATTCTTGTTGAAGATGAGGATGTCATCCAAATACACCACATCAAATGAATTGGTTAAATGCTGCAAGATATCGTCCATCATCCCCATGAAATTTGCTGGGGAATTTTTCAAGCCAAGGGGCATGACCAACCATTCAAAAAGACCTTCTTTGGACTTGAAGGTAGTCTTCCATACATATGTCTGCTCTATTGGGACATGGTGGTAGCTAGACTTCAGATCAATCTTATTGAAGTATTTTCCCCCTTTGAGATGGTTAAGGAGATCATAAATTTGGGGAATTGAGTATCAGTTCCTGACTTTGATCTTATTTAGGTCTCGATAATCAATGTAGAGTTGCTAGGACCCATCTTTATTTTGCACAAGAATGATTGGGATTCCATATGGTGATGAGCTTGGGAAGATGTGCCCATTTTCGAGAAGCTCTTGTATTTGACATTTTATTTCCTCATTTTTTGACAGAGAGCAGAGATAGATTGGTCCATTGGGTAGCAGTGTTCCAGGGGTCATATCAATTGAGTGCTTGACCTGATAGTGTAGAGGTACCCCAGTGAGTGAGGAGAAGATGTATTTTTTATCCTTCCACGATCTTGTCCACTTGCTTCTACTATGTGGATAGACTTGTCACAAAGGCCATGGATGTGGCTGCAACCTTCCACTCACTTTGAGTGTGAATCACGAAGAACACAAAATTTCCGATTTGAGAGATGACCTTCCTGCATTGCTTGGCAGAGATCAAAGAAATGGCGGTAGATGGGACTACTTTGGGTATCTTATATAATTTCCTATCCAAAGTAATAATAACACTACGAGGCCTATAATCGTATACAACATGAAGTTTCCATAAATAAGGTTTTCCAAAAATAACATCACAAAATTCAAGGGGGGCGACATCACACAATACCTCATCTTTGAAGGACTTGATGTCATAGGCCAGGCAACATTGTTGGATGATACAGAGATCACTCCCTTGGTGGAGCCATTTGATGGTATACGTCTGCGGGTGTGGTGTTGTTGGAAAATCCAACCATTTGATGACCTATTCTGAGATGAGGTTCTTCTAGCTACTGCTATCAACGATGAAGTGCAACATGTTATCACTCCAGGAAACTCTCCTAGGCTGTAAGTCGGAGATGCCTGGTAACTAACTCTTTTTGGGAAATATTTTCTTAATAATTGATGTGGTTTTTGGATCAAGATGAATATCTAGGGAATGGACTGTGTGTTTAAGACTGTCTAGAGATATCAAATATCACAAGGCCTTCTAGGAATGCAATCAGACAAGGTTTGATTAAATAGAAGAGAAGATAGCTATTGAACCAGATTATACTCATATCAAACAAGCACAATGGGTTTAAGAACTAAGGAAATAACTTATGATTCTTAACTTAATCAATCAGTTAGTGAGATGAGAGTCACATGTAGATTGAATAAGTGCCAATAAAGAAATCATTCACTCATAAGATATCAGAGAACAGAAAAGAAAAAGTCTGACAACACAACTGAAGGAAGCTTGCAATGTTTCATATATTAAGAATAAGTCTCTCTTACAGTAGGAGCGTGTAGAACCCAAAATCGAACCTTTAGTTTGTCTTCTATCCTAAGCTTTATATCTTTACAAAAGTAGTTCTAGGATCCTAAAAACAAGGATCAGATATACTAAAAATAGTAACTCAAAATTCAGTTGCAAAAGAAGTGGGATGCTTCCCCAAAATGAGGTCAATCCTAGATTTCTCTCTGTTGATTGTTGGTGTAGTGCAGAACAACCTCCCAAGGCTAAATGATGACTCTGAAATAGAGACCAAGTCGAATTTTCTGATGTGGCAAGGTATCCTGATTTTCTGTCTTAATTAAAGATGTCCATAAACCTTTGAAACATCTCCTTTCTCCACAATTTGTCAAAAATAATTGTTGGGCTAGACTTGATAATTCATTAGACGTTCATTCGAAAAGATCTCGAATATTTTCATCTCAAAAATCTTTGATCTGTGTAAAAACTCGTCCATTCTGGACACACAGGCTTTCGGTGGTTATCTGGGAAAGTTTCTGGGTGAGTCATCTACCGAAAGCACCTCTTTCGGTGGTTAATGAAAGTTAAACTTTGAAGAAATTTCAAAATTGCAAAAATGTTCACCTTAGGTCCTCTCTGATGCTAAGGATTTCTTAGATGAGGCAGCCCTTGTTCGTGCAGACCTACGAACTTCTCTTGTTTGTGTAGGGAGCTTTGGTATATCCATTATGGTCGTGGCTAAATTAGCCAAAGTGTCCAACCTAGTTTGCTCCTCTTCTGGTGATTTAAATTCTTTTAATTTGAGCCTCAGAATCCTGAGCTGCCTGTATAGTTTCATATTTTCTCTGATCAAAACTCTGTTTCTATCTTTGATTTTTTCATGTTTTTCTTTAAGAGTTTGATTCATTTTGAACAGTTCTGCATTTCTATCAGTGAGATATGTGTTGGCTTTTTTGATCACCCTCTCTAGAACTTCCATCTCATAAATCTGTTGTAGGAGCTTGTTGATTTTCTATGTTCTACCTTTCTTAGGCCTGCTTGAGGAGGCTTATGCTTCTGGTTGCCTATGGCTCTCTGGAGGACTTGATGAAGGTAGATTTGAATGAAAACCTACATCATGTCTGGTCTGCATGTTATCCTATGTCTCTGCCACCCCCTGTTCTGATTCAGAATCACTATAAGGTAGATTGAGAAGGTTTTTTCCTGTGGAAGGGTTTTTAGATTGTTTATCTTCAAACTGTAATTTCCTCTTGATTCCTTCCTTCTTGCTAGGGGATGCTTTTATAGGATCTCTTGGTATTGAGATTCCTTTCCTTTTCCTGTGACTACTCTTTGGAGTAGGAGCTTTTCTACCTCTAGTTTTCTTAGTTTCTGCCTCTGGTGGTCTTTCTGTTTGAAATTCATTCCAAAACAAAAAGAAACCCCACTCAATTTGTCTCCTCTGCAGAGCTTCTCTCACAAGAAGAGTAATCATCCCTTGATGTGATAATCTGCTGCTAACCTTAGCAGGCTAGGCTTTCACTTGTCTTGCCATATTTGTTAGGGTTTTGTGAAAGAAGTAAGGCAGGTTTAGAGGCTCTCTGCCTGTGAAATGATTCAGAAGTTTAAAATGATAAAACATTACCCTGTTGTAGTTCCCATCACAAGTAATGTACACCAAAATTTCCTTCAACAGGGACTGCCACTTTGGTTCTAGATAGGACATGGGAATATCCTTCTTCCAGGTCAAAGCTTTATACACTGGTAACAAATATGACCTGAATTCGACCTTTGATGGTGAGGTAGTCTTGAACCTATTGGGGTCCTATAATTATAGGCGAATCGATTCTTCGACTGTTGATTTGGCGTTTCTCTCATGATGATGAAGTATGGCTCGGTTGATCCCATTTCCTCCCTCCATTTTTTTCAATCAATCCCCCATCACCCTGCTGGATCTTTCATATACGTTGCACCCTCACTCCCTTGTCTTGTGGCCCCATTGATTGACTACTTTTCCCTCCACCCATCAATGCATAAACCGACTTAGGCTAAAAACATTAAGTTAATAATGCTAGCAATAAAGTTAGTTAGATTAAATAAGTAAGGTTAGTATAGATTAAACTAGCTAATAAATAACTAGTTATTAAGTAATTAATTATTAATTAATTAATTAATAATTAAGTTAAAACCTAAGTTAGTAACTTAGTTAGTTTTTGGATTAATTAAAAACATTAAAAACAATTTAAAACAAACAAAAATAACAAAAAAAAAATAACAAAAAAAAATATAATAATTAAATATAAAAAAAAAACATATTATAATAAACCTACATAAAATATATATGAAAACATTTAAATAAAATATAAAACAAACATAATATAAAACAAATTATATAAAACTTAAAACAAAAAAAAAATGTAAAAACTAACCAAACGTATTACATATAATAAATGATATTAAAAAAAAAATAAAAAAAATCAAAAACATAAAACAAAATCAACCTAAGTCTACCCCCTCACTCCCCTCACGTCACACTCCACTCACCCCCCTCATACCTCACCCCTACATCACACTCCACTCCCACCAAAACTCCCGCTCACTCAAACCTCAACACACACCTCTATACCCCACGCCCCTCCATCCATATCATACAAATAAATCAACGCACCATATAAATTCTGGAGCCCCCCTCACCTTCCGGACTTTAACGAGAGGGGGGGGGTCCGGAATCCCCATTAAACTTCATGTACTTTCCCCATACATCGCATTCAAATATATTAAATCCACGACCCATAAAAATTCCGGACCCCCCCTCACCATCCGAAATTTAACGAGGGGGGGGGGGGTCCGAAATTTTGCGTTTCATGAAAAAAACCACTTTTGCCTTTGTCATGCCATTTTTTCCTGTTTTACCACATCCTCTTTTAGACCGATTTTTGGGCAAACGGAGACGGATTTTAAAAATAAGAGAGAGGTGTTTTCTCATAACGGGCTGAAGAACAAAAACCTCTTTCATTTTTTTCAACGGAGCCACAAGTAGAGAGAATCGAAGCCATCTTCGAGGCCCATTTTTCCAGATTCTCAATTTTCCGTTACAGTCCCGATCTTGTAAGAGATGTTACGGCCAGATGGGGACGAATTTGGCGAAACCGAAGGAGGTTTTTGTCCATCACATGCCCATCTACAATAAAATATTTCAGTTTTCTCCCAGGTGTCATCATTGAAGAGAAAATCATGTCTGCTCGGACCCCTTTTTCGCAGAAAACCGGTCCGTCTTTCATGGCAGAAAGCTCCAAGTTTTGTGAGAGTGGTGGCTATTTTTGGCCGAGGCGGTTAAACCGACTTCCAAAACTTATTGGGATGATCTATCCTATTTATTCAGATGTTTTTAATGTAAAATGGTTCGACCTGTGAGGTTCCTGGCGAGACTGTGGGCTGTGTTTAGCAGAGAAGTTTTCCTGTAACTTCAAATGATCTATCAGAAATGAGCATGTTGTTCACAGGATTCTTGTGTGGATGTATTGGTGGTGTTTTTTCTCTGTTAATGTATTTTCCTGTCCTCTTTACATTTGTTTTCAATTTCTTATTATCAGAAGGAAAGTAATAGAAGCAGAATTTATCAGCAGATACTCTGCCTCTAAGCTTGTGATAATCTTTATGTTCCTCCTCTAAAGAGCTCAATAAAGGAATTCTTAGCTTCTCCTTTGCTTGGTTTTTTCCTCCCCCATTTCTTCCTCAAATTGACATCATCAAAACTTATTTCGATCCAATATTTCCGCTACCTTTCCCTGTGTAAGAGCTTTGTCCAGATCTGAGAATGAAACATATATTCAAGTGCAGACCCCATTTTCCGAATGGCCCTCCTTGCTGTTCCAAAACAACCATTTGAAAACCCCACACTTGCATAACTAGCCTAATACCTCTTCAAACAAAGCTATCTCAGATAGAGAGATCCCTCTCTGAGTCTTGGAGGGATAGATCTAAGACTCGAAGTGGTTTTGATGTTGCCTCTGTGACTGCCTCACAACCTTGGGAAAATTACAGAGTGCTAATAGAACCAACATTCTCCCGACCTGGGTAAACCTGTGTATTCAGCGATGGCTACTTCATCAATGATGATTTCCTCCTTGCCAACTTTAGCTGTCCTTCCATCATAGGAACTAGCAAACGATTCGACCACCTGTTGGTGAAATCGGGTTAATTTCTCACAATATGCAAAAACTCCAGTCTGTTTGAAAAATTTGGCCACTTCTGGGTTAGCTTCTAAAAACCAAACTCCGTCTACCTCTGATCTCAAAGTCAACCCTGCTTTCGACATGGGACAATGCTCAGTGTGCCTGTGATTATGGGAAGCTAGATGTTCGAGAGACAATGACTCTAGAAATTAGGCAGACAACGAATATCATTCATAAAAACCCGATGGAACAGGGTAACACAAACCGAGTTCGGAAAACTAACCCAGTTTCAGGTGACTGTTTGACTGAGGCATGCCGAAACTTCAGATTTTCGGAGGCATTTCTATTTTTGAAACTGAAAGAGAATAGATTCGGAGTTTACCTGATAACCCGACTAGGCTTACTTGACTCGAGAGTGCTTGCTGGACTTAGTGACACTTTGACAATCGCCAGAGAACGTGGGATCGGGATTCTTGAAACTACGATTTACTGATGAAATCACGAGCTTATGGATATCTTCAGCAATCTTCGGGATTCATAATGACTCCTTGAGGTTTCAAATGAGGGAATAACATGATAATGATGGTTAAATTACTTGCAACTGAAATGGAGGGTAGCTCCGTGCAATCATACCTGCCAATCACCGCCCTGTGTGGATTTGAAATGACCAATGCGGTTGATAAGACACAGTGGCTTCAAACCTTTCGGATGGACACCACGAACGTGCATCATCTTCCCCATGGCGAGTTTTCAGCGGTTGTGTTTCTAATCATTGCGCCAACTTGACAGTTGGCTCGTGCGAAAGCACGAGCTTTCCATTTTTCCCATTGAAACACTTTCGGTGGTTACTCGCCTTCTGCTTCGACCCCTTAACTGCCGAAAATAAAGAGTTTCGATGGTTAATGAGCACATTGGAGGCTCGCCTAAACCACCGAAACCTGATATTTTGACTTTTTCTTGACCGAATCAAAATCAACATTTCTTTTGAGTTTGTTTTCAAAATACAAACTCTCTAACCTACTTACAGAAATTTAGAAATTAAATTTAGATCACAACCTATCACCTCAAAAAGAAAATAAAATCCACTAATTTATTTGAGGAGATAACACAACAGAGTACCATTCTCCCACATCTATGAATGAAAGAGGCACTCACCTTCCTCTGGTTCATCGGTTTCGTCAGGATGGACCTTGGTGGTGGTAGAAATTGTGGGATCGAGTTCCACATCAATGATCCATATCCATTTTTGTGATTCTGAGTCAATGTCGGAGCCCGCATCGAATTCAGAGGCTTTCATCTCAGCCACCAATGACTTCTTTGAGGGGCATTCAACAGTTTTATGCCAGGGGCTCTTATGGAACTCACACCATTTCCCAGTGTCTCTCTTTGTCTTCCCATTATCTTTCTTTGTTTTCTGTTTGGACTTGTTTTCCTTAGGTTGTCCATCCTTTCTCTACCATTTGTTTTACGGGTTAGGGTCGCCTTTTCCATGCTTCTGTTGTGAGGGGTTTGCAAACCCAAACCGCCATGTCTTATGTTTAATATTTTTCTTGATTTCGATAGCATATCAATGAGACCTATGTATCTATATGGATGTATCTATGTAGACCACCATGGTATTTGAGAAACATATGTCACTTAAATTATTTTATACCCAACTTGGTGCGCAAGGTATTGAAGACATTGGTGAACTCTGACATTGTTTGGTCCCTTTCCTACCACAATATGGTCCATCTTGTATATAAGTCGTCATAAATTACAATAAGGTAGTATTGTTCCTTAATAACATCCCTGAAGGAACCCTAAGTGGGTGCAACTACAAATAATGTAGATCCCTCTGTTTCCTTTTTCTCACATAAAGTATCCCACCAATCTTTGACATGGGGGATGACCTTGAGGAGCGAAAATGTAATATTTTCTCTATCGAAAAAGTTGTGGAGAAAAAAATACCCTTCTATAAGGTTTAACCATTTTTCTACAACATCTGCATATATTTGACCTTCAAATATAAGAATATAAAAATTGATCTGTACCGTGAAGGGGGCGATGCCTCCACTTGAGGTAGGTGCGTCACATGTTGGCAACCATCAAAGGATTTGTGCAAAGTTATCCATCATCTTGTTCTTTTGTCATGAGATGGATTCCTCAAGAAACAATTTAAAGGGATCTCCTACCCCATCCTCTCTCTTTTCTTCCCCCATGGGAAATCATTCAGTCCAAAGAGGCCAATCTTGCAAAGGCTCAATTGGTTCGAGTCTGAACTGCTTATACCCTGACCTCGTTGGGGACATGCACAAAGAATCAAATGAAGAGCAGACCACTCTGATACCATAGATACATATCTATGAGCATAATGAAATGAAACACATATCTATAACATTAACAAAGATATATAGAGAAAAATAATAGAGATAGAGTGGAACTTAACTTCTATTAAATAAAAAATCTGTTGAAACTGTAAAATGCAAAATGAAAACAATCTTGCTCAAATGGTGGTAGTTAATCTCTAATAAGAGATGTGGGGGATACATACATTCATATGAGCATATTACAATGAGGCCTCCAGGCCTTTTTAGCATCCAGAAGTAAACAAAAAACCCTAGACATCCAAAAACCTAACCCTAGAAGATGAAGCGCCAAAAGTCATGTGGGTCCTGATGGGGTAAGTTGGTACATCAACTTCCCAGGGTCATATCTTTTGCATACGATCTCCATTTTAGGGGCATGATATCCCACTGGTAAGGTATATACGAGGAATAAACATTATTATATCACACTTTGACTCCTATAGTGTGACTGTGGCCGGGCCAACAAACGTTGTTTAGGGCCTCAAAATGACCCGAGAAGTTTAGGACCCGAAAAGATAGAAAAAAAATCCCAAGATAAACACTGTAACTGCCAAGATGAAAGTTGTATGTGAGCCTACTGGAAGAGTTGGGTGGCCACCAATATCCACCTGGATCACCTGGGTGGCCACTTCCTTAGCTACTTTCCTATTCTTTCATTGTGGTACTAATTTTCATGTATCCTATTCCTTCCGCTTCTTTTTTCGTGCACGATATTGTCTTCTATGTTGTTCTTGTCTCATTTATTTATCCTTATTATCCTTCTTCCTCTTCATCATATTCTATATCTTCTACTTCTAGGCATTGTGTCTCAGGATGTTATGTTTTTTTCGGTGGGATCTTCCACTCAACATCCCAATCTTTCATGATGTGTCCCATTTCTTCTTTAGTTACCCAGTATCTCGTGGGCAACCATTCCTGAGTTTCATCCTTCTTCATTTGGATGTACATGTGATGGCGCCCTGATTTATACTGCACAACATCCTTGTATGCTTCTACCACCTTCAATAATATGCATGGTGTCCTTTGGATGCTCTCCCAAATAACCTCCTTTTAGATGTAGAACACAATGTTGTTATCCTATTGTCTCTCCTTATGCGCGGTATGCCACAAGTTAGGGTATCTTGTTTCCAAACATGGTTTGTTCATTGTTGAATTTTTTTTTGAGTCCTCTGGCTGTTAGGATATTTATACACTTAGGAGTTAGTTAATATCTACTTCGTCTAATGTGTCAATTGGGTAAAAGTGTTTTTCTTAGTGTGTTTCTTTAGTATGCATTAGTATGCATTTGTTGTTAGGAAATATGACGGTCACTATATGTTCCTGACATAGAGTGATCCAACAGTTCATATTCTCCTCGATCTTAACGACTAAATTGACCCATGGCTTAACACCTGATTTGTCCATGATCTCTATTTAAAGAGAATTGAGGGTCATTTTCCGATGATCGATTGTGAGAAACTTTCTTGTAAAATCTCTCTGTAATGGTTTTCTTTTGCATTAGTAAAATGCTCCAAGTGGTCATGTTGGTTGGGGCCATGGATGTTTCCCCGTAGGGGTTTTACCATGTCAAAACATCGACGTGTTGATATTGTATATGGTTGTGTGAGTGGTTACTGAAAATGTTTATCCTCTGTTGGAATACCTATGATGTCGAGCATGGAATCATATCATTTTTGAAAATTCACTCCTATTGTAGATTGAAATCATGAAGCCGAGTTGTCTCATCTATGGTATCTACCATTTCCATACATTTATAGTATAATAGGAACATTCCATTGCGTCTGGAGAGATCATTTCATTCAAGAGTGCTTTTCATTTGACTCGAAAAGGTTTTCATTTTCCCAAGATACAACCATTTCAGTCAGATCTGGAGGTATAAAGCCCGAATACACCCTTTTTAAATTTTTGCAGAGTATTATTTTGGTTTTATATTGTTTTTTTCCGGGTTGATACTTTTTTAGATCTACGTATTCTCTTTTCCCCGTGCCTTGTGTGATCTCGACAAATCAGAAGCATATAGGAAAATGTGAATTTTCCAGGTAAGTTAACCGAGATCTAACCCTTGTTGTCATTGATAAGAAAAAAGTTTTTCTTGTGTGAAAAGATATTTTTATGAGCATGCTCTCCAAGGTTGTCTTCAACAACAACAAAAACAACACCTCCATTCCTCCTTCTAAATAATACAATATGTTTTGCTAGCTTACTTGGTTAAAAGTTACCTTATTAAGTAAGAGGTCTTGAGTTCAAGTCTATCTTTTTGTCACTTTTTATTTTATTTTTAAAGTTCATGCTCCATTGAAAAATTCATTTCACTTCAAGTATAAAAGTGAATCACTCTATGAAGCTTTAATATTTTATTTTAGAGTTATTTTTTTTGCATGCAAATTTTCTTTTATAAAGTAACTTCATTGTAAAAGTGGGTCACTTCATAAAGAAACTTATTTGTAAAAGTGAGGTTAATTGGAGGGGTATCACCACCACATGGTTCTTTGGTTACCATTTATGCCTTTTTTTAAAAGGGCATACCTTTCACATATGAAGTCCGTTTTCAGTGCCATTTTTTTAAAACCACCTAATGTTTTGAGATCTTTCCATCTAGAAAATCAATTTAAGTTTTTAAATCCATATTATCTGCATATTTAATATGGCTTCTTCTAGTGATCTTTTGCTTACCAGCACCAACTACTTCCAATGGAAATCTCATATGGAGGATTTATTAAGAAGTAAAGGCTTTTAATGGATTACCTTCAGAAAGGAAAAATAACCCATAGATGTTGATAAGAAATTAAAATGTGATAATAGGAGTGACAAAGCACGCAGACTGATCGAAATGTCCATATCTCCTGATTTAAGGTTCCACCTTCAAGAAATTGATGACCCCAATGAAGCTTCGAAAAAGATTGAATTTGTGTTTGGTAAACACAATATTATTCAAGCACATCAACTAGAAACTCAAATACTGATTTTAAGTTTAAATTATTTTTATTGGATTGAAGACTATCTATCTAAGTTTAAAACACTCATAATTTTATCTGAAGAATATTAGATAAAGATGGAGGAAGAACATTGCATCTATATTATTCTTTCTAATCTAGGTAGTGCATATTTTGTGTTTGCATCTACCTTTTATGCCATGAGAGAGGCTCTAGGGAAAGATTATCAAAAACCCACTCTTGAGTCCTTTTGTGATGCTTTGATTAGAGAGCAAGATAAGCTTGTAAAACTTGGAGTGATCAACACTGCAAGTAACTCCAACAAAGCCTTAGTCACCCAACTGAAAGATAAACCCAAGAATCCAAAGAAGCAACATCCTCACCATAAAAACAAGAAAAACAAGGGTCCCAAACCCACTTAGACATCTTCAACTCCTAATGGTGACAAATGAGAAAAATCTAAAAATAAGAAGACTCGCAGACATTGCAACATTTGTGATAAAGATGGTCATGATGAGTCCATATGTTTCAAGAAGATGGTAGATTTAGAAGCAACGATGAAGAAGAACAACATCAATATTGATTCTATTTCTTCTTCTTCTTCTTCTTCTCATGGACATGCACTTTCTGCTTCTAGTTTCTCCTTCAATGCAACTTCTACTTCTTATTCTGATGAGTGGCTTATTGATTCTGGAGAATCTTATCATATGGCTAAGGATAAAGACATATTTTCTGCTCTAAATGAATGTAACACCAATAAAATATTTGTTGGTGAAGATAGATATCTTAGTGTTGTAGGATCTGGAACAATTCAAGTAGATAATGGTCATTTCAATTATGTATTATGTGTTCCACATCTTTCTTGTAACCTTCTATCAGTATATCAAATCACTCATTTAGGTGAAGGTAAAACCATAGAGTTTTCTCCTCACCAAGTTGTAATAAATGATATAAAATATCCTAAGCATGTTATTGAAACTGGAATTGATGATGATATTACCAAGTTGTACAAGTTTGACAAATTTGGGTCATCATCTTTTCCATCAGTTTTTGTTTCTCATAGCGATGACTTGAGCAAACTTTGACATGAACAGTTTGGTTATCTAAACTATCGCTCATTGCAAAAACTATGTAATCAATATATGGTGACTAGTCTTCCTCTTATTTCATGTAGAGATGGTGTTTGTGCCGGTTGTGTTCTCGAAAAACATCATTGCAACAATTTTGACAAACGTGCCTCTTGGCATGCCTCAGGCCCTTTGAAACTTATTCATAGTGATTTTTGTGGTCCACTTTATTCTCCTTATTTTTCTGGGAGAAATTATTTCTTAACTTTCATTGATGAATTTTCCAGACATATTTCTTAACTTAAAGTGATGTTTTTGACAAGTTTCTGACCTACAAGGCCCTTGTAGAAATGAAATATGGACATCAAATTCAAAGGTTAAGAATAGATAATGGAGGTGAATATGTGAACAATAATTTTAGAAGTTACTGCACTACATAGGGAAGCCAAATGAAACACACTGTTCCATATACACCATAACAAAATGGTGTTGCTCAGAGAAATAATCACACATTAAAATAAAAGGCTAATTGTATGATCCAATCTAAGGGTTTAAGTCTAAATTATTGGGAATAATCCATCAATTGTGAAAATTACATAGTAAATCGCACTCCCACAAAGGCTCTTAAAAATATGACACCGAAAGAAGCATGGACTAAAATTAAACTAGATGTAAGTCACTTCCATGTATTTGGGAATATAGCATGGGCTCACATTCCTGATGAGAAAAGGAAAGCATTATAGCCTAAAAGTGAGAAGTGTATATTTGTTGGTTATTCTGAAGATGTCAAAGGTTACAGACTTCTTCAACCACATTGTAATGAAATTATTATTAGAAGAGATGTTAAATTTGATGAAAATCTCTTGGCTTGCGATCCTAATTCAACGATTGTGCCTTATTCATCCTGTGAGCCATCTTCAACGTTTGTGCATTCTTCTATTCCTATTCTGGATTCTTCTTCAGATGATGACAATGAGGATGAAAATACACCTCTTCCTACTCACCTTCCTCTATATGAGTTCATTGAACCTAAACCAACAACAACATTGTCGCTTCCTATATGGGTCCATTCAACATGAGAAGAAACTGGTGATATTGTCGGTGATCCTTCATATCAACGTCAGACACGTTCTTAGTTCTAGCGAGAATCTTCTCTTTTGGATCAAGTTTTAGAAACTCATGATCCATAAACATTTGTAGAAGCTTTAGGTCATCCATATTGGATACAAGAATGAATGAAGAGTATCGTTCTTTAATGGAAAATGATACTTAGGATCTTGTACCTCTTCCAAAAGGGAGAAAAAATGTCATATGTAAATGGGTCTATAGAAATAAGTATGCATCAGATGGAATTGTTAAAAGACACAAGGCTTGGCTAATTTCCAAAGGATTTTCCCAAGTTGAAGGAATTGACTATAATGAAACCTTTTCCCCTGTAGAAAAAATGAATTCCATCTTCCTTGTTCTTTCGCTTGCCACCTCACATAAATGGGAGTTCCATCAGATGAATGTTAAATCCGCCTTCTTTCATGGGGATTTGCAAGAAGAAATATACATGGAACAAACTCCTCTCTATGTCCAGAATGACTCTATCCATGTTTGTCACCTTAAGAAATCTCTTTATGGTATTAAGAAAGCTCCCTGATCTTGGTATGCCAAAATGGACAACTTTCTTATTGACACCAGATTTTATAGATGCCATTATGATCCTAATGTATATACCAAGAAAGTAGGAAGCCATCTCATAATCCTTGTCCATTATGTTGATGACCTTATCCTTACTGGTACTGACTCAAAATGTTTAAACCATGTGAAAACCAGCCTTAAGAAGAAATTTGAAATGACAAACTTAGGATTTTTTCACTATTTCCTTGGTCTCCAAGTTTTGAAAATCAATGAAGGAATTTTCCCTTCCCAATCTAATTATTCTTGTGATAGTTTTCATGGATTTCAAATGGAATATTGTAAACCATCCCCTTCTCCCTTCCAGTCTGGAATCAAGCTTGCTGCCACCTTTACTTCTCCCAAAGTTGATGCCACCTTGTACCGTCAGTTAGTTGGTAGCCTCTTACACTTGACTCATACCCATCCTGATCTTTCCTTTGATGTTGGTCTTGTTTAATGGTATATGAAAACACCCCATGAAATCCATTGGAAATAAGATAAAAGGATACTTCGATATGTCTAGGGTACAGTTCAGTTTGGGATCCATTACAACACAGGGGGGACTCCTTTATTGGTTGGTTTCACTGATTCAGATTGGGTGAGGGATTCTGATGATTGGAATTATACTGCAGGTTATGTTTTTAGACTTGGTTCAGGACCTTTCACTTGGGCCTGTAAGAAACAACAAGCTATGTCACTTTCTTCAGCAGAAGCAGAGTACCGAGCAACGATAAATGCAAGTCAGGAAGCCTTATGGCTTCGACATATCCTTTCAGAGTTTGGATTCCAATAGCAACATCTAACCAGCCTTTGGTGCGACAATCAGAGTGCCATTAAGCTCTCCAAAGACCTAGTTAAACATCAACACAAAATACACATCAATCTACACATGCACTTCATTAGAAATCTCATTCATTATAAATTTATTGAAGTGCTCTTTTTCTCTACAGAATATCAAGTTGCAGACATTTTGACAAAGTCTGTTATAGAAGAAAAGTTTTCCAACTTTGATCTATGTTAGTTCAGGAAGTTGTCATTAAGGGGGGATAGGTTCTAATGTCTCCTTCCTTCTCCTATTGTTTCACTATTGTAAATCCTTCAATAGTATCCCAAGTTGTTCTTAAGGGGGGATGTTAGGATATTTAGACACTTAGGAGCTAGTTAATATCTACTTGGTCTAATGTGTCGATTAGGTAAAAGTGTGTTTCTTTAGTATGAATTAGTATGAATTTGTAGTTAAGAAATCTGACGGTCACGATATGTTCCCAACATAGAGTGATTTGATGGTTCATATTCACCTCGATCTTAATGACTACATTGATCCATGGATTAACACCCGATTGGTCCATGAAATCTATTTAAATAGAATGAAGGGTCATTTTCCGATGATCGATTGTGAGAAAATTTCTTCTAAAATATCTCTGTAATATTTTTCTTTTTCATTAATAAACTACTCCAAGTGACCGCGTTAGCTGGGGCCATGGACGTTTCCCGGTAGGGGTTTTACTACGTCAAAACATCAATGTGTTGATATTTGATTTGGTTGTGTGAGTGGTTACTGAAGGTGTTCGTCCTCTGTTGGAATACCTTTGTTTTTGAACATAGACTCCCTCCAAGACAATAATTCTATCAATATCAACAACCATGCGTAAATAAATTCCGTACCTCTGTCTTCAGCTTCCCTACAATCTATTAGAAAATGGTTCACTAAGAACGTTTCCTAGTTCATTGGTACGCCTTCTATGCACTTGTGCACCAAACTCTCCAAACTTCTTGCAGTTGTTGTTCTCTCCAAACTTGCACACCACTGGTCTTATGTAGTTGTGTGAGAGAGAGAGAGAATAGGACAAATTATGAGCTCTAACGCACTCTATTTATACTACTCTATCTCACTGGACTGGGCCGAATTATCTTTTTGGAGGATAATAACTCAATATTAAATATTCTCTTGAACCGACTTGTCTCCTAGAGTTATTATCCAAAATTTTAGGGTTTCTCTTTCTTCTCAGAATATTCTAGTCTTATCAAAGGTTACACACGAAGGTTAATACCTCTTGCAGCTACCATAATATAAACACTCCATCCTATATAGGGAGGTATGAAATACAATGGTCTTGATCATAAAAAAACCATTCAACCGATAGCATCATCATAGTCACACAGGCTATCTCATGATCAAATCATGAGCACCATCATCACTATCAATATCATTTGATAGCATCAACTACACCATCTCTCAAATACATACTCCATATGGGTAATCGGGTATGATGTTGAATAGGTCACTCACTCCACAGAGTGATACAAGAACCATTCTTCTAATCCAGACATATTTACTAGAAGTATAACTGTTCCAACATATGCTGGAAGCCACACCATGGGATATGTTAGGGACCAAAATATAATGGACTTTTGAGAGCAGTTTTCATCTCTCTTTATTTCACTTATCTCTTTATTTAGTATTTTGGCCAGTGTCTTAAACCTCCAGGTTCTTCACTAAACTCTTGTTGATCACTAGGTTATTCATTAAGCTCTTGTTGATCACTTTTTTCCGACATCCTTTGGCTTTTCCCTCTTAACCTGCAATACACAAAATATGAATAATTGTTATATTTGTTAGCCCTAATCTATGCTTCAGGATTTTCAAATATAAAAATATATTATATATATATATTTATAATCTCATCAAGATGTGGTATGTGCTCTCAAGTACATATGCCAATTCCAAGTCATGTCACTCATCCTACATTCTATCTACACATTCAATAAGCCCAAAGCCACGCATGCCTAATTCACAAACTAAGTCGACATGTCAATTCATGAGTCAGCTATGAATCAATCCACGAGTCAACACATAAGACAAACAAATCCTAATAAAAGGTGGTTGATAGGTGTATTGTGTAGGTGTCTTGTGATTTAGTATGGTTCAGTTTCTGGAGCAGGCCATGAATAAGAGCCACGAACATGTATAATTGCAGGGATCAAATTGTTGATTTATAAAATCAAATAATGGCACTCACAAGATTGATAAATGTCCTCGTATGGGCCTCGACGTTTCTACTTCTCTTCTTCAGGGTTAATTGTTTTTTCCCAGCCATCGCAAGTGTTGGAGCCGCCCATTTTTTCCGCCTCACACAATTTAGAATATTCTGATTCTTGAGATATAAAGTTGTTCTCTTTCCCTTTTCCTTCAAAAAGTCATAAAACTCTGAAAAAAGCTTTTGTTGCCTGAATAGTAATGCTTTTTCACTTACGAAGGGCCCATTTTTCGCAAGTATGTTTGTCCTTAAGATTTTTCAAGTTTCGTGATCTCGCAAGCCGGACACCTCATTCCTTGAATTCACAAGTCCCGAATCGCGAGAAGTGCGAACTCGGCTTTAATTTTCATCCAAGGAAAGAATAGTATAAGACCTTTAACCCTTGGTTATGACATCCTCGGGGTTTCGCGCTTCGGCATTTATCGACCCTAAATTTTTGTTTTCTCAACCCCGAGAGCCGAGAACACGATAATTTTTAAAATAACCATAGTCAAGAACCGAGAGTAAACAACTAACCATAGTTAAGCTTGGTTCTCGGCATATCGCCTCTCGGCACATCACCTTTCACCATTTCCTTTCATAAAGTTAAAATATCCGAAACTCCGATGCACGAAGTCGCGACATAATTTTATTGAGCCTTAATCATCACTGCATCGCGATTTCGCGACTCGGCATATCATTCTCCTAAAAACTTATCTTCGAAATCCCAATTCACGATCCAACAATTAAGCTAATCACATCATTAAGGATCCGATACATCATGCTTTATTTGTTAATTAATACTGAGATCGGAACTCGCAATCTCACGAGTTGTAAAGTCAAAACGTTAAAGGGAATTTCACGAGATGACGAAAAGCGAGGAAATCTCTAAGCCGTTAAGATTTGAAATCTTTAGAAAAATATTTTTTAAACTAAGGTACGTCCCACGTATCAAGGTTGGCACTGTTCA
>ML786772.1:341172-352359 GCA_009831015.1 Picea engelmannii | reverse complement strand
TAGATGTTTTTCCTTCATTTTATATCTTTTATTTAAAAATCATACAGTTACGGGAAAGGGCCTTTTGTTTGTAGTCCTGTTTCGTTCCTCATACGAAGATTTCTCTTGTTTTGACTAAATTGAATCAGCCATTAAAATCTATTTCTAAATCATTTCTATACCTTCATTGTTCCTTAATGATTGTACCCACGGTAATTCAACCTAATATTCAACTCGGGATATCAGACCAAACTAATATCGCGTTAAATCTTTTTAGCACGACCCTTAGAACTTCTTATACCCGGGAAGAATTAGAACGTTCATGGGCGGCCATTGAATTAGATATCGCAATACAGGAACAGTTGGAAGCTAGACGTAGGGAACGTAGAAATCTCCCTTAGTTTCCAATACCGAATGAGACTTTATTATTGTATACATCTTTTACCCTTTTTCGGATGCCTTGACACTGTATTTTAAGCCTTAGTACAGACTCAGGAACAACAACAAGACTAGTAAACTTGATCGACTTCTGTTCTGAAAGAGATAAAAGGCTATTGGTCACAAAATATATTCCCTATGATACTCTTTTCAAACATATATTCACTGGAAGAAGCAACCTATGTCATGTGCAAGGCATTTGAGATTTGCATCCTATATTACTCAAGCACTAGACCACTATAATAGTAAAAATCATCGCATTTATCATGATTTAAATACATACAGGGTGCTTTTCGATTAGGATAGGAATCCTAGAATTTCAAGTTTTGGCCTTATGTAAAACAATAGAGATGGAAAAATCTATCGTATGAACTTGGCATACACACCAATAGAGTTTCTGACGACAGACGAAGTAACTCCTGAGAGTGTAAATCAGTTAGTTGACCAAATAGAGTAACAACAACAATTAGTTATATGACAGAGGATATATATATCTCTTTGCTGATATTACTATATGTTTATCCTGAAAGTTTATGAAGTAAAGATAGTTATCAAAGAGCTCGTTTAGTTTATAGCATCCACCTTGTACAGTTTGTTCCTTGATTGCAAATGGTTGTCTCCTCTAAAATCCATACAACACAAAGGGACATAGTGAAAGTAAGAAGTAGACCTCAAAATTGTATTATGTATGACTTGGTTAGAGGAGGCAAACATACAGATGACAGAGCATTGAAGATGATAGTATTGTAATTTCAGATTTGGGAAGATCCCAGAAGGATAAAATGTTGAAGACTTTTCTTTAAGAATCAAAGAAGATAAAGACAGAGTAGCAGCTCAAAACAAACGAAAAGCCATTGAAGTTGGAGTTCTATTGTTGCTTGAATATGGAAATATGAGACAGATTCAAATATAAGAACATAATGGAAATTCAGTTTTGCAAGTTTATAAACAATTTTGAAGACCTGCACTTTCAACACCTTAGCTAGGTTTGAAAAGCCTCTGTTAGCTACCAAAAGCCCTAACTTTCAGCAACTAATCTCACTTTATTTCATTCCTGTAAGTTGCCTAAAGAGAAAACATAGACATAACGTTAGTTTATTCTCCTAGATCAGATCTTATTGCAACCAGATCTCTCAAGGAGACTTCCAGGTCCATACCCATTTCAAAATACAAAAGATGAATGTCTCCTATGGATTTTGATGAAAGTTTTAAAGTTAAACCTGATTTTTATTTGGTTGAAGGATGATCAGATTTGATCCAACTCTGACCTCAGTTGCATATTTCAAAGCAAGTGACTCATCAGTAAGTAGACTTCTTCTAGATTTTTGTATAATGACTCATGACTTATGTGGAAAACATCATTCGAGAAGATCTCTTCTCCTCAAGGATAATTTGTGTGGCACTTGAGAATTCAAGTTTAGATGAGATCCAATTCCTTAAAGATAGGATCTAACTCCTTAGGTTATTGTATTTGTTTTCATTTAGATATTTTGAAGATATTTGATCCTTTTCTTTGGGATCTAATAATCATCATGTAAAGCTTATTTAAGCTCATTGAATTGTGATGTAAAAGGGGGGAGAAAATAGTCCCGAGGACTGTGGTTCGAGTCTGGAGACTAGACCATACTGCTATTGTACTAGAACTTTTGCATATAATACAAATACCCAAGTTTCTTTCACTCTTAATGTCAGATTTCCATCTTCTCTCTTTTCCTATACTTTGGATGATTACTATTATCTAAGTTTGTCTAGTTTCAAATGAATGCCATCTCATTGGTCAACTCGTAAACATTGATTTAATAGTAATCTGTACTTTCTTTATTTAGCCCATCGCATAGTTGTTCATTTTGATAAATATAGTCTTTATTCACCCATCAATTCAATTATTTATCTGATTATTGACTTTTGAAATCATTGTCTCATCTAGTTATATATATTTAAGTGTCTTGAGTGTGAACCAGTTGTTTAGTTATCCCATTTGATCCAACATAAACAGAAAACCAAAAAATACTTTAAGTTACCAGGGTTCTTCGAGCTACAAACTGAGAAGGACTCCTAGAGTGATAACAAATTGGCGTTGTTGCTGGGGAGAGGAGATTGAAGCTCAACTTCTGTGGGAGACAAAAAGATCTATCTTTGATGATAGACAAAGTCTGTACATATTTTCGGTTGTAATCATCTATTCGGTGACTCCATGAAGGACATCTTCAATAGCGACTCCATTGTTCAGAAATCTGTTGGCGAATCCATTGGTATGAAATGAACAAGAGGTGTGCATTTTTCAATTTCTCAAGTATTTCTCGTTATCCTAATCCAGTGCCTAGTAGAGATGAATCGGACAATAGCCTTTCCATATTTCGAGGAGAAGAGTGGGAAGTGCCAGCTGAACACTTACTGGATTTTCATGACCTTATTCATCGGATTCAGGTTGTACATGAGGATTTTCATATTAAACTTTTCAAGTATTCATTAGAGGTTATTGCTCTTGACTGGTGCCGATCTCTTCCAGATGAAAATATTAGTTCCTTGGCAGAATTTCATGCTGCATTTCATTCATTTTTCAAAATAATTTTTTCAGATCACCTTCTATATCCCAAATGTTGTCATGAATTTAGTTTGTTGAATAAGGAATTAAACATTCACGAAGAGTTTGTTGTAGTAGAAGATAACTCTTTCTATGACCAAGAGATTGGTGACATACATAATGAAAATCTTAGTGTAGATGCTTTTGACCTCGTACCAAATGCATCCACTATCTTGAGTTGTCATGAAGATCAAATTATTCACTTCAGAAATTCAAAAGATATTCAACAGATTAACATATCAATAGATGACAATTTCAAATCTGTAGCAAATACTAAGAACAATATTTAGCTTTCAAACTTGTAGACAAAGGGAAATTGCAGTAGATATGAAGAGGAAGATGATGAGTTGAAAAGTCTAGATCAGAAGTTCATCATGCATGTTTTTCCGACAAAGGTTGAGAAGTCCATATTCATCATTGAGATCACTGAAGACAACCAACAAAAGAACTTCAATAGTCAGTTGGAACAACAACTTAAAGAGGTATTCCTTATTGATTTTAATGACCCTATTGTTGATTATATGGATTTAATGAGCAACATAGATGTTAAAGTATTCTTGTCAGATGAAAGTTGGTTCTATCATCTGTTCAAACCACTTTTTTGTTTGATATACATTCCTTTATTTTTGGGGTCAAAATAATTATTTTTATAAGCAAATCATTTTCTTACATGGCTTAATTGGAAGCATGAGTTCACTTGATAAGGAACAACACATTTGGTTAGTGTAGGAGTAGGTAGAAGAATAAGCTCATCATAAGAGCAGGTAGATTGCTTTCAGTTTTATTTAATAAACAGAGAAGGCTACAGGCAGGTTACAAGTTTGCAGGAGATCAGTTGTAAAGGCCAGATGACTCCATAGCCTAATGGTAAAGATGAATGGAACTACTAGGTTCTTGGAAACCTCGCAGGGAGGTATCCATCCTAGTTGGAGCTAGATGTTAGCGACCAAACTATAATGGACTTTTAAGAGCACTTTTCATCTCTCTTTATTTCACTTAGCGCTTTCTTTACTCTTTTAGCCAGTGTATTAGACATCCAGGTTCTTCATTAAACTCTTTTTGATCACTAGGTTCTTCACTAAGATCTTGTTGATCGCTTTTTCCCAACATCCTTTGGCTTTTCCCTCTTGACCTGCAATACACAAAACACGAATAATTGTTATATTTGTTATCCCTAATCTATGCTTCAGGGTTTTCAAATATAAAAATATAATTTATATATATATTTATAATCTCATCAAGATGTGGTATGTCCACTAAAGTACATATGCCAATTCTGAGTCATGTCACTCATCCTACATGCTAGCTACACATTCAATAGGCCCAAATCCACACATGCCTAATTCAAAAACTAAGTTGACATGTCAAGTCATGAGTCAGCTATGAATCAATCCACGAGTCAACACATAAGACAAACAAATCCTAATAAAAAGTGGTTGATAGGTGTATTACGCAGGTGTCTTGTGATTTAGTATAGTTCAGTTTTTGGAGCGGGCCATGAATAAGAGCCACGAATAGGTGGAATTGCAGGGATCAACTTGTTGATCTATAAAATCAAATCATGGCACTCACAGGACTGATAAATGTCCTCGTATGGGCCTCGACATTTCTACTGCTCTTCTTCAGGGTTAATTGTTTTTTCCCAGCCATCACAAGATTAGTAAACTTGATCGACTTCTATTCTGAAGGAGATAAAAGGATATTGGTCGCAGAATACATTCCCTACGATAGTATTTTCAAACATCTCTTCATTGGAAGAAGCAACCTATGCCATGGGCAAGGCATTTGAGATTTGCATCCTATATTACTCAAGCACTAGACCACTGTAATAGTAAAAATCATCGCATTTATCACGATTTAAATACATACAGGGTGCTTTTCGATGAGGATAGGAATCCTAGACTTTCATGTTTTGTCCTTATGTAAAACAACAAAGATGGAAACAAATATATTATGAACTTGGCATACACACTAGAAGAGTTTCTGACGACAGACAAAGTAACTCCTGAGAGTGTAAATCAGTTAGTTGACCAAATAGAGTAACTACAACAATTAGTTATATGAAAGAGGATATATATATATCTTTGTTGATATTACTATCATTTTATATTGAAAGTTTATGAAGTAAAGATAGTTATCAAAGAGCTCGTTTGGTTTATATCATCCACCTTGTACAGTTTGTTCCTTGATTGCAGATGGTTGTCTCCTCTAAAATCCATACAACACAAAGGGACACAGTGAAAGTAAGAAGTAGACCTTGAAATTGTATTATGTCTGACTTGGTTAGAGGAGGAAAACATACAGATGACAGAGCATTGAAGATGATAGTATTGTAATTTCAGATTTGGGAAGATCCCAGAAGGATAAAATGTTGAAGACTTTACTTTAAAACTCAAAGCAGATAAAGACATAGCATAGAAGCTCAAAACAAATGAGAATCCATTGAATATGGAGTTCTATTGTTGCTTGAATCTGGAAATAAGAGACAGATTCAAATATAAGAACATAATGGAAATTCAATTTTGTAGGTTTATAAACAATTTTGAATACCTGCACTTTCAGCAGCTTAGCCAGGTTTGAAAAGCCTATGTTAGCTGCCAAAATCCCTAACTTTCGACAACTAATCTCACTCTATTTCATGCCTGTAATCTTCCTAAAGTGTAGACATAGAAATAATTCTAGTTTATTCTCTTATATCATATATTCTTGCATCCAAATCTCTCAAGGAGACTTCCAGGTCCATACCCATTTCAAAATACAGAAGATGGATGTCTCTTGTGGATTTTGATGAAAGTCTTAAAGTTAAACCTGATTTTTATTTGGCTGAAGGATGAGTAGATTTGATCAAACTATGACCTTAGTTGCATCTTTCAAAGAAGGTGACTCATCAGCAGGTAGAATTTTTCTAGATTTGTGTATAATGACTCATGACTTATGTGGAAAAAATCATTCGAGAAGATCTCTTCTTCTCAAGGATAATTTGTGTGGCACTTGAGAATTCAAGTTTAGATGAGATCCAATTCCTTAAATATAGGATCTAACTCCTTAAGTTATTGTATTTGTTTTCATATAGATATTTTGAAGATATTTGATCCTTTTCTTTGGGATCTAATAATCATCATGTAAAGCTTATTTTAAGCTCATTGAATTATGATGTAAAAGGGGGGATAAAACAATCCCGAGGACTGTGGTTCGAGTCTGGAGACTAGAACATACTGCTATTGTACTAAACCTTTTGCATATAATATAGATACACAAGTTTCTTTCACTGTTAATGTCATATTTCCATCTTCTCTCTTTTCCTGTACTTTGGATGATTATTGTTATCTAGGTTTGTCTAGTTACAATTGACTGTCATCTCATTGGTCAACCCATAAAAATTGATTTAATATTAATTTGTACTATATTTATTAATCCCATCACATAGGTGTTTTGGTTGATAAATATAGTCTTTCATCACCCATTAGTTCACTTATTTATCTGATTATTGAATTTTGAAAGAATTGTCTCATTTGGTTATATATATTTCAATGTCTTGAGTGTGAACCAGTTGTTTAGTTATCCCATTTGATCCAACATACACAAAAAACTAAAACATACTTTAAGTTACTAGGCTTCTTCAAGCTACAATCTCAAAAGGACTCCTGGAGTGATAACATGCTACAAGGAATATTCTTCCCAAGCATAGAAGAATAATTGTCCCTGATTTATGAGCCTGGGCCATTCTTTCAACACTAATCACAGTACAACTTGGAGAGAATGAGTCTTCCCTAGAGAATTCCAGTCCCTAATTGTTGAACCTAGAGAATTCACCTAACTGGGCCATTCCTCCGGCACTAATCACAGTGAAAGCTAGAGAGAATGAGTCTTCCCTAGGGAATGACTGTCTGGACCATTTCCTATGGAATTATTGTCCTACACCAACCTCCAAAATGGACCATCATTTGAAACTGCTCACAACCATGAAGTTTGAAAGAATGACTGGCCAAAAAGGTGGACTGTTCTATTTACCACTACTCAGAGTGACTGCCAAGAAGAATGACCAAAAACCAAGTTACACATCCACATTGCTTTTGTAAAAGAATCACAAGCTACAATATACTTTTCTTCTATAGTTTTGGGTGTAATAGACTTTTGTTTCCTACTATCCCATGACATCGTGGAAAATCTCAAACTGAAACATATCCAAGTAGCAATTCTTCTATCATCTACATTGTTATCACTGAAATTTCGTTCACAACATCACATACAAATGGTTACGATAATACAACATCTCCAAACACCTATTATTTCACTTGCAGCACCAAAAATGCATTTCCAAGAGGCAAAAACTATACAACTGGTCAAAAATTGGCATGCACTAAAACACTAAAGGAAGTGCGTGCATAGTGCGTGAGCCAAAGAATCTTGTAGAATGCACAATGCACCATATGAGTGACTGTGTACAAGAAAATCCGCACACTCCTGTGAATGACGCATTTATGGTTCTTGTCATCCCCTCACCCACTTCTGGACCAGCTCCAAACTTGATTTGACCCTCAAATCCGACACGAATCCGAATAGGGGGTTGGTCAAAGACCTAAGGGTGCCCTAAAGGGCCCCTTGTCCACACTAAGAACCAGTTGGATATTGACTCAAAGACATGCTATAAAAGGATGCCATGGGTGCACTAAGAATTGAATAATCTCATTATATTGTTATGTTGCCTCTATCCTCCCTCAAGAAACCTCTTTTATTCTTGGATCATTCTAGCAACATCTCAATAATCTATTCACCTCACCTCTTGAGGGTATAGGCTTGGATTTCTTCACCATTTGCTTTCTAGTTTATCATTGTAATAAGAGATCTCAAATAGGTGATTCAATAGACCTCCCAAGGAGGAAGAGGGTATCCACTAGTCCTCTTTTCTCTATGTTGTTTTCCAACTAATATATTTATCCATTGGTGGCATAATCATTGGTCAATTGGTTGATTGATTTTGGTTCAAATTTCCTCATGAATTTTAATTCTATTTCTTTAGTCATTTCTAGCTTAGTTGTTTGTTTATTTCATGTGATTGAATTGTTTAATTCATACATTAACCTATGTATTGTCTAGCAGGCCCAACTAGATTTGTAAGTGCCCTTATTTTTCTCATTCAAGTGGAGAAAAGGACACAACATATTGGTGACCATACTAGTGACGTATTGCAACATCCTCCTAACTAGCGAAGAAGAAATTCTTTTGCAAACGCGAAGTATTCAATAAAGCGCACCCCCTGAATCTACTCCCACCACTTCAGAAGTAGTTTTATATACAACCAGACAACCCTTGATGATTCCATGCCATAACACTGAACCCACCATTCGTATCCCTCACATCTCATTACGACGAAATGTCAACAATTCCCAACCTAGGGTAGCACACAATTACAGTCTGGTTGATCACTTGGCGCAATATCCTATAGCCATGTCGGTATTGGAAGTCCTATAAACTTGTACAACTCAACATAAATCCTTACTATCCACCTTGGGGGCAGTCGACCCAGCTAATACTAGACTCATCACATTTGATCTATATTGTGGGGAACCTCGTCTCCCCGCTTTGGTCACTTTCCAGATACTAGTCAAGATTCAGAACATCATGATTCATTGATATATCATTGATGAAGGTTCATCCACATGCATCAAGTCAAAAATTGTATGGAAGAAACTTGGCATCCCTAAGCTCATACCATCTGCCATCACTTTGAGAGATTATGATGGATGACCATCCTCTCCTGGAGGGCTCTTTCAAAATGTCCCTATTGAACTCAGGTGAAAAACCATCCTTATCAACATTGAGGTTATCGACGCTCCGCTTGATTACAACATCTTGTTTGGACACAACTACATGTACGATATGAAGGCAGTGGCCTCTTCTGTATTTCGAATGATGATGTTCCCCCACAATGGGAAGATCATCACCATCGACCAAGTTTCATATTACAAGACTAACCACTCCTCCAACATTTATAACATCTTACCTCTCATCTGCACTAGTTCCGATGCATATCCACTCATGGATATGGGCCCCAAAATTTTCAAGGACCCATCTTTGTTGGGGGCATACCATGGAGCACCACCATTCATACACCCCTCAACACAATTGCGTGTCATATCTTCCAATGGAACTAAAACTGGAGATACAATTCCTTCCACAGAGGCTTCTCCACTCCCTAACGTACCACTAGTGGAAGAAACCCTACCTCAAGAATCCCCTGAGAACCCTACGACACCGCTTATCCTTGATTTCACCCTCCCCAGGGTCAAATCCTGATTTGGGAGACAATTCCCCAAGACATTACTCAAATTCCCTTCTTCTACCCCACATCGGGAGTACAATATTTCCAGGTAGCCGCAACGCTTACCCTTCCCAACATGGTGCTCGCCATTCTAGTATGGTATATACACCCACTCACGATGGTTCCTCAACCATCCCTCCCTCCACAAATAGAGGGATTCCCACTACATATTCTAGTATTAAATATGACCACACCTCCCTCACCACCACTTTCCAGTACCATCGTGATGGTTGGGGGTAGACAGAAGAATTAATATCTCACTGCTCCACTTCCTCGCCGATTTCAACCTCCTTGTGCACTCTGCAAGAGAGAGGGACACCCCACAAATAGATGTCCCTCTCTCCTTGAGTTACATAACTTATCCAAATCCCTCAAGAAACCAAATCGTTCATTGCTTCACCAAGTACACCTAGTACAACCAAAGCGTCCCCTACTACAAGAAGTAAAGGGCTGCAAACCAAATTCACATGTTGCATTTGTTCAAAGTTTGGCCACTACACTCATCATTGCTCTGTGCTACCTCAGTTTTGAAAAACACTAATGGAAGTACGCCAAATATTTCAACAAGACCCCTCTCCACCCACATCATCGAGTACCTGCAAGATACCAGATATATAAAATATGCAGAATAGAAATAAAATGCTAGAAATGGAAAAATAACAGTAAAATATCCAACATAATCTTCACAATACACAGAAATGATATACAAAATAGAAATAGAAAAGCACTTTGATTCAGAAAGCAATGTTCACAGGCCTCTTCGAGGGGGCAACCTCCAGTCGAGCAGAGCTCTGTTACAATAATCTCTAAGCTAGGGTTTTCATACCCTCGACCCTTATTTATACTAAATATGTCTATTAAGAGAAGCATCTAGAGGAAGATCCTTATAGAAGCGGAAGCTTCGATTGGGTCTTCTTACATCCACCTTATTCTATTTTATTGAAAGGTCTCATTAATATTGACCTTTATTACATCCGAATACATTGATCTACCTATGTGCGAGTTAGGACCTTAACATGTCCTCCCCCTTAAAAACAACCTTGTCCTCAAGGCTTGAGATGTGGAAACTGCTGCAGAATGGTAGCTGGTTCCCAAGTGGCATCTGCTGGAGTCATATCTTTCCACTATACTAGCACTTCCTTGATGGTTCTCTGACGCAGGCGATGCTCCCTCTGGTCCAAAACTGCTTCTGGTTGTAGCCAAATGGATCCTTCTTCAGCTAACTCTGGAAGGTTGGTTTGAATTTGGAACCTGATTCCAATCACCTTCTTCAAGCATGAAACATGAAAAACAGGATGTAGCTTCAACTGACTGGGCAGAGCTAACTGATATGCGACTTGCCCCACACGCTTGAGAACTGTGTAAGGGCCATAAAATTTGGGTGCTATCTTCTGACACTGATCGACCTTGAGGGAAGTTTTCTTATATGGTTGCAGTCGCAGAAACACCTGATCCCCTTCTACAAATTGACGTTCGGAGTGACCTTGATCTTCTTGTTGCTTCATTCTATTCTGGGCCATGACCAAGTTCTCTTTAAGGGTACGAAGGATATCTTCTCGAACTGTAAGTGTTTGGTCAACCGCCTAGAACTTCGAGGTACCCGGTAAGTATGAGAGAACTGAAGGTGGCTTCTGTCCATACACTGCTTCAAAAGGAGTCATGCGAGTGGTTGTATGGTATGTAGTGTTGTACCACCATTCGGGGAGGGGTAACCATTGAGACCACTGGTGTTTTTTTTCAGAGGCAAAGCACCTCAGATATGTTTCCAAACACTTGTTGACGACTTCCATTTGACCATCTGTCTGGGGATGATAAGCTGAGCTGAGATGCAATTGTGTGCCTTGTAGCTTAAACAGTTCTTGCC
>ML786772.1:288470-340157 GCA_009831015.1 Picea engelmannii | reverse complement strand
GACAAAATGACGGAGAAAAGGGCGGAAGACATGGTTCATGAGGCTCTGAAAGGTGGAGGGGGCGTTACACAAACCAAAGGGCATGACCAAAAACTCGTAGTGGCCCTCATGAGTGCGAAAGGTCATCTTGGGAATGTCGGACTATTTCATACGTATCTGGTGATAGCCCGAGTGAAGATCAAGTTTGGTGAAGAATTGGGCGCTACTCAATTCATCCAGGAGGTCATCAATGACAGGAATGGGAAATTTGTCTTTGATGGTTAGTTTGTTGAGAGCACGGAATTCAGGACACATACTCCAAGAACCTTCTTTCTTCAGTACCATGACGACCGGAGAGGAGTAAGGGCTCATACTAGGATGGATGACTCCGGCGGTAAGGAGTTCCTGGACCATTTTTTCAATTTCATTCTTTTGTCCAAAGGGGTGGCGATATGGACGTATATTGGGGGGAAGGCTTCCTGGGATAAGGGGAATGGAATGATCATGGACACCGCAGGAAGGAGGGAGTCCTTGGGGAGTGGAAAAGACTGTTTGATGTTTGGAAAGGAGGGCTTGAAGGTCTTGGGGCATGGGTGGGATCTCTGTGGCTTGTATGGCGTGGAGTTGGGATATGACACCCGAATGACCTTTTTTGAGCAATTTTTCCATGCGATGAGAACTGATGACTTCAGGAGAACCTGCAGTGATGCCTTGAAATTTATATTTGTTGCCTCCTTGGTCAAATTGCATGGTTAAGTTCTGAAAATCCATGAGAATGGGACCCAAGGTTCTTAGCCAGTCGACACCCAACACAATGTCGCAACCGCCCATGTCAATAGCAAACATATGGGATTTGAGGTGGTAGTCACCTATTTGGAGACACACATTTTCACAGCTCCCACCACATTTCATAGAGCCACCATTGGCAATCATGATTTGGAAATTATTGACAGCATGGCTGTAGCAATGGGTTTCTTGGGCAATGCAGTGATGAATAAAATTGTGGGTGCTACCACTATCAACCAAGATGATGAACTTTCGGTGCTTGATGTAAACGATTAGCTTGAGGGTTTGGGGGGCAGAGAAGCCAATGAGAGCATTGAGGGAAATGATTGGTTCCACTTCGGGAGGGTTGGAGGGAGGGTTTATGTCAGAAATTTCTGGTGACTTGAGCATAGGGGGGTTGTCAACATCTTCTTCCTGAATATCCTCATAGATGGCCATAAAGAGATTTTGTTCCTTACATTTGTGGCCTGGGAAATATTTGTCATCACAATTATAATAGAGGCCTTTGAGTTGGCGTTCAACCATTTCAGCCCTGGTCAATTTTTGTATTTTTAATGGGGCGGAGGGAGTAGTGGGGTTTACTGGTTTAGGGCGTGGGATAAAGGAAGGCTTACATTTTTGAGAGGAAACAATTTGTTGTGCTTCTTTATCTTTTTTGGTAGCCTCCACCCAAGTTGCAGGTCGAGCCATGAGGACATGGGCCCGAATCTCCCCCTTGAGGCCACTAATAAAACACTCTCGAAAGAAAGCATCAGTCATGCCTTCTGTTCGAAAAGCCAGACGCTCAAATGTAGCTATGAAGTCTTCGATTGTGCCTAATTGCTTCAATTTTTTCAAACGTCCCAAATGGTTGGTGTCAGTGTCAAAGCATTCATAAATCTCAGCAACAAATTGGGTCCAAGCAATATACCCTTGACGGGAAGTTTTTCTCCATTTCCACCATTGCCAACGTTCTTGATCTAGATGGAGAACACCATACTGGATTTTGGCCAAGTCATCTGTAATGTTGTAGAGAGATAAATAATGTTCCATTTGTGTGACCCAACCAGTGGGGTCCGAGCCATCGAATTTGGTTACATCCACCCATGGAAGGCGTATGTCCCTTTGAAAGTGATGGGGTTGAAAGGAATGGGAAGAAGTTTCACCTTCAGTCTTTTTATGTGCCTCGGGAAAAGATTCATCGGTAGATAGCTTGAGTTTGGTGCAGAGTGATGCAAAGACAGATTCAAGCTGGATGGTCATTTCATGTTTGACTTCCGCCATTGCGGACTGCACGACTACATTTACGGATGCATTCATGGAGGCATAACAGGAGGCAATAGTAGCACTGAGTTGTTGCACTTCTTGTTGGGTCTCAAGTAAACCAGATTGCAAGGTGTTGAAGCGAGACTCTAGTTCTTGGTTATGGGTATGGGCCATGATGATGGGTGAACTGAAAAGGGAGCGGGCAGGGTCAGAAATTTTTGCAGAAAAATGATATGGATGAAAGTGATAAGGGAGAAGAGATGAATCTAATGGAATAGGTCTCAAATAATGGTGAAAACATTTCCAGATTTTTTTTCTTTTTACAGCTGCGGGGTTATGCTTTGGTCTGAAGAATGTTGCAGTGCTGAAATCCCCAAATTCTGAACTAGAGAATATTTACTTGGCAACCCGAACACAGATGCGTGTCAATAGATCTCACCAGTTTAATTTGTTTATGTTGTTGTTTCTATTCCCCAAGGGTTAGGTATTCAAGGGTTCTACAGACAAGGGTTTGCCCTTTGCTATAGCTCTCTGATATACGTGTGGGGTCCAACAGTAGTACTCGGCCCAATATCTCAGGGCACTAACTAAGGAGGATAGACCGTACCCTTAGCCGTACTACCTGACTACCCAGGTACTAGAGAGTATCTTCCCGAGCGTTGTTCTCTGTGACACTATAGCAGTCTGACGACTGATAGGTTTATCTAAAGAGGGATTCAGGAAATCTAGGCCGATCTGTACATAGGTGTTGCCTGATGCGCTACCACTCGAAGGGGTACCAACAGGGGTTACAAGGATGGCCAACAGATGTGCGCTTAAGAACCACTTGTATTTCCTGCGTGTATGAATCCCTCAACCACGGGTTTATGCGTGTAACGACAGATCTTTGCGGCTTAAAGATGTCGAAATACGTCTCTACCCTGAAAACAAATACCCACAATTTCTGCCAAGGAAAGTGCTCTGATACCACTTGCAAGATACCAGACATATAAAATATGCAAAATAGAAATAAAATGATAGAAATGGCAGAATAACAGTAAAATATCCAGCATAATCTTCACAATACACAGAAATGATATATGAAATAGCAATAGAAAAGCACTTTGATTCAGAAAGAAATGTTCACAGGCCTCTTCGAGGGGGCAACCTCCAGTCGAGCAGCGCTCTGTTACAATAATCTCCAAGCTAGGGTTTTCATACTCTCGACCCTTATTTATACTAAATATGTCTATTAAGAGAAGCATCTAGAGGAAGATCCTTCTAGAAGTGGAAGCTTCTATTAGGTCTTCTTACATCTGCATTATTCTATTTTATTGAAAGGTCTCATTAATATTGACCTTTATTACATCCGAATACATTGATCTACCTATGTGCGGGTTAGGACCTTAACAGTACCCATGTCACTGACATCCATTATTTCATGACCTCAATCAATGAACAGATGAGGTGCCCTTTCTCTCTTTGTGACTCACTTGATTATTTCACATACCAATGTCCTTCGATCATTGAATAAAGGCGTCATCAAATGACCCTTATTCAAAATCCGCCAACCACCTCACTTCCTGTGATGCAGGTGATTTCCCCTATTCCTTCTCCATATTCTGATCACACCACCTCCCATGAACCTGAGTCACTTCCCACCCCCCAATGGCTTATGGATATACTGTCTAAGAATTTACCCCCGAATCCTCCCAATTCTTTAGTTCATTTCCCTCAGGACATCTTACCCCCAACCATAGTTTACAACCCACAGTATCTAGACATTTGGTTTACGATAAGCACGCCATTGCACCATAGTTGTGATACCCCCTCTACATATTCACCACTTGAAGACAATCACATGGTGACCATCACCAATGTTACTTCCACATAATCCATATATTCTCGCATTTTTCACTGTGACAAAGATATCCTAGAGGAGATAACTACCCTCGATTGGCCATGGAACACCCTCCATCACAGAGTGCTCTTTCTCTCATAGGAAGCCTTTGAACCTCCTAGCCAAGCCTCCATATGTACAATCAAAACCAAGTATTGTATTCCATCGGGGCACATATACTGGTTCAACAACCCCATCCCTATCCCCGATGCTTTTGAAGAAGGAAACATGGCCAATATTTCCCCCACTATAAAAATCAACATTTCCATCAAACTTTGAATCATAGAGGAAATAACCATTGGTGCCACATGCTCCCCTGAATAAATCACAACTTACAAATATCTTTTTCAGGAATACCGAGAGTTTTTTTCCTGGTCATACACGGAGATGCCTGACCTCGATCCTTCAATCATCAAACATCACATCGACACATGGCCTGATGTCGCCCTAGTACTTCAAAAGAAACAACCACTTCACCCATCCAAATGTGCAACTATCAAAGATGAAATCGACAAACTACACATGGAAGGGTTCACATACCCCATCGATTACATGTCATGGGTCTCCAACCCCATCCCCGTTAACAAAAAACAGGGCACTATTTTCATCTACACTGACTTTTGCGATCTCAACCATGATTGTCCCAAAGACAACTTCACCACACCTTTCATCGACCAAATTCTCGATGAATGTGCAGGCCACGAGGCCCTGTCCTTCATGGATGGGTTCTCTGGCTACAATCAAATCCAAATCCACCCAGTAGATCAATATAAAACTTCATTTTCCACCCCATGGGGTAATTTCGCACATTGTGTCATGCCTTTTGGACTCAAAATGCAGGTGTGACGTTCCAATGGGCCATGACTTAAATTTTCCATGATCATGCTCACATCATTCTCGCTTACTTGGATGACCTTAGTGCTCGATCCAAGAAACGAACACAACATCTAGATGACTTGCGAGTCATTTTTTAGTGATGTTGACAGTACAATATCCGCTTGAACCCCCTCAAGTACATATTTTACATCACAGTTGGATGCCTCCTTGGATTCATAGTCTCCGAACATGACATCATAGTGGACCCCCTCAAGGTCCAAGCTATCACAAAAATTCCACCACCTAGGAATTTGCGCCAACTGCAGAGCCTAAAATGCAAAGCAAACATTTTATGCCACTTTGTCCCAGATTATGCCACTCGCGCACATGGTTTCCTCTTCTTAATGCGTCATGATATCCCATTTTGATGGGATGAACATGCCCAAACCACTTTTGATTATTTAAAAGTAGCGTTATCCAATGCCCCTTGGATTAGTCCTCCCATCTATGATCGCGAATACATCCTCTACTTGTCGGCCTCAACTATCTCAATAGCAGGAGTTCTCATCCAACTAAGAGATGATGGTCGCGAGGATGTTATTTACTACATTGGGAAAAAACTTTTAGGACCACCCCTGAAGTACAATCATGAATAGAAAATATCCCTCACATTTGTCCTTGAAGTCCAGAAACTGCGTCATTATATCCTGCTTCACACTACCAAAGTTGTGGTAGATTCCAACCCCATGTAGTACTTTATTAGTCGACGGTAAATTAATGGTAAATTTTCCCGATGGATCATCATCCTTCAAGAATACAACCTAGATTTTTCAACTCCCAAAATCAAGAAATCATTTGTTCTCAGTGAGCTCATCATGACATTTCCCTCAAACACTAAAATTTCACCCATCAACATGGATTTCCCGACGAACACCTCTTCTACATCCCCTCGGATGACCCCTGGTATGGAAACCTTCTCTTCTACCTTCATACACAAAATTTTGGATCTCATCTCTCTCAAGATGATCGTTGGCACCTTCACCATAAGTGTTATTGGATAAATCGGTAGGTGCAGAAACTAATTGATCTCCCTATATCCACCTAGATCTATAACAAAACACACCAAAACATGATGCTTTCCTTAAGTTTTAGATATTGAATTTACTAAGTAAAGAGGGATAGGTGACATACTTTTTAAAAACCGCTTCCTCTCGCCATCGCCATCCTAGCTCCGTTCCAATGCTCATACAATGATGAACCTGCAAAAGAATGCAACCAACCAAAGTGATAGTAATAACATAAACTCAATATAAACCTATGTATGTGATCAAGGAATCATACAATAAAACACAACAAGCTTTATAGGAAAGAACCATATTACTGTATCATATTAAATGTGAAAGAGAGATTACAACCATGGCCTTGATGTTGTAAGGTCACTTCCAACTGTCCTTCATTCCCCAGAAACTTCCACTCCAAGAATTCTGAGAGCATAGATATGATAATATTCACAATCTATCTTGACAAAATGCCTCATCTAGCCAAGCTAACAATCTCCAAAGATCAATCCAATCCAAGCTAATCCCAAAAGCTAAATTTCTCCATGAGAGTTCCTCTCCTTTTATAAGTTGGAGAGAATAAGGTGAGGAGGTTAGGATGATCCCACTAAATCATGAAAGAGAGTAAGATCCAAACCATTCGGATGCCACCTCACCATGGAAGTTTCTCCTTCTAGAAGCATCGAGAAGATGCTTGTTTTTCCCACGTATGAGCATTTTCGCACCCTACCTATATAGAAACTTGCAAACACTTCATGACCTAGCTATGGTGCAGCCTGTGAAAATCAGGCATTTTCGCACCCTGCCTATATAGAAACCTGTGAACATCCTCTTTAATAGGGTTTTTACAAAGGAGAATGCAACTTCTTTTCTCAGGAAAAGTTCTTCTCCCTTATTTCTTCAAGAACTCAGGCCATTGACCCCTCTGAAGGAAACAAATAGTTTTACATCATTAGCGGTCATAGGGATGACAAAAATAATGTCTAACAGAGAGCCCCCCAAAGTATGAAATTAGAACAGAGTGATAGATGAAATACTTTTTTGAGTGTGTGTAGGGAACAAGGAATAGTCGGTCAGAAACCTTCCAACAAGCAAGGAAGTACAATACAATAATATATCATCACTGAGGTAGGCATTTCCATACTCAGAATACAAATGACTCAGAGCATAAATTTTGACATGCGAAGATCCATGTCAAGTAAGACAGGTCATGGCCACCAAACATACATTGTATATCCATGCCAATATGACTCAAATATGAACATAGCCACCAAAAATACACTATGGATCTATGTGTTAAAGACTCAAATTTGAACATAGCCACGAGACATACAATGTGGATCTATGCAACAATACAAACTGAATATAATCCAACGCAGCCTGAATCTTTCAGAAAAGATCCAAGGTCTTCATCTCCACCACTCTATAGTATGAATATAACCATGCGAATACATGTGTCGAAGTCAAACAGGGTAGAAACCACTTGATTATCGGTCATTAGTGTATACCATTAACAAGTGTGAGGTAAATCACCATTAATGTCAATGACTCCCAAGGTACACTAGTACAATCCAACGAATGTGAATTAATGAGCTGAGTTCGAACACTTGATGAAATCTCTTGATCAGGGTTCGATAATGAAAATCCACTGTCGAAAGCGAGGAAACCTGCCATTGAGGCATGCAAGTTTTAAGGTACCAATTAGTTTCTAAGTCTATTTCCTGGATAATGAGTTGAATTCGACAGGTAAAGACTCGTCACAGGAGGGCCTTAATGTATCCCACATTAATGACACAAAACAAGTAACAATATTTTATGTAGATCAGGGTAACCAGTAACTCAGGGCTGACTCAAGGATGGCCGACGCAATAGAAGGCTTCAGGACTGTAGAAATGGCCAACACAATAGAAGGATTTTCGAGTTGAACATCTCTTTTGAACATATTGACGACACGACAACTGTCTTGGAAACACTAACTCAACAATAGGGATCATAGACCAATTTGTAATTTTATAAAGGAGTATGATCCAGAGATAAGTGGATATTCTAATCTAGACACAAAGCGAGTGAAAGGATGTCATGTTCAAAAGTGACTCTTCCATAGAATATAGGTTTAGACACATTTCTTTCCCAATTTTCCCCCACCATTTCTGGTGAGTACCTCTTTATTTTTACATAAGCTTGAGGAGGATAACATATGCTTGAAATGTAAGCTCATCCTTTGGATGAGTCCCTTGGAGTATGTTTAACAAATCCTAGGAAGGAGTGGTTCAGTCCCACATGGGCCTTTCAATGTTTGTTTTATGAGTCCAAAGAAAGAAAACTCAGGGGTTTTTCATGTTTACGGAGTCTAAAAAGCAATTAAAGAGAACTCTCTCAGTTCCTTTTTCATAAAGTAGTCCGATGAGACCAAAAAAGAGATAAACTATCGCTCAACAGACATTTTATTCAAATACTTTAACGAGCGTGAAAATAAAAATTTCTCTCAACAATCTTTTCATGTTTAGAGAGTCTACAAAGAGCTTAAAGGGAAATCTAGTGGGTTCCTTTTTCATATAACCATTACAAGTCTGAAAAAGTGATAAAAGTATACTCAGTTACATTCTCATTGATTTACGAACACGAGAAAGAACAAAGACTAAGATCGGTAACTTATTCTCATGTATTTACGAGCATGAGAAAGAACAAAGACTAAGCTGGGTATTGTTTTCATTTTTACCCAAGATTTAAAAAAAAAAAAAACTTTGCTTGGACCTGGTTTCATTTTTACACAAGCTTGAACCAGAGGAAACTATGCTTGAGGTAAGTGGTTTCATTTTTACACAAGATTGAACCAAAGTAAAAACTATGCTTGAACTTCCCAACACATTATCCACGAATTCGCATGGTTGGTACTTAGCCCCTAGCTTAAGAAGCTAGAAGCTCAACTTCAACATGAAGTCTAGAGGCTGTATTCAAATGCCCCCCAAGCTTCATTTCATCCAATTGCAAAGATGAATGAAATGAAGCTTCAAATACTAGACGAGGGACTTGACTCGAACATAGAGGGGGAACAATTTATTTCATTTTTAAACGAGCTTGACACAGGAATAAGAACTATGCTTGTGGATCCAGGTTCAATCCCTATACCCCTGTTTCATTTTTTAACGAGGTTGCCATAGAGACAAAAAAACTATCCTCGTAAGTGGTTTCATTTTTTAACGAGCTTGAAATAAAAAAAGCATGCTCAAAGACCTCTATTTCATTTTTTAACGAGGTTTCCTTAGAGACACAAACACTATCCTCAAAGTCTCTCTTCTTGATCATGGATTCCAAGAGGACAATGCTCTAGAATGACACCATGTCAAGGGACAAATCTTAGTCATGGCTTCCAAGAAGTCTTCACTGGAAGGAAGAAACACACTCTGGAAGGACACCATGTTGAGGGTCACGACGGGAGTAAAGAGATCAGGCTCTAACAACCCCATTGAAGAGATCACCATGTCAACTAACGGATCCAAGTCATCAGAAGTTGAAGTTGTGGGAGACAACGCCACATAATTGACATGTGACAAGGGAGATACTGTCTTCATATAAGAACCATTTAGGGAGGTAATCTAGTCAGGACTGATGAATGAAAGTTGATCAATAGTCACCGTTCTTCCATCGTGTGGGAAAGATATCACACGAAAAAGAGTGGAAACAATAGCTTTCATGGCATAGACATAATCTCACCCAAGGATTAAAGAAAAATCCAAGGGGTCTTGGATGACCATGACATCAATAAATACAGTTTTCCCTCCCAAAGTTACAGGAAACTCAGGAAGGGTCCCTAAAGGTTGACTGGTTCTTCTATTAAAAGCTAACAAATTTTGCGTAACCGAGGCAAGCTAAGGACAACCCAAAGCTTTCCAAGAAAAATAGGACAAAATGCTAATGGATGCACCTTCATCTATCAACATCTGAGGAATGTCCTGACCACAAACTTGCACTATAATCTGGAAAGGAATGTGAGAGGCAAGAGGAGGTCCAGTTAGCACACCCCAATTAAAAAGGATGGCCTCATTACTTGGAGGGGGTTTCACGGGAGAAGGAGGAATACCCACCAACATGGAAGATTCTATATCAACGAGAAGAACATGGGAAGTATCGGGTTTACACTCTAGCAGGAGAGTAGGAACGACCTATGATGAGATCAGATCGACCACTTGAGTTGCATTCTCCAAGGGGAGAATGGGATCGATGCTTAGAAAAGGATCGACTGCTTGGGTTTCACTCTCTAACAGGAGATTGGGAGCAACAGAGGATGGGATCAGATTGACCACCTGGTCTACTAGTTCAACCAAGGATGTGACCAGATTGGCTACTTGATCAACCGGACTAACCGACGGGGGAACCAGATTGATCATTTCATCAACTATAGGTGGGTTGAGAGAAAGATTGTGAAAATAAGCTGGAAGTTGAGGCTGTGAAATAGTCATGTCTTCCATGAATTTCGAGGCTTCTTCCATATGAGGGAAATATGAGTTAGATGACGCCCTTTGCATAACATACATGAGAATTTTACTCTAATTTTCTTCGTCCCAATGGTATCGTGACTAGTTGACGAGAGGTCATCAACATGTTGTTCAGAGGCTAACGACATGGGTTGTTCAGGATTTTTAGGCCATACTTATATAACCTTGGATAGACAAGGGAAATCCTTAAGAAGATGGCTACCCTTACAAATCCTGCAAGGGTACTTGGGCTTACGAGTTTTTTGGGTGATCGTGACGTCATCAACACTCCCATCGCGATTAATAGTAACTGGTTGTTTTCCAACATGTTTGACAGTGGTTGAAGGTTTTGACCCTTGCTTATCTTTCTTCTTCTTCTTATTCACTAGGTTACTAGCTTCAGAACTTTCACTTGACGAAGAAGATGAAATGGAAGGAGACCTTACAATAAAAGAAGGTGAAGAAGAACTTACTAGTGAATAATGTGAAGGATCAACATGAGGTTGATTCTCTTGGGGAGAAGTGCTTGTGACTAAAGCACTTAATACATTTGGGATTACCTGAGTGGAAAACAACCACACCGACAATCCAATAGTGAGACCTGGAAGGCTCAAAGTAGCGATGTAAGGAGGACCAATTTTTCCATAAGAAGTAAAAACAAAAGGTTCCCCTGGAGCAACGATTCCTTCATTGGTCATTCCGGGAACTGACACCATTAAATAAATATCCAATCTAGAGTCCTCTAGGGAAAACAAACAACACACGCTAAAAATATAGTAAGCAAGCAAGCAAACAAAACCTTCTCACAATGAACACACTAGTTAATGATGAAATCCAACGTCGTGGGAACAATGTAAGAAGGGGCTGAGATAGAGCAGGTGGAAAAGTTACGTTGATGACCTTCTTAATAGACTTACACCCTGGTGAAATCTCCCACACATAAACGTGGGTATACCCTCCAAGGAGCCCAAGTGATTTTGGCCAACGTCGATTCCAGGTACCGTGAATACTTACCCCTACACAGTCACCTCGTGTAAAGAACCTAGAGAGATAGGCCGCTAAGGTTACCAATTACTACAATAATGCCTAGGGAAACAGTCGACGGTCCAATCCACACGCAAAGATAGGGTGTCTAGACCAAAATCAACTCGAAAGGCTTCCACTCATAATTGTGGGTATACCTTCAAGCGGCACCCATAATACACACAATCTCTACAGCAAGACCAACAAAGCAGGGTGAGTAACTCTGCCAGTCTTAATGCGACCTTGTGATTGACCCTTGTGATAGAAGGGATTCCCAGGACAAAATGTAATAAGTGGATTTAACCACTCCCTAACTCAAGATTCTATGTTTGTTTGAAACTTTGGAAAGTTATCTTTCACACCTATTCCAAAGCCCTACAACTAATCTAATGTAGGTTTGTTACCAGAAAGTATAAAAAATGTCTAATAAGTTTTTTATAAACGCTTTATTTTATGGTTGTTGTTACTCAAGAGGAAAATGGCGTGGACAATATGGTGTTTTGACTGACTCAAAATTTATGCAAAGAGATGAAGATGCAATCTTTTCATTTCAATGAAAGCTATGCTACGAGAAGGAGAAAACATTTATCATTCCCATATGCACAGTGTCCCGAAATTTTAAAACTATCAATACCAATATCTTCAAGAAATGATACAAAGAGACTGTACACCAATACACGATTCAATATCTTAAAAAAAATCATAATTTAAGACCAAAAAATGCCAAGAATCATGCAATTTCTCTACTTCAAATGAATGGATGCCCCCAATCTAATATAAAGCAAGAAATTAAATCCTTTTGTTTCAAAAATTTCACTAAAAGCAATAATGAACTTTCTTAAAACAAAAAAACCCAAACTAAAAGTTTTCTTTTAAAGAGAACTATTCAAAAGAAATCTGATCTTTCCCAAAACAATTCTAAAGAAAACACACGCTTTGTAATTGAAAGACACTAAACGCAAGAGACTAATCCTTCAAAACCAAACAAAGCAAAGATGACTAAAATAAACTCAAAGAATGTCAAGCAGACTGTAAACAGATCAATATAGGCTCCAAAAGTTCAATCCAACTGATCAAAGAAAAACTGGGCATTAAAAGATAACAAGACCCAATCAAAACAAAATTTACAAACAAGTTCGCAAGCCAGCAGTATATTACAGTGAGAAAATCACCATTTTTCGTAGGCTAGCAATGGGTAGGGTGCGGAAATGTCGCACTGGTTTAAACAGTGAGGTGCGAAAATCAAAGTTTTTTGTAGGTTGTATACAGGTGAAGTGCAGGAATATCTGTAATCAAAAGGAATTTGGAAAAAAGAACAAAGAGTATAAGTGAACTTTCAGATCCAGAGAGTCTGGATGGATCTGCCTTAGACTCAAAGACCAGAAATCAAGCAATCAAAGCAAGGGAAACTAGACTAACTAGGAAACAATGTGTTCCCCAGTGGAGTCACCAATTTTGTTATTGGATAAATTGGTAGGCGTGGACACTAACTGATCTCCCTAGATCCACCTAGATCTAGAAAAAAACACACCAGAACATGACGCTTTCCTTAAGTTTTAGATATTGAATTTACTAACTAAAGAGGGATAGGTGACATACCATTTAAACATCGCTTCCTCTCACCATCACCATCCTATCTCTACTCCAACACTCATACAATGATGAACCTGCAAAAGAACACAACAACCCAAAGTGATAGTAATAGCATAAACTCAATATAAACCTATGTATGTGATCAAGGAATCATACAGTAAAACACAACAAGCTTTATAGGAAAGAATCATATTAATGTATCATATTAAATGTGAAAGAGAGATTACAACCATGGCCTTGATGTCGTAAGGTCCTTTCCAACTGTCCTTCGTTCCCCACACACTTCCACTCTAATAATTTTGAGAGCATAGATATGATAATATTCACAATCTATCTTGACAAAATGCCTCATCTAGCCAAGCTAACAATCTCCAAAGATCAATCCAATCCAAGCTAATCCCAAAAGCTAACTTCCTCCACGACAGTTCCTCTCCTTTTATAAGTTGAAGAGAATAAGGTGAAGAGGTTAGGATGATCCCACTAAATCATGAAAGAGAGTAATATCCAAACCATTCGGATGCCACCTCACCATGGAAGTTTCTCCTTCTAGAAGCATTGAGAAGATGCTCATTTTTCCCACATATGAGCATTTTCACACCCTGCCTATATAGAAACCTGTGAACACTTTGTGACCTAGCTATGGTGTAGCCTGCGAAAATCATGCATTTTTGCATCCTGCCTATATAGCAACCTATGAACATCCTCTTTAATAGGGTTTTTACAAAGGAGAATGCAACTTCTTTTCTCAAGAAAAGTTCTTCTCCCTTATTTCTTCAAGAACTTAGGCCACTAACCCCTTTGAAGGAAACATATATTTTTACATCATTAACGGTCATAGGGATGATAAAAATAACGTGTAACAATCAAAACCCTTGCTACCTCCCCATCGATGACATTTTGTATTAATGTGGGGTCGACACCATACTCTGTCGATGTTTGACCATCGATAAAGTTGATAGAGTCTTGAACAATTTCCATAGTGGCACATGTAGTGGACACCTATCATGTATGTCTACTTCCCAAAAAATCATTTGAGACAGATAATTCTGGCCCACATTGTTTCATGACTACATCCATGTTGTCAAGCGATGCGACAAATGCCAAATTTATGCAAACAAAGCATGAGCGCCACCCACTCTTCTGCAAATGGGGCATAGAATTCATGACTTGCAATCCTCCATCTAGAAATGGACACAAGTAAATCATCGTGGCAGTAGATTACTTTACGAAATGGGTCAAAGGCACGCCTACCTTAAACAACACCACTGACACAACAACACATTTTTTCTTCAACCTCGTGATTACCCACTTCGAAGTCCCACTAAAGTTAGTCTCCGATCACGGTAAACACTTTGAGAATGAGATTTTCATCAAACTCTCCTCAAGGCTAGGCTTCTCCCATGATTTTTCCTCCACATACTACCCTTAGTGCAATTGATAGGTCGAGGTTGTCAACAAAGTCCTCAAAACCATGTTGCAATGCACTTTCAACAAACATAAGATCAATTGGCATCATATGTTGTTTTCAACATTATGGTCTTATCACATGGCATTCAAAACTGCCATCGGTTTTACACCGTTTCATCTTGTCCATGGGATTTAAGCCACCCTCCCCATCGAGTGCAAAATTCCCACATTGCGCATTGTCATCGAGTTATTACCTAACACTGCTCCAATGGAGCAGTGCTTGCTGAACTTAGAGTCACTAGATGAGGATCGTCGTTTTTCATTATAGAACAATTAGGCAGCTAAAAATGGCTTAAAGACACTTTTGATGCCATTTAAACCTTCTCTCATTCAATGAAGGAGATCTCTTCCTAGCCTACGATATCTCTCATGATACTTTCATTCATGGGAAATTCGAGTCATTATGGCATGGACCCTACATCGTCCAACACTACCTCACTAAAGGTGCATACATCCTAGACTCTCCAGAAGGATATCCTCTTAAAGAACCCATCAACGGGTTGTACTTAAAGAATTTTTACGCCTAAGCATAGTCATTCTACACTAGGATTTTTCTTCGTACACAATTGTAGAGTTTTTAGTCTTGTTTTCTCACCTCCACTCCTCATGTCTGATCTACCATTTTTTTATTGATAGATGTTTCCTCCATCAGCCTACCATATCAGTTACGCTGACAGAGCTAGCCGTTGGACACATAATCTCGCTTCAACTGCTTGGGCCCTTTACACCCCCTCACATGAACTGCTCCATTCCAGCAGCATATGTTTGGGCTCAGAAACCAACAACCAAGAAGAACATGCAGTCGTCATTGGCCTCCTCATCGAGGGAAGTCACCGTCACATTCGCCACCTTAGTGTCTTATTAGATTCCCATCTTGTCATCCTGCAACTCAACAATGTGTACTGTGTCTGCGATCCTTACCTCTTTCGCAAATACGTGCCAGTTAGACTCTTATCTTGCATTTTTTTTTCAATTATATTTACACATATTCCACGAAAATTTAATCAAATAGTAGATAATATGGATAACCTAGTGCTAGATTTCCATTTATCACATCAAGACATCATCACACATACATAGGTCATCAAAAGTCTGTTAGAGCATATAGATTAGACATCATAAAAATACAACAAAAATACCATCACATGTAAACATCATGGATATCCCCAACAAGTATATATATATATATATATATATATATATATATATCGATCAATGTGTCATCAATGTTTACAAACAAGTACAAAATGTACATCGCCCGTAGGCAAGTGAGCCCCCCTCACCCCTATAGGTACAAAATGGGTATCACACTACCCTATACAAAATGGGGTCAAAGGCTTATATAAATACAAAAATATCCAACATAGTACTCAAGGTGCCCCCAAAGCACCCTCACCAGGTCCTGGAAGAGGTGCCCAACCACATAGGGGTCCTCCAAGTCTAGTGGGAAGTCGCCCAGTCATTATTACTCCCACTACAGCTACTCTTCAGATCAGGGTTTGCAAATCTACTGAAATACCCACACACTGCTCCAAGACTCTCTCGTCCTGAATATGGGACCACATTCCCTCTAGCACACCCTGCAATACCACCTCCAATTGGCGTAAAACATCATCTAACACCTCGCCAACCTCTACTTGAGGTGTATGCAATGGCCCTGCACCTGGATCATAAAATCTGCACCTCCTACCGGCTCTCACCTCATCTGCTAGCCTCAAACCAACCTCGTCCCTTTGATATCTCTCTCTCACCCATGGCTCTACCCGGGATGGTATCACAAGCCCCTGTCGAACCAAATCTCCAACCACCTCCACCTCTCAACCTCGCGGCCCCACATCTACACACACAACAAACAAAGATAGAATCAAAATCCATCCATACATAAACATATGCTATACTATCAAAATGACCAAACATAAAAACACCAACATACCTCTCTGGTCCCAATGATATCGAGGAGGCTGCACCATATCCAGGACATGTCGGAAGTCCATCCCACCATATGGGAACCATAGTATAATCTATGGCATATGGCACCACACGTGCACCAATGTAGTTGTAAAATAGTGGCCACACTCCCCCCCTCCATGACGTACCAAAATCGATTCCCACTGCATCAGTTGTAGCTCCCATGCCCCAGCAGCCGGTAAAAAAACTCTAGGGCGCAACATGGGCACCCTCTCCAGAAAAAACACCACCAAGATCGATCCAAAATAAAACTCACCAGATTCAGTGGTCTGACACTGGTGAAGTTGCCCCATCATCTTGGTATGAAGCATCAAGCCCCAAGAAAAAAAATCCCCATCCAACACTCTCTGCGTAATCATGAGCTGACCACCACTGATCCACTGAGTCTGTAAGGATCTGTAGATCCTCAAAATCATCGTTGCAATGCACTGATGCAAGAGCTCATCCATCACCTCGATGCAGATGACTGAACTCGACATAATGTTCGAACCTGCACAAAAATGTTGTGCCAAGTCTACCAAGTGTACATCACCTAGAAACTGGGGATCAACAGGTAGGTCCATCCCTTGAAAAGGGAGTGTCATCAAGAAATAAACATCCTCCATATCCGATAATGTCAACTTCTACCCCCACATAATGAATCATTGCAGATCAATGCTCCACATCGAATGCATATACTGAAGTAGGTACTCTTGCGACCGTATCAGTGGGCATTCAAAGAACTTGAGAAGCCCATATGCTACTAAGAGTCTATGAATGCTCGACTCCTCTCTCACTACCTCCCTGAGGCACTCCTAGTCTTGCTCCCTCTAGTGGAATGGCATGTTGAAACGATCACCTGCATTCACACAGAAAACACTTGATCAACAATCCTCATTCATTACCAAAATCTTCAAAAAATACAAGTTTTTTAAAGCGACCCATCTTTGCCTCAAGTGCACGGTTGTCACCCCCAAAAGCACACACATATGTGTACCTTTTCTTCACACAATCATGCATCCATGCACAACTATCGAAGAAACAAAGGCACATCAATGTGCATCTGTCACACCCACAGGTGCACATTGATGCACACTTGTTATCTACACAGTTGCGCACTGATGCACCACTATCTGAGAAACAATTGCGCATCACATGCACACCTGTTTTTCCAACCCACATTCCCCCATGCATGGTTGTATTAAGTACAACTGCACACCATGCATGCGAGAAGGAATTATACTTGCACATCTTAGCACAGATATCCTTCCTTCTCCTGTGCACTAGTGGTCCCATCCCTACAAAACACCCTAGCACGACCATCCGTACTACCCTACCCAAAAATTACAACCTATCTATTGTGCATGAGGATAAGACCACTAACATGGCTCTCACAACTCCTCGATCGATTGGATCGAACTATCGTAATCTCAAAATCTCAAAACACCTCTCTTCACATCACTATGGCAGCAGGTACAAATGAGGTGGCATTGTGGGCCCCACAACCATATATAGTCCCTTTTGCCAAAATTCCACACTCAGTTACAGGAGCTTAGTGTCTCTGTTTTTTTATTTGTCTTCAGCTACAGGATCAGGGTCTCGATGCCTACACAGTCACATTGCTCGGGTTCCCATCTGCACTCGACCCCGGGGGATCATTTTTCTCACATCACGCCTAGGTATGCATGCTCATGTTCAAAATTATCAAATAACTATCATATGATATTTATTTGTGCAGGCATTTGGTTTTCATGTGTACATATACTTGGTCATCCCAACATAGCACAACCCCTTCAGGTATATGTTCGACACTGTCATGTAACCATTCCCTATGAATATCACTTGCATCTCCCAATCACACCCTCCAACATTTGACTTTAGGGTCCTTACATCCAGCTCTATAGTACTACCACCTCCACTACATTTTGGTACTGTCACCCGGTAGCACTCTCCCCCACATGAGTTGTCCCATTCATATTCCCCCTTGGCAGTTTGACACTCATGCTTCTTTCACCCCTAGGATGGGAGTCTCGATAGTCTTACTCATTTCTGAGAATCAGACACAGACTCCTTCTCCTCATTTTTGCTAGCTTTCCCAATGAAATCCCAAGTTACCTCATCACAGTTCTATTTTGACTACACCTCCACAATATCATTAACCCTCCATTTGATCCATAATCAATTTTCCCATCTGCAAATTACCCTCCATTAATTTACCTCATACAAAAACCCACCTATGGGGCCCCCATCCTCCACTTGTTCTCCACACAACTTGCATCCTCATAGGCCAAGCCATCTTGCACTCGAGCACCCATTTCTGTATTTGTACACTCATCCCAAATTATTCTTTATTTATTTGGTAATGGTAAAAATCCTTTGTTTCCATAATTTACTTAGATTTTTGTTGTCACCCTTGGCAACCTTCTTTTTATGGAAAAGAAACCCATGTGTCCCTTGGTTAGGGAATCCACTATCCTCTATGCAGATTGGAATCATCCATAAACCCCAAGTATCCCACAGTCCATGTACCCCTTCTCTCTGAGTTTGTCCACTTTGTCATGCCTCTAGCCCAGTTTAACCCCATGTCTAGTTGTCCCCCTGACACTAGATATAGTTTTACGATTGTTGCCAATTATCCTTCCAATATAACCCCAACCAAGGACAGTCTTGAGTCTCACCACATCTTCACTTCGTTCATGTTCCTTATCAGTTCTTGATCTCATCTAGTGGATTTCATGAAACCCTTGGCTTCTTGGAGTCGCATCTCTCTGTTTGTCGACATCAACACAGTTTCCAGAAGGGTGACAATATATTGACTCTCATTACCTTTACAATGAGGAGTCTCAGACGACATAGAGGGAACAATCATTTCTCTCTGATGTCGTTGACCCCCCTAACATTTGAATTCAATGAAATATCATGTTACGCTGGGTCTTACTATGTGACTATTGCAGTTTTTTTATACTAGCCGAATACCTATGAATTTGTTAGGCCATCAATGCCTACAGGTCATTGACACTTCCTACAGGTGTCCTTACACTTTTTCAGAGTACGTTCACCATCAAAATTATCATCTACTATTATCAAACTTTCCTAGAGGGTGTTGCAGTTATCTACATCATCATACAACTTCAGTTACCATCTTCAATGTTTTGAGCTACATGACACAAGCATAGGGAATGACCACCTCGTTTGTATATAGATTTTATTTCTCCACCTAGAGAAAGGTTCGGGTCCCACATTTCCCCTCCCTCCATTAGATCTCTCTTGCAATTCCTATCAACACTCTTCATTACAATGGTACTCTCAATAGAATAAACATTGATGTATTTTGGCTATACATATGCTCCTAACCTCACACATCAGGGGGCATCTTTTATCACTGAAATTTCGTCCACAACATAGCATGCAAATGGTTACGGGAATACAACATCTCCAAACACCTGTTAGTTCATGTGCAACACCAAAAATGAATTTCCAAGAGGCAAAAACTATACAACTGGTAAAAAATTGACATGCGCTAAAACACTAAATGAAGCACGTGCACAATGCATGGGCCAAAGAAAATTGTAGAGTGAACAATGCACCATATGCACGACTGTGTACGAGAAAATCCACGCACTCCTATGAACAACACATTTATGGTTCTTGTCGTCCCCTCACTCACTTCTGGACAACCTCCCAACTTGATTTGACTCTCAAATTCGAGCAAAATCTGAATGGGGGGCTGGTGAAATACCTAAGGGTGCCCTAAAGGGCCCCTTGTCCACACTAAGAACTAGTTGGATATTGCCTCAAAGATATTCTATAAAAGGAGGCCATGGGTGCACTAAGAATTTAAGAATCTCATTGTATTGTTATTCTTCCTCTATCCTCCCTCAAGAAACCTATTGGCTTCTTGGAGCATTCTAGCAACATCTTAATAAGCTATTCACCTCACCTCTCGAGGGAATAGACTTGGATTTCTTCACCATTTTCTTTCTAGTTTATCATTGTAAGAAGAGATGTCAAATAGGGGATTCAAGATCCCTCCCAAGGAGGAAGAGGGGGTCCATCAGTCCTCCTTTCTCTATGGTGTTTTCCAACTAATATAGTTATCCATTGGTGGCATAATCATTGGTCATTTGGTTGATTGATTTTGGTTCAAATTTCCTCATGCATTTTAATTCTATTTATTTAGTTGTTTGTTTATTTCATGTGATTCAATTGTTTAATTCATAAACTAACCTTTGTCTTGTCTAACAGGCCCAACTAGACTTGTAAGTTCCCTTCTTTTGCTCATTCAAGTGGCGAAAAGGACACAACATGCACTCCCTACCCAATCTGAATCGATAAACTCATCCAGTTGTATGTCATAATTTAAATGTCCCACAAAACAAATATCTGAGTGAGTATTCTACAAATACATTAATGAGACAATCAATTGTCAATACATAGACAAGTCTATTGGATTAGATTCTCTTCAACTTCTTCAGATCTGTTATCATGGGAGTTATCCATAGATTTGCAATCCATCATCCTGTACTTCTGAGTAACCATTCTGATACACTTTCTCTTTTGTAGGAAGTTTTCTCCATGCTTCTACTGTATGTGAGATACTTTACATCAAGTTGCTTGAATCCAAGAAAGGTATTCTTAAATTTGCATACTTGGGTGTCTTTATGATATAAGATTCTTTATCAATTTTGTTTATTGGGAATAACAATATTTTACATGTAAATTTCAATCCACGGATACTGCAAGAGGTATATATGGTTTACTGGAACAAGATGTCATCATAGTCTTGTCCTTCCTTATTGAAGAACCTCTAGTTCCGAATATTTCAATGCTTCCATTCATAAGTCTTTTTCACATTTTCTTACATACACTTTTCTTCATCACAACTTCCATTTCTTCTGTTTGATTTCTTCTAGTGGGTTCAAACCAAGATGGTAGTCTTATGATTCTCGGTATAATAACTGGCTGTTCTGGATTTTCTTTCTTTCTTGGAATATTCATGTTCTTCCTCATGTTCCTATTTAACTTTGGGTTCCATGGAGTCTTCTATAGATTCCATTCCCTTCCTTTCTGATGTTACACATTATTTTGGTCACTCTGATGATGACCCCATAGGCATGTGTTTAGGCTTCCAAAACAATATTTCACATGAGGAAAATGGCTGAATTCTTCCCATACAAGGCACATTTTTAGAATGACGCTACAGGTTGATAGTAGTACATAGTGCAAAAATCCTTGATTTCCTCAGGCTGCTCTATGCCTGGCCTGCGGGATTTCTGCATGTTGCTATATAGGTAGGGTGCGGTGGTGCTTGAAGCTAAGAAAAGGAAGAAGTTTCACGAAGTTTCTAGAAGGATAATATTCTAGAATGTGAGGTGGCGTATATATGGTTATGATCTTACTGGCTTGTCTGATTTATTGGGATAATCCTCATCCTAGTAACCACTTCATCTTCTCCTATATAATAATATATTTCTCATGGAAAAGGTTAAGCAAGGTCAAGCAAGATTGAGAAAAGAATAGGTTGAAGACTGTGTGAATAATCCTGATACAATTTATGTTTGATGCCTCCATTTGTCCATCAATATTTGTGGACTATCTTCATGAAATTCGGAGCAAGTGTATGTGTGTGTTGGAACAAAGGACCACCGAAAGGGAACTTGAGACATCAAGTAAATTTGGTTGTATCTTCCACTTTTATTTAATATGATACAGTGGCATGTTTCTTTCCCATAAAATCATTAGTGTTTTATTACATGACTCCTTGATCATGTGTTTAGGTTTCCGTTGAATCTACAATTGCTTCTTTCACTTTGGTTGGTTTGTGTCATTACAGATGTGATCTCACAAGAGCACCAAAGTGAAGCAGGGACAACAGAAATATATGGAAGTGATATATAAAGGTATGTCATACACTCCTTATTTGGTGATAAATTCAATGGTAACAACCTAGGGAAAGCGTCATGTCCTGTCTTGTTTTGTTCTAGATTCAGGTGGATCTAGGGAGATTAGTTTGATGCCTGCATTCACCGATTTATCTAATAACAAAATTGGCAATTCCACTGGGGATACAAATTGATTTTGGGTTTTTGTTGGCCATTTTCTCTTTACCTATTATTTTCACTTGAAATTAGTCTTTGAGTCTGTGGAAGATCCATTCAGACTCTCTGTATTTAAAAATCCACTTAGATCCTTTTCCCTCTTCTTAGAACTTCTTGATTTAAAAACACCTTTGCACTGTACCTTATACATAGCCTACGAAAACCTCCAATTTCCACACCTTGGTTTTTTGCTTCAGTGCGGGATTTCCACACCCTATCTGTTTCTGGCCTACAGAAACTCTTGATTTATGCACTGTGATATGTTATCAGCCTGTGGCAGTGTTTGTGAAATTTTTTGAGTTGGGCCTTAGCCTCTATTGATGCCCAGTTTTTTATTTAACCAATTGGGAAGGTTTTTTAATACCAACATATGAATTGTTTCTAAACATTTGACTTGTTGTTGATTGGTTTCGAAGATCGAACACCTCTCTTTTAATGTTTTTCAATTTTTTTGTTTTTGATTTTTATCAACAAGGGTATAATCTCTGAGCTTGTATCTGAGTTCTTGTTCGATTAAAAATCTTGGATTGGATTTGAAGTTTTGGATTGATTACGTATTCTAGATTGCTTGATGATTGAGAAGTTATTTCTTCATTCTCATTTGGGGAAATACTTTCTCGTCATTTTTTACTTTTATCTTCATTGAAAGTTTGATTTGGGTTCTTGTTGAAGGTATAATTTTTCTTGGATTACTTCTCCTTTCTCTGTCATGCCCTTGGTCTAGTCTTAGAAATGAAGAATTTGAATTTATCCATTCTTTTAAATAATCATACATAAGAAAATGTATTTCATTTAAGAGAACAGAACATTGGAGAACTTCATTGTTTATTGGTTGTTTGAAATTGTGTTCATTTAAAGAAAAAGGAAGTATATTTCGTAGCTTGCATCATTCTGAAAACACCTTCTCCCTACTGTAGATAGAATTCATTGAATGAAAATTTGCATCATTCATTTCTATTTTCATATTGTTGGGTCAACGTCTTACACAACATCAGTTTCATTCCCATCTCCCTCTTGAGTAACAACAACCTTTTAAAATATTGCGAAAATCTAAAAATTAATTAGTAATTGTTTCTAAGGCTCTTTTACACCAACATTAGATAGGCTAGAGCTTTGGAATAGGAAGTGAGACACACTCTCCAAAGCACAAAACACACAATATCATCTTGTTATAGGGAGTGTAAAATTCCATTTGCAACATTTTGTTCTAGGAATTCCTTCTCACAAAAGGGTCAAACTTGAGGTCGCATTGCGATTAGCAGAGTTACTCACCCTTCTTTGTTGATCTCGGTGTAGATATTGCGTGTATTATGGGGTTCACTTGAAGGTATACCCACAATTATGAGTGGAAGCCTCTCAAGTGGATTTCAGGCTAGATACCCTGTCCTTGTGCATGGATCAGACTGTCGACTGTCTCCCCAGGCATCATTGTTGTTTTTGGTAGCCTTAGTTGCCTATCTTCTTGGGGTCTTACACGAGGTGAATGTGGAGGGGAAAGTCTTCACGGTACCTAGAATCAAAGTTGGCCAGACTCACTCGGGGTCCTTGGAGGGTATACCCACGATTATGTGTGGGAGCTTGCACCAGGGTGTAAGTCCGTTAAGCAGGTCATCAATGTAATGTTTCCACCCTAGCCCAACCCCTTCTTGTCTCGACTTTGCAACGTTGGATTTCATCACCAACTAGTGACTTTAGAACAAGAAGGCTTTGTTTGCTTGGTTTTGATTTCTAGATTCTACTAGTGAGTGTTGTTTGTTTACATAGTTGGCCATAATTTTTTTCCGTAAAATTTTTTGTTCGACCAACATTGACCCTCCACGCCATTTGCGTAGGATGTAAGGACTACCTCTAGAAGATCCAAAAGTTTCCCAACCCTTGCTCCCTAATACACAAGAGGAATCTCCTCAATAGAGTGAGATTAAGGACCACATACCTTCACAAGAGGAGAGAAATGACTCTTTAGAAAGTTTTTGAATCGTTTCTGATTCTTTGGATGCTTTCCGCTTACCTCTTGGATACAAGAGACGTATTCTCTGACTGAACTCATTTGGAGAACCTGTTGTTGACACTTATGGAATACCAATTAGAATCCTTGCCGGACTTGAAAACAAGGATCCTTTTTGGACCACTAACATATCTCAAACTCTAATTTCTAGGCAGAACCCTCCCAGCTCAGAAGTACAAGCAGAGATACCTATTGTTTCTGAACCACCTGAGACATCTACTATATTTACGATACCTTTAGATCACTTTAACAGTACAACTTGTTATTTATTCACTAGTTCAGAGGATGGTCCTAGCTCAACTATCCCTCTTCAATAGGCCCACTCCAAAATGGTCCCAAACACTACGATTATCCCCACCAGGAACACAGTGGCTAGCCAACCTCCTATTGGTACACCGTGTTTGTCTAGACAAATCCCATCACTCCCTCTTAGGTATAATGCCTTGAATGATTATATCCCCATTCCTACCCAAGTTCCATCTGGAGATTCTGGAGTCTTTACTCCTCCTAGGTATAATGTTGCTTCTGATTCTATTCCGACACCATTCGAGTTCCTCTCCAAAGGGTCTTATCCACCTTTTATAGGAGGATTCAGACCCAGTGGCTCTACTAACTTTCAAATTTATACTCCATTATTCACTTTTGGTTATCAAATTCTTATTGGGGGATAGTATAACCCAGGGAGAAAATTCAATTTGGAGGTCAAACCCAAATTGGGGCATCACCCTCACCTGGAGAACAACCCCCACTCAGAGGATATAATCCACAATATGGACAGAACATCCCCAGATCACTAGCCCAGTATTGGAATCTTATTATTCAAGGAAATCCACAATCGTCTAGGGGGAAACAACCTCAAGTTATCTCTTTTATACCCCCTAGTTCGGGCCAATCATACCTTGGTTCTTCCAATCCCATTTGGAGTTCAAACGTTCAACCTAGTGTCCCTCCCCAAGGGAACAACCCCAACCAGTACAACCCTATGGGATATATGCCTCCGCACACACTTCCGAATCTATTAGGACCTTCGCCTCACATGAAAATTATTTATGGTCCTATTGGTATACCGACGAGAATCCCTCCCTAAAGTCACCAGTATCATCCTATGAATAGACAATTACCATTTTTATCCACTTCGGATCTACTTGATTTGTCTAGAATCTTGAATGATCCTATCCTACATTCTTCTCACTAGCGCGTTATACCGACCAAATTACCGTCCAACATTCCAAAATTTGACGGTAAATCGGGAGAGTATCCGAACAACCATGTCATGCATTTCCACCTTTGTTGTTCATCCAACTCTTTGATGGATGATTCCATTTGGTTACAACTCTTCCAACGAACTCTCACGGGTTCAGCTGCAAAGTGGTATATAAAACTACCATGAGGTTTCTTCACTGAATTTAATACCCTATCCATAGATTTCCTTACACACTACCAATTACTGATCTGTTATGAAACCAGAACCAAGATCTTGATTTCCTTAAAGAAAACTAAGGCCACTCACATATTTGATTTTATTCATGAGTGAATATGAAGATGATGTTTGATCAAACTTGATCTCCCCGATCAGTTACTGGCAGATTGGTTCACGAAATCATTCATGAATGAAATTTATCATGATACTTCCATGGGTGGAGTTGTCACTAAAGAATAGGCTATCAGTCGCGCTCAGTACCTCGACCTCGTTTATTCACAAATGGGTACTCTTTACAACTTACTCCCCGATACACCTCGCCCTTCTACTACCGCTACCCCAACTATCCCTACTGCTTCTCATGTGATTGATGGTGTGATTGGCACTTTCCATGCTCAACCTCAAAATACACAAGCCTCTCCAACCAACTCAAATTCTAATTCTTCTAATGTTCAAAATGCTCGATGTCCTACCCCTCTCACCAGAAAAACCTCTGAGGTTAACTCTATTCAATCTACCTATGCCGAAAAGAATAAATCTAACAAAGGGAAGGGTAATAATAAGGAGGATAAAAATAACACACAGTCTGAGAAATCCAAAACCCAACCTTATGATGATAAGGATAAGTGCAAACTCCGATACCCTTGCCTTATATGTGGTGACGATCACTATACAAAATATTGTCCAAGAAGGGTCGAGGTTACTAAGTTCCTCCAAGGGAACAAAAAACCTCCCACGCCTACCATTTTGTCTCAACCTTTCCCTTCTTAATAGTAGGCCCAACTGGTCATCCATGACCAACCCTCTCCTTCCACTACTTCTTATGTACTTATGTGTACTGGTGATTCTAGAGAGAATGACGTCACACTTACCACTCGGGCCAAAGATTACTCTTCTTCAAAAGAGAAGGTTGACGATATACCACCTTCGTTGGTTCAACAACCTCCCTCAACTTCACCTACCAACGGTCCTCTTCATCTTGAATGACCGAGTCTTGATACATTTATTCTCCCTCCCCAAAAGGGTGTTGTTCGAAAGTCCGCCTTCAACCCTCATGCACGTGCTACTCAGAACTACAGTATTGTAGAAGATCTAGTGCAAGCACCTTCTGGGATGTTGGCTCTTGAAGTCCTTCAAAGTTTACCTGCTCAACGGAAGGCACTGCTAAAGGCTATTGGTGGAATTGATCCCATGGATACAAATTTGATAATTTTTGACCTCGAAGATCACATTCCAAGACTCCCCCCACAACTAGCATTCCAAATATAAGTTGTTGTCTCCGACAATAACATTTGTAGGATTGTTATTGATGAAGGTGCCTCCACATGTGTAATGTATTTTTCCTGTTGGAAGGTCATCGACTCTCCTCCTCTTATGGAATCTGTTGGCGACGGAGGTCACTCCTGGATTGCTTGCAGGAGTAGAGCCCGACGCCCATCAGTTTAATGTCACGATTTATTTAAATGGTAATCAAATGGAGGAAAACTCAAAACAACATCGTGTCAACTCAGAAACCAGACCAGGCATGCGTGAACGAGTGAGGTCTTGATAAACTCCAAACAGTGGGTCGTAGTAAAAGGGTGAGTAGGTGGAAGACTTACGCAAGAAGGGTGCAAAGGTATATCACAGACATCCAGTTTGTAACAAACTGAAGAAGAATGCATTCGAACACAAAATCCTTTCACATTCAAACATAGATACCGGAAATCGCAACAATGTCACAACAAATCCTTTATCATAACAAGATTTCTAAGTTCGCGTGAATCCTTCAACTGCGAACTCCCCGGCATAAGACGAAACTAGATGGAAAGAAAAGAAAAACTGTTTTTTATAAACCAAGAAGTCTCAAACACAGAGGCATAACCAGGAAACCAGAGTATTTGCTGAAACTTTACAGTCGGGAGCTTAGCTCTACCATCGATAGATACAAAAATGGCAAAAATGCCTACATATACTCAAAACAACAATAGTAGCGGAACCAAGAAAATGCATTGAAAGCTTTGCATCCGCATGGCTTCTGACAGTCAACAACTGAAAGATCGTGCAACTTATGTCAGACGCAATCTTAATTGTTTGACAGTTCCAACGATGAATCGACGTGCCTTAAATTCATGGTCGTGCATCCCCATTAAGGAGGAGGCGATATCTAACCACCACCAACTGCTTCAATAACTGTTTCTTGGGATTGAGAACAGCCCGGCCAACTCAGCATTTCAGGCTATGGAAGACTTCTCGCGCTGCCACCTGGAATAACCGAATAGCTTGAGGGATGGGCATGGAGGCCAGCGCGGGGGATGAGTGCACGACAGGGATGGTGATGCCGAGTTATAAGGGCATGGAAGGAGTGATGGAATGATAGAAGGATGAAGGAGGATGATTCATGGTGGAAGACATCAGGTAGAAGGGAAGAAGAAGGGAGAAGCGAACTCGCCTTGGGGTGAGAGGCTGACGTGGAAAGGAAAGGAACGGGACATGTGGCAAGCAGCTAGTGGATGGTGAGAAAAAGAGAAGACCACGCGGACCAAAGAGGGGAGGTGAATGGATGACACACGACAGCAGGGGAAAGGTGGAAGGGAAGATGAAATGATGAGAGGAGGGCCCACACTGGTTAGGCACCGGGCAGCTAATAAGGGTGGGGGTGCACGAGCGCCGTTGATCTGGGTGCCTCGATCGTGGCCATCGGAAAGCTGCATATGGAATTCCGGACCCCCCCCCCTTCGCTTAAAGGTAGAAAGGTGGGGGGGGTCTGGAATGGTCTTCATCGCCGTTGATCCGGGCGTGCTAATCTGAACCATCGGAGAGTTGCGCCCATGATTTCGGACCCCCCCCGCTTAAAGGTAGAAAGGCAAGGGGGGTTCGGAATCCAGCGCGCGTCGTTGATCCGGGCGCGCGGATCTGGACCGTCCAGAACTGATTCTCATTTATCTTGGACGCATTTGCGCATAAAACTTAGGACAAGTGGGTTTTTAACCCTTTCTTTTGCATTCTATCCCTCTTAACGAGAAATATCGCTAACATTTGGCTCCATGGGGGATAGAGTCGTCCCTGTGATGCTCTAAGAACTCCTTTTGCAGACTTAGTGCCTTTGTTGTTGGGCTATGGAGTCATTTATTAGTCCGAAAAACAAAAAAAAAAACAAAAGCAATATTTACAAAACAGAACAAAATGAGCCGACTGCGGCTCACAGAAAACTTTTCTTCAAGAAATGCCCATTGACAGGGCCACTAAAAAATTCATTGCCTTCCAGATCCTGCAACCTGTAAGTGTTGTTTGAAAATACTTCAAGGATATTGAAAGGCCCGAACCAGAGGGCATCAAATTTACTGTGTTTTCCCTTTTCCTGCCTGGGTGCATCCCATTTGAGCACCAGATCACCTTGCTCAAACTCTTTCTTCTTGTTTTTCCTGTCAAAAGCCTGCTTGATTTTCTGCTGACGATTGTAAGCTCTGTCCAAGACCTGTTCTTTGATCTGCTGCACCTCCACCATCTGATGAATTCTTCTGAGCACACGGTTAGGTTCCCCCTCATAGTCTTGGAGGATATTTGCCACAGGCAAGGAAAGCTGAGTGGGGAAGACGGCCTCAATCCCATAAACAAGCTGGTAGGGTGAGAGACCCAGGGATTTCTTTGTTGTCACTCGATCGGCCCCAAGTGTAAATTTGAGCTTCGAGTCCCAGGCCCTTTTATTATCCCCTAGTAGCTTTTTGATAATCTTGATTAGGCTTTTATTAGAGGAATCTGCTAGTCCGTTTCCCTGAGGATAGTAGGGAGTGGAGTGAATCAGTGAAATCCCAAATTGTTCACAAAATTTGATCAGAGGCTCAGACCGAAATGGGGAAGCGTTGTCAGTGACAATTTTGCTAGGGAAGCCAAACCTAGCTATGATGTCTTCCAGGAAGCTAACGATTACTTTGTGGGAAGTGCTTATGGTAGGGACAACTTCTATCCATTTAGTGAAGTATTCAGTTGCTGTCAAAATCCATCGGTGCTGGCCACTTGAGGGAGGATGAATTTCCCCGATAAAGTCCAATCCCCACTACTGAAAGGGCGCTGAGACCACCACAGATTTCAATGGCAGGGATTTGAGCTGCTGCTTCCCTGAGAACTTCTGACATTTGATGCAAGCTCTAATTTCCCTGCAGACATCAGGAAATAAGGTGGGCTGGTAGTACCCATCTCGGAGGATCTTGTGAGCAGTGGTCTTCCAAAAATAATGGCCTCCACAGAGACCGCTATGGAAATCATTTATAACTTTCTGGGCCTGCTGTGGGTCCAGACACATTAGTAATATCCCCTGGGGGTCTTTCCAATACAAGGCTTGGCCAATAAGACAATACCTGACAACTTTGAGCTTTAAAGCTCTCGCTTTTCTTTTTTCCATCCCATCAGGGGGTCTCAACTCCTGCAGGAAATACAAGATATCTTTATACCAGGGGCATGCTGATAGTGGCACAGTGCTTCGGGAACCCCTGTTGGATGATTCATCTTGCTCATGGATAAAATTTATTTCCAAGACTTTATAATTGGATTCAGCCAGGAGCTTGGCCAAACCCTGTCCTTTTATTAGCTTGGTGGGCTTAATTTCCAGGTCAAATTCTAGGATCTTGGCGATCCATTTGCCTCTTCTTCCGTCTATGTCAGGCTGTATAAGGATGTCCTTCACAGAGGTTGAAGGGACATATGCAATGATCTTTGAATGTAAGACATAGACCCTGAAATCTTTGAGATCTTTCACCAAGGCATAAGCCTGCTTCTCCATAATCTCGTATCGGAGCTCTGCATCTCTCAGCGCCTTGCTAAAGAAGGCAATAGGTTTCTCTTGCCCTTGATCATTTTTTTGCAACAGAACCACTACTACTGTGTCAAAGGAAGAAAAATAAAATATCATAAAATCTTTAGAATAATCTGGACTGACCAGCACAGGAGCCTCGATCAATGCTTTCTTTATTTGGTCAAAAGACTTCCTGGGTTCAGCAGTCCATTTTATTTCATGGCCCTTCCTGAGCATGGTTGTGATATGTTTCACCAATTCAGCAAAATTTGAGACAAACCTCCTCAGGCAATTAATGCTTCCCAAAAATGCTTGGACCTCCTTTTTAGACCTGGGAAGTGACAGGGCCTGAATTGCTTCTACCCTATCAGGATCAATTCTCACTCCTTCTACTGAGACTATATGGCCTAATAGCTTCCCCTCTTGCATAACAAACAATGATTTCTTGGGATTTAGGGAAAGGCCAAACCTTCGACACTTCAGGAAAACCCTCTTCAAGTGGCAGTGGTGCTCTATATCGGTCTTGGAGAAGACTATTATGTCATCTAGGTAAATCACCACAAACTTATCTTTTTCCCCGATGAAGTTTATGTCCATGGCTCGCTGAAACATTGCTCCCGCGTTCATCAACCCAAATGGCATCTTGGCATACATGAACGTGCCCCAAGGAGTGGTGAAGGTTGTCTTTTCTCTGTCTTCAGGCATGACTGATATCTGATTAAAGCCAGAAAAGCCATCAATCATAGATATCCTAGATGCACCAGTGACCCTCTGCAATATATGTTCCATGTTGGGCAGGGGGTAATTATCCTTCCTTGAACTCCTGTTCAGGTTCCTGAAATCGACACAGAGTCTGATTTCTCCGCTCTTCTTTCTTACTGGGACCAAATTGGCTACCCAGCTATAGTATCTCAAGGGGACTATGATTTGGGCATCCAACAACTTTTTCACCTCCCTCTCCATGACAGGTAACAGCGTAGGATTTATCTGTCTCAGCTTCTGCTTGAAAGGTATGGCCTCCTCTTTCAGTGGGATATTGTGCTCAATGACTGACGTATCGTATGTCTTGAGGTCTTCGTAGGTCCACGCGAACACGTCAGCAAACTCCCTCAACAAATCAGTATATCCGATCCTCTTCTCCTCAGTCAAACTCCTCGACATCTTGACAAACTTGGGCTCCTCTGGTGTGCCTATGTTGCATTCAGTCATATCAGCATCATCACTTGAAATTCTACCCTCTATCGCCACATCATTCCCATCGAACAATCTTTCTAATGGGATCAGACCTCTTGGTATATGATTGCTCGATAGTTGAATAATCTAATGGTCAGCAATTTTATTCAACAACTCCCTAGGGTGGTGGTCAAGTTCCTCGTCAGGGTCCTCATCTATATGCAATGTGGAGAAGTCATCAATGGATTGGAGGAATTTCTCAATCTCTTGATCATCTTCAAATACCTTCCAATGTTTGACATTGTCCGGTATGGAGGGTATGTATCTTATTTCCAACTCTGATCTGACAGCGGGCAGCGTAGGAGCTTCGAACAAACTAGCTGAGAAGGCTTGAAAGTCGGCTGGAGCATTTTCTTCCCTTGGAATGAAAGAGATGTTGAAGGCCAGGAAGAAACTATCAATTAGATCCCATACCTTGTTCCTGTAATTATTGAGGCGAGGGTGTTTGGTATGATAGACGTTTTTGACCTGCTGGACAATTAATTCTGCATCCCCGAACACAGCCATCTCCCTGATTCCCATTTCTTTTGCAGCCCTTAATCCCAGAACTAGAGCTTCATATTATGCCACATTATTGGTGACTTCAAATTCCAGCTTGTATGATAGTGCTATGGTTTCATGAGAAGGAGATTTGAATACCACTCCGGCACCTGCACCTATACTGGAAGAGGCTCCATCAAAGAACATCTTCCAAACAGAGGTGGTTGGAGGGGGCATCCCCTGGTTAAGACTGAGTTGCTTTCTGATCTGTAAAGGGGGATCAGGCTCATCAGTGACCTGCAATAATCTAGATCCTAAGTCAGTGTCTAAGGCATAGATAGGATGATTGGTAGGGTTTGCTTCATCACTGACAATGTAGGCTAGCTGGGCCTCTCTGTACAATCTTCTACGTTCCCCCCAAAGACCGGGATAGTGGCATACGTGAGATCCATCTGTAAGGTTCCCCCCAGTCTCTTTATCCAGGATCTTGACAACATCATGCCAAACTTAGGGGGGACATCGGCTACCACAATATCCATGACCATACTCTTCATGGGTAGCTGAAACAGGGAGACTACTAGATCCTTAATCACTCCCAAACATTGGACCCTCCTGGAGTCAAAAGAATAGAGGTCATGATAGGCTTGGGTGACTTCCAGTCCTAATTCCTCCATGACGGCTTTGGGCATGAGGTTGTGGGAGGCCCCTGAATCCATAAGGCAATTATGCAACACTTTATCATGTATGTTCAGGGAGGTGTAGAAGGGAGGGGATGAATCATCTCGGTCTTCTACCATAGGACCTAGGACTACTGCAGGCCTTTCATCTTGTAAGTTTATGGAGTCTGTGAGGGGGAATGAGGCTTCGGACTTTAGCAGGCCAGAGAAGCGTTTTTGAATTCCCCATGTCTGATTAGCTCGGTGAGTGGCACAGGAATTCTGATTTTTTGAATCTCATGTTCGAAATTGAAAGAAGACGTAGGCTTTGGGATTTCTCTAATTTCAGGAACATGATTATGAACAATGGGAGAGAGAGGTTGATCCTTTTTACCTCTGTCTGCTACTTCACTAGAAGGTTTCTCTGTTCTATTGGATGGCTCAGGGACATCAGGTGCTGCTGCTCTTTTGTTGGACCTCAGGTTGTATCTGCCTCGGCCACCGCTGGCTTTGTCTCCCTTGCTTAGTTCATTTAGCTAACTGTTCATGAGGGATTCCTCATATGCTGACTTAGTTAGGTGGGGGAAAGGAGGAGTGACTTCTACAGAGTGGATTTTAGGCTCATGCTCATCTGTTTCTCTTTCTTCTTCATCAGCTACAAAATTGTTCTGGAAGGGAGCCAGAATCCTTTGGTCATCTCTGTCTCTTTCCTTCTCTTTATGCATAGTTGGAGGAGCAAAATTGTTTGGTCTCCTGAAACCTCCTTTATTTTCAGTGTTCTGAGGGCCCTTATACATCTTCCTCCTTTCCACCTTCAATCTCTCCACCTCTTATTTAATAAAGTTCATTACTTGGGCCAGCTCTCTTACTTGAGGGTGGGACAATGATGGGCCAGAGATATTGGAGTCAGAAGTCGAGGCTTTTGACTTTCCTTTTCTTCTCTCTGTGTCGGCCTTGTTCCTCAGTTTGTCAGCTGCTAATATATTATATTCCACTTCTATAGTTGCATCTTGCATCTGATCTAAAGAGGTGGCTCTCCTTTCTCTTAATACGAGACAGAAATCGGGGTTAAATGCGCTAGCATACGAAATTTGAGCATAGGCTTCTGAAGGCTTAATTTCTGCAGGAATCTTGTTATACATCTTATTGAATCTTTTGGAGAAGTCAGAGACTGACTCCCCTTCCTGTTTCTTCAGGGACCCAAACTCAGTCATGTAATAAATGTAATCTTTCCTATATCCCCACTACCTCAGGAAAACAGTATCCAGGGCTTCAATTCCAGCAATAGATCTAGGGGCCAGTCCCCTGAACCACTTCCTCACCTCACCATCCAAGCTCTGAACAAAGAATCTCATCCAAACATCTTCATTTTCAATGTTCAAATTGTCTGCATAGCTGTAAAAGGAAGCCAGGTGCTTTTTAGCAGTTATATCTCCCTCCCCAGTGAACTTGGGCATATACTTCAAGTAGTCTCTAGCAGGGAGAGGATTCATGGGATGAGGCAGGACCAAAGGAGCATATCTAGCAGCAACTATGGCATCCATCATGTTCTGTGGGGGATTAGAACCAGCCATAAGGACGTTGAGTGGAGGAGAACTCGGAGGAGATGGAGTGTGAACAGGTGAAGCAGGAAAAGAGGTCCTCACAGGAGATGACGGGGAAAACAGAGAGAGGTCCAAGGGACTTGAGTGTACAGGAGTTTCTCTCTGTGCAGCAGTAGTAATCAAAGGAGGAGTAGTGAAACCTCCTGAGGGGGGAGTGATAAGGATCTCTCCCTCTTATACTAGACCAGGAGGGGAAAACTCAGCAGGAACACTCCCGAAGTTCAGAAAACAGGAAACCTTAGAAGAAGTACGACTAGGAAGATGAGAATAAGAAAATGGAGTTTTCACAGAAGGGGATGGCGTATTACCTTTTCCAGTGATGGAGGCTTCTTTTGCAGAGCTCTTTCCCTTTCTGCACACCGCTTCCAAGTCAGCTTCTGGTGTGGCCAAAGGCAAGTGTTTATTAGACCTCGTGTGTCTGCCTCTCGAAGCCACAGTTGATAGAACAGGTTCTCCCCAGCGGAGTCGTCACAGTGGAGTTGCCAAGTGCATAGTAGCAATCTTCGAGTTCTGATATCTGATGCACCTTCAGAAATCAGTTAATCATTATCGTTCTGCCCAGGGAAAATCTTCAACTTCGTCCCCGACAACGGCGCCAGAAATGTTGGCGATGGAGGTCACTCCTGGATTGCTTGCAGGAGTAGAGCCCGACGCCCATCAGTTTAATGTCACGATTTGTTTAAAGGGTGATCAAATGGAGGAAAAATCAAAACAACATCGTGTCAACTCAGAAACTAGACCAGGCATGCGTGAACGAGTGAGGTCTTGATAAACTCCAAACAGTGGGTCGTAGTAAAAGGGTGAGTAGGTGAAAGACTTACGCAAGAAGGGTGCAAAGGTCTATCACAGAAATCTGGTTTGTAACAGACTGAAGAAGAATGCATTTGAACACAAAATCCTTTCACATTCAAACACAGATACCAGAAATCGCAACAATGTCACAACAAATCCTTTATCATAACAAGATTGCTAAGTTCGCATGAATCCTTCAACTGCGAACTCCCCGGCATAAGATGAAACTAGATGGAAAGAAAAGAAAAACTATTTGTTATAAACCAAGAAGTCTCAAACACAGAGGCATAACCAGGAAACCAGAGTATTTGTTGAAACTTTACAGTCGGGAGCTTAGCTCTACCATCGATAGATACAAAAATGGAAAAAATGCCTACATATACTCAAAACAACAATAGCAGCGGAACCAAGAAAATGCATTGAAAGCTTTGCGTCTGCATGGCTTCTGACAGTCAACAACTGAAAGATCGTGCAACTTATGTCAGATGCAATCTTAATTGTTTGACAGTTCCAATGGCGAATCGACGTGCCTTAAATTCATGGCCGTGCATCCCCATTAAGGAGGAGGCGATATCTAACCACCACCAACTGCTTCAATAACTGCTTCTTGGGATTGAGAACGGCTCGACCAACTCAACATTTCAGGCTACGAAAGACTTCTTGCGCTGCCACCTGGAATAACCGAATAGCTTGAGGGATGGGCATGGAGGCCAGCGCGGGGGATGAGTGCACGACAAGGATGGTGATGCCAGGTTATAAGGGCGTGGAAGGAGTGACGGAATGAGAGAAGGATGACAGAGGATGATTCATGGTGGAAGACATCAGGTAGAAGGGAAGAAGACGGGAGAAGAAAACTCGCCTTGGGGTGAGAGGCTGACGTGGAAAGGAAAGGAACGGGACATGTGGAAAGCATCTAGTGGATGGTGAGAAAAAGAGAAGACCATGCGGACCAAAGAGGGGAGGTGAATGGATGACACACGGCAGCAGGGGAAAGGTGGAAGGGAAGATGAAATGATGGGAGGAGGGCCCACACTGGTTAGGCACCGGGCAGCTGAGAAGGGCGGGGGTGCACGAGCACCGTTGATATGGGCGCCTCGATCGTGGCCGTCAGAAATCTACATATGGAATTCCGGACCCCCCCCTCCGCTTAAAGGTAGAAAGGCGGGGGGTCCGGAATGGTCTTCATCTCCGTTGATCCGGGCGCGCTAATCTGAACAGTCGGAGAGTTGCGCCCGCGATTTCGGAACCCCCCCCCCCTTGCTTAAAGGTAGAAAGGCAAGGGGGGTCCGGAATCCAGCGCGTGTCGTTGATCCGGGCGCGCGGATCTGGACCGTCCAGAGCTGATTCTCGTTTATCTTGGACACATTTGCACATAAAACTTAGGACAAGTGGGTTTTTAACCCTTTCTTTTGCATTCGATCCCTCTTAACGAGAAATATCGCTAACAGAATCACATAACATGCTTAAGGCCTTCAATGGATCTATCTTTAATCCCTACAATGTACTTCCTTCATTGTCTATTACGTTGGAAGGAAAATCGGTCAATGTTGAAGTTGAGGTCTTTGATGCACCTCTCGATTATAACCTCTTACTTGGCCATAGCTAGATTGATGCAATGTGCATCTTTGTGTCTACCCTTTTCCGTGTTTTACGTTTTCCACGTCAGGGAAATGTCGTTACTATCGAATAGCTAGAATTTTTCAATTTTGACACCCGTACTAGTAACGTACCTTTTATCACGAAGACACCACCTGGGTATGATAACGTCCATGTGGGATTACTTAAAGATTCGAATTTGATGGGTGCGTTCCTAATCCCACCTCTTGATGCTCCACCTTCTTTGGTTACCTCGATCAACATGATTTCCACCTCCATTCGTAAAACTCACACATCTTCCGACCCATGGGTAATACCCAAACCTGGTGATTATCCTCTCTACAACAACCAACTGCCTTTAAGTCCAGTTGAATCCGCCTATCAAGCCATTCAATCGATAACCCCTTCTACCCTCTCTCTCGGTGATTCATCTCTTGACCCATTCCACATTATTTTTACCATGGACGAGATGATTATGTCAGTTATGTCGATGGAAGACACCCCTTGGCATGGTGAACATCATCGTTCCATTCTCTTTCTCAAACAACACACCATTAAGAGTTACCAACGAATCTCAACTCCGTCGACCGTTATTGTCATTTCCTCTATTCCCAAGTCGTCACACAACGTGTTATATGAAGGGAACTTAAGTAATATTTCACCCACCATCCCCCTCAACATATCCATTAAAACTGGAGTTGTTGAAAATGTTCACATTGGAGCTTCATGCTCCACTGACGAGGTTGTCACATATAAATCACTTTTCCAAGAGTTTCATGACATCTTCTCTTGGAGCTATGAATAAATGTCGGGTATTGACCCTGATATTGTTGTATATGAAATCAATATGTACCCAGGTGCTAGACCCGTCCGGTAGAGACTTCATCTGGTCCACCCCAGTAAAGAAGTTGCTATTAAGCTTGAAGTTGGAAAACTTCTTAAAGTTGGCTTTATTTATACTCTGTCTTTAACTGACTGGGTATCCAATATCATTTTTGTTAACAAGAAACAAGGTACGATCCATGTCTGCGTTGATTATAGGGATATAAATCAAGCATGTCCTAAGGACAACTTTCCCACCCCCTTCGTTGACCAAATCATCGACGATTTCACTAGGAGTGAAATATTCTCTTTAATGGATGGTTTCTCTGGCTATAATAAAATCAACATATTTCCCTTGGATCAACACAAAACCTCTTTTATTTTTCCTTGGGGAACCTTTGCCTACCGAAAACTACCCTTTGGTTTAAACAATGCCAATGAAACTTTTCAACGTGCCATCTCTTATGATTTTCATGATATTAAGCACATTTTACAACCATATATAGATGACCTACCAGCACATTCCATGCATCATAGTGACCATCCGACACATTCCATGCATCGTATCAACCATCTGGCACACCTACGAGCCATTTTCCTTCATTGTCAGTTCTATCGTATACACTTCAACCCACACAAATGTGTTTTCTGTGTGGAATCCGGTCGACTTCTACATTTTATCGTGTCACACCATGGGATTAGGGTCGATCCTTTGAAGGTCAAGGTGATCCTCAATATCCCTCCTTCTTCTTCACTTCACCATCTTCAAAGTTTGCAAGGGAAGACAAATGTTTTATGTCGTTTCATCCCAAACTATGCTCAGTTAACACTCAAATTTACTCAACTGCTAAAGACAGGTTCTGAGTTCCTATGGGATTCCACCGCCAACAAATCTTTTGAAGCTTTGAAACTAACTTTAACCCATACCCCATTACTTTTCCTACCCGATTATAGTCGAGATTACTTCCTTTATCTCGCTGCATCGGACTCTACCATTGCCATGGTTCTAGTGCAATAATATGATTCACACGATGAACATGTCATCTATTATTTGAGTCGGAGTCTCATGACCACTGAAACAAAATACTTACATGTTGAAAAACTGGGCCTAGCAGTCATTCAAGTTGTCCAATGTTTCTGTCACTACATCCTATTACGCAAGACCACTGTAATTTCCGATTGCAACCCCATGTAACACATTCTTACACACCAATTGATAGGGGGAAATTACTCTAAATGGATAGTGATTCTCCAAGAGTTTGACTTAGAATTTGAATGCACTAAGTCTAAGAAATCCTTGGTGTTTTCCGAACTGATGTGTGACCTTCCCTGCACTGAGACAAAAAATGTAGCAGAAGACTCTTTACATGATGAATCTCTTTTTCTGATCAGTTCCAATGACCTTTGGTATGGAGATATCATTATATATCTCCAGACTCAAACTTTCTACCCCGATCTATATAGCGCTGACCGTCATCGTATACGATATCAAGCTCATCAATATATCATCCTCAGTGACACTCTTTATCGCCACAGGGTTGACTCCATTTTTCGACGATGTCTCACCTATGATGAGGTTGAGAAAGCATTGAATGACTTCCATTCTCGAGCATGTGTTCGTCACTTGTCTGGGTATTCTACTGCCCAGAAGATCTTACGAGCAGGGTATTTTTTGCCTTCTTTATTTAAATATTGTATTACCGCCATCCAAAAATGCCATGATTTCTAAACGTACAATAATAAAATAAGATCACATCCCACTCCCTTACGCCCTATAGTTTCCATTAGACCTTTCACAAAATTGGGTATCGATTTCATGACATGTAACCCTCACTAGGTCAGGGGGCATGGATACATTATCGTATCCATGGATTATTTCATGAAATGGGACGAGGTGACACCTACATTCAACAATACTGGGAAAAATGCATCCCTTTTCATATTTAATCATATTATTACTCAATTTGGGATCCTGCAAGCTATCATTACTGATCACGACAACTTTTTTCAAAACTTTATGATGTGTAAACTTACCGATAAGTTGTGTCTTCAGCATGAAAACTCAACCCCCTACTATCCACAGACCAATGACCAAGTTGAAGCAATAAATAAAATCCTTATCACTATGCTTCGTCGGATAATAGGAATCCATAAGACCACTTGGCACATGATGTTGTTTTCCACATTATGGACCTATCGTATGTCTGTGAAGTCTACTACTAGATTTACCCCCTTTCAACTACTCTATGACATTGAAGTTGTTGTCTCGATTGAATGTGAAATACCATATTTGAAGATAGCTGCCGAACTTCTCCCAAACACCTCTGCTGAAGAAGAATGTCTATTGTATCTTATGCAATTAGATGAGACTCGTTGTGATGCCACCCTAGTTATTGAAACCCAGAAGAAACGTGTAAAATCCCAATATGAAAAACATGTCAAGCCATGTGTTTTCTCTGAGGGAGATCTAGTTCTCCTCTATGAACAAGATCATGATCTACTAGGAGCCAGAAAATTCGAAGCTATGTGGTGTGGTCCATATATTGCCAAATGGGTTTTAGAGAAAGGAGCTTACAAGTTAGTAGATTATGATGGCATTCCTTTGAGTCAACCCATAAATGGGCTTTACTTGAAGAAGTACTATGCTTAGATTGTCTCTGCATGAGTGCTTGTACTTTTACTGTACCATACCTTTTGTGTCTTTTTTGTTATTTGGTTTTGACCCCCAACTACTTACCTTGCGTTGTACTTGGTTTCCATATGTCAACGTCTTCTCTACCCTATAGTGTCTTTGTCGATGGTGCTAATCATAGTACTCAAAACCTAGCTTCTTTTGCTTGGGAAATTTATGCATCCATGAACAAACTTATCAGTCTACAAGGTGTTTGCCTCGGTTGTGCAACCAATAATATCGTAGAATATAGGGCAGTCATCGAATTGTTGACCGATGCTATTTCACTTGGGATTCGACAGTTGTTTGTATGACTTGATTCACAACTAGTAGTGCTACAGTTAAGTAACATTTACATTATCTAAAGTCCTACTTTTTTTTTTTTTTTTATACTAGGGGAATCGGTAACAACGGCAGTATCGTACTCGCGTGACACGGGGTCGAATCCTGCCGGCTGCCTTATAAACCCTAGGGAGAAACGCACAGCCCGCAAGCACGCCCTCCGAGTAAATCGGGGTGAGAATCGACCTTGAGACCTCATTTTACATAGTTCCTTCCATTTACACGGCACTTGCCAATCGGTCTACACCCCTGTGGGCATCTAAAGTCGTACTTTATTATGGGTATATTTACGAATTCTTCTCTTGGAATTTTACTTTGATTATATCGAGCATCAACATATTCCTAGATCCCTAAATACGTTAACCGATGCATTAGCCAATTATGTGTTAGATAGACATTTGAGGCTTTTATAAATCCAATCACACATTACATGTTGTATATAAAGCAAAGTAAGCCAGTAGAAGTTGCATGTATATATATATATATATATATATATAGATAGATAGATAGATATATAGATATAGATATAACGATGAAAATGTTTTTTACAAAAGTGTTTTTTCCGTCCAAAGACCAAATATCAAAATATGAATTCCATGACTTCTACAAAAATCATCATGGATGCTGCTCATGGTAGCATACTACTTCCCATGCTACCCTACGGAGTAGTCGACTGAGTGAACCAGACATGCCTACAGTGTGGCATTGATAACGCCTCGATATCTCATTGATTGAGATGTACGGGATATTCCTTTTCAAACCTTCCAGATTCTGTTTGATTGCCTCGTTGTCGTCAACATCCCATTTGACTACTACAACTGCCTCCCCTCACATCTCAATGGGAGATGTACTTGGAGGTTGGTGTGGCCCTACATCTGCATGGTTAAAATGTTTTGGATAGAAAACATAAAAAAAAATATTATATTCTAAAAAATTCACAAAACATCATAAAAAGAAAAAAACAATTCTTACCTAGAACCCCCCACTGAGAACCCTCAGGTAAAACCAAATTGGGGTCACCTAGAAAATCCAAGAAAAGTATTTGAATAAAACATTTGATGGGCGATAGTTTATCACTTTTTCAGTCCCATAAAACTATTTTACGAAAAAGGAACTAAGAGAGTTCTCTTTAAGTTTTTTTCAAACTCTATAAACATGAAAATCCCACGAGTTTTCTATCTTTGGACTCATTAAATAAGCATCGAAAGACCCACATGAGAATGAACCACTCCTTCTTAGGGTTCGTTAAAAATACTCTGAGGGACTCGTCTGAAGGATGAGCTTGCATTACAAGCATATGTTATCCTCCTCAAGTATGTGTAAAAATAGAGAGGTACTCACCAAAAATGGTGGGGGGAAATTTGGGAAAGATATGTGTTTCTATACCTGTGTTAGTGGTAGTACTAGTCTCTCTTGAACATGACACCCCCTTCGTCATTTGAATCCGGGTTGGGAAATCCATTTGTCTCTCGTCTGGCCTTATTCAAATTCATATCTCCGGTATTCTTTGAGACAATGCTACCAAGACCAGTGTCATGTCATTCATATGTTCAAGAGAATTCCAAACAAGCCCTCCCTTGAGTCGACCATCTGCATTATCATTTCTTACCATGTCGGCCTTCCTTGTGTCAGTTTTGAATCATTTTCATACTTTGATCTACCCTTAATATGTTACTTATTTCATGTCACTGATGGGGGATATATCAAGGCCCTCCTGTGACAAGTCATTTTCCTATTGACTTCAACTCATCATTCGAGAACAAGACTTATAAATCATCTAGTACCTTAGAGCCTGCATGCCTCAATGGCAAGATTCTTCGCTCTCAATAGTGGATTCACATCATTGGTCCCTAATCGAGAGATTTCATCGAGTGTTCGACTTCATATCATTTATTCAAATTCGTTGGATTGTACTAAGGTAGCTTGGGATTCATTGACATCAATGGTGATTTCCCTCGCACTTGTTAACGGTTTTCATCAATGACTGGTAATCAAGTGGTTTTTTCCATGTTCAATTTCAACACATGTAATCGCATGGTTAGATTCATACTTACAGATGAAAGGATTGAAGACCCTGGATATTATATTTTTGGTCCAGGTTGCAATGGAGTATTTATGATTTGAATTGACACACAGATCCACTTTGTATGTCTCGTGGATGTGTCTGAATTTACACTTTCTAATACATAGATCCACGGTGTATTTCTGGTGGCTATGTAGAATCTTGACGACATGGATCCATGGTGTATAATTGGTGGACATGGATTTCATTTATGATTTCAATCTCTCGTATTTGTTGGCCCTCAATCAAGTTTTGAGGAATACTTGGTCATAGTTGACCGTTTGGTACTTCGACTACTTGTCGAAGACGGAGTGCATAGAAAAGTGGAGATCACAGGATCTCGCCACTTTTTGTGGAACCTTTTTGGGTTTTTGGGGAATATTGTAATGGGAAAAGGATGTCGGCCCTTGTTTAGGCCTTTTTCTATGTATATATAGAGGTCTAGGCCATGTAAGAAAGGAGGCCCTATCTAGTCAATGGTTTAGTGCATAAGTTGGATTTATGTGATCAAAAGTCTGTGTGACTGTAAGAGCTCTATGCATGTTGTAATAAGTGCTGAGTGAACAGAGTGTGAGAAGGCTTAGTGCTTAGATCTACCTGGGGAAATAGGATCTAGCAAGATGCACATATCTCTTGTCCTATGCAGGGTAGGATCTTGAAGGCTTACTGCTAGTAGCGAGATCTATGTGATCAAGTATCGTAAGGCTCTATGCATTTTGTGTAAGACTTGCAGCGCTGAGTGCAAGTCTCTACGAGAGACTATAGAAGTATTCATGATGAGTGCAAGCAAGAGGGATATAGTGAGCTGCACGGATCCTCTGTCTCGTGTGAATTAAGGGTCATTGAAGCTCTGTGTTGTAATTGCTTGACCAAGATAATATAAAGAAGACTTTGTGGATGTAGCCCTAGGGTGGGGGTGAACCACGGTAACTCTGTGTATTGTGGTGATGTTCTTGTCTCTCTCTTGCTAAGTTCTTTAATATGTTTAGATAGATCTATTGATGCTTTGTGATTATGAGATATGAATTCATGTTAGATATGATACATAATATGCTAAGTGCTTAATCTATTGAGTATAACTTGTTTATCATTGCTAAGTGCTAGATCTAAGTAATTACTGCGGTGCTCTGTGTTTTCTGTGAAGTGTATTAATGAATGTATGTTAGGAAATAACTGATGTTAAGTGCAATGTAAGCAATATAATCATAGATCTGTGTCCCAACTAAGGTTCCAGACACCTGAGTCCTATAACCAACCTTGCCTCTACCTCGGGTGAGACTTCATCTGCTTCACAGGTGTTGCCGAAAGGGTCGGTAGTTAGGGCTTTGTTGGTGCGCTCTTGAGCATTGAACCCTAGGTCTGCCCCTGTGGAAACATGATCTGAGCATGGGAATGCCTACCTCATAAATGGTATAATTCTATGCATATGCTTGATTGTTTGCAGGTTCTTGATTAGTGCACTCCTTGTTCCCGACACACACACACGTTTTACAAAGTATTTTGGCTATCACATGTTCCATCCTCATACTTTGGAGGGAATTTTGTTACACATTATTTTGGTCACTCTGATGATGACCACATAGGCATGTGTTCAGGCTTCCAAAACAATCTTTCACGAGGAAAATGGTTAAATTCTTCCCCTACAAGGCACATTTTTAGAATGATGTTGCACGCTAACAATGGTACACAGTGCAAAAATCCTTCATTTCTGCAAGTTTCTCTATGCCTAGCCTGTGGGATTTCTACATGTTGCTATATAGGCAGGGTGCAACGACGCTTGAAGCTAAGAAAATGAAGAAGTTTCATGAAGTTTCTAGAAGGAGAATCTTCTATAATGTGAGGTGGCGTCCGTATGATTGTGATCTTACTGGCTTCTCTGATTTAGTGGGATCATCCTCATCCTAGTAACCACTTCATCTTCTCCTATATAATAATGGATTTCTCATGGAAAAGGTTAAGCAAGGTCAAGCAAGATTGAGAAAATAATAGGCTGAAGACTGTGTGAAGAATCCTGATACAATTGATGCTTGAGGCCTCCATTTGTCCATCAAGCTTTGTTGACTATCTTCATGCAAATTCGGAGAAAGTGTATGTGTGTGTTGGAACAAAGGACCACCGAAATGGAACTTGCAATATCAAGTAAATTTGGTTGTATCTTCCACTTTTATTTAATATGATACAGTGGCATGTTTCTTTCCCATAAAATCATTAGTGTTTTATGACATGACTCCTTGATCATGTGTTTAGGATTCTGTTGAATCTACAATTGCTTCTTTCGCTTTGGTTGGTTTGTGTCATTATAGATTTGATCTCACAAGAGCATCAAAGAGAAGCAGAGACAACATAGATATAGGGAAGCGATATATAAAGGTATGTCATACACTCCTTCTTTGGTAATAAATTCAATGGTAGCAACCTAGGGAAAGCATCATGTTCTGTCTTGTTTTTTTCTAGATCCAGGTGGATCTAGGGAGATTAGTTTATGTCTGCATTCACTGATTTATCCAATAACACCTTAAGATTACAACTTCTTCCTTTCATCATAGGAAAATAAATGTAGATGGACAACCAAGGATACTTAAGACTTCTTTTCGAAGAAGACTTCTTCTAGAGTCAAACTGAACACATGCTACTTATCATGGATTCAATGGGGAAGATGGATAGATACTTCATAATATTCACATATTATTCAATGGATCATATCATTTAGGATTATCTCCTTCCTAATCCTATATTTATGCATGAATGCATGCTTTTATTTTGTAATTATGCAATCAAATCCATCCATCTAAGAGAGTACATGCTTCTATATGCATCCTTATTGATTTTTGCAAAGTGTCACAAGTCTTATTCTAGTTTCTTCTTGATTACTGACTTCTTTCTAGTCTAACTCTTTCAGGGTCTCTTCAATTTTAATTATTATTTCGACCTATCTGGCAGTTGTTACTTATATAATATATTCCTAAGAAATTTGTCACCAAAGATTGCCAACATAATTCATCTTTTTCATGTACATTACTTGATTTGCAGTCATAGCAATCCTTATCTTATTATTCGTCCATAGTTATCGTTTCACTGACCATATTATCTTATAAGAAATAGATATGTGTGATATGTACAAGAACTATGTAAATATGGTATGTACAATAACTATGTTATAGAATAATATTGTTACCTTGACTAGAAGAAGAAATCTACTTCATCCTACTTAACTTTCTTTGAGGGTTCCTTTTATTTGACAACTATTGCTTTGTGTGTTTCCTTAATTTTCTTTAACTAAGGACACTGGTTCCTGTAGTGACCATATTTTTGACAGTTGAAGCATTGCATTTTTAATAGTTGAAGCATTGTATTTTTGACATATCCTTTTCTTGATTTGATTTCTTCCTTAAGACAAACTTCCTCTTATTCCTGAAATTCTTGAATTTTGTTGTGAAGACTTGATCATCATATTTCTTTTGGTATTTCTCTTTTGTGCTAATATTTTATTCTTCTTGTCCACGACAAGTCCAAATTTATTCAAATGTGGGATACTCCTTTCTTGTGTTCATGCTTGCGGTAAATGCATCCCATGTCTTGGGGAGGCCATTGGGTACTATATTTACTAGTTCATTTTCTGAAATGATTTATTAAATAGCTTGTAGTTGATATATTAGATGAGAGATTCTTACAAAGTATGATGTTATGTTGTGATCATCATTCATTTTCATGTCACAAAGCTCATTCTTCAGACTCATTACTTGTCCAATGTTTTTGAATGAGAAGAGGTTAGTTAGGGCATCATACATATTATTGGATGAGTCAAGATGAGATATGTAGGGTATCAAGTGGTATTTTATAGAGTCCACTATGATACTCATAGCATTTATTTCATTGTCCTTGAAGTTCTTCATAATTGTAGCATTATGAGGTTCCTTCTCTTTTCCTTCTTCAAACTGTGGTTCCATGATCTTTCCTTTCACGATATCCAACACTTTATTCTTGGAAAGGATGAGGTCAATCCATGTATTCCATGATATGAAGTTATAAGCCTCTTATAACTTGTTTTTTGACTTCATAGAGTAAGTCATGACTAATTTGACTTGGTCAACCTTTAACTTTGACCAAAACATCAAACTTTATGCCTTGTCTTGCTGAGAGTACCAAGAGGTAAGCTAGGATAGGGTGCACTAGGATATCCAGGAATTAGGTCAAGATCTTCACTTAAGGTTCCTTAACAATATGTTTAAGGTTTACTCCCAATATATCTTCCAGTGGTTAGACTCTCTGAAGATAGTGTGAGCCCATAAACTGTTAGAAAAATAGGTGTGCTCGTTTCACCATAGAAAATATAGCAATATTGTCACCCAACCATAGGCACAAAATCCACACAATAGGGAGGTGTGATCCAAAATGGATTTAGACTGACGATAAGTGTAAGAGTCGGTACTTTTACTTTTTAAATTAATGTAAACATGAAATTCTAATAGGACAAAAAAATGAGAACATGAGAGAAAAATGCATAATTAAATGTAATTAAAAATTAAATAGAGGAGAAGGGTGAGGAAGGGAAAATGAAGGGTTTGCTATATTGGCCTTCCCCTATCCCCCAACTCTCCCTATTTCTTCCCTCACTCTCGTTTTCAATGGGTAATTTTTGCCCAGAGAGGAAGAGGAATCGAAACCATGAATGCAGTGTAACTGGAGATTTCCATAATGAAAAGATTCAACCCCATTCGAAGCTGGTTTTTTCTGTTTGGGTTTCAAGTGAATAACTTTTGAGTTCATTAGTTATTGGTCATGTTTTATTTATTTAAGTTGAGCATCAATTTGTTGTTTATTTCATTTCTTAGATGAGATATGGATTCCCATGTGTTTAATTGATGCCTATAATTGGGTTTTAATGAAAATGAAGAACCACGACCATTCTCTACTTCGCATCGTCCATTTCCCATCAAAGTCGAATACCCATGGATATTAAAATTAGTTTGTTGGATGAGGTTACATTTTCTAGGAATATAAATTAATTTCTAAGGTTTTTTTTTTATCTAGAGGGGATATAATTCTCTCTCGTTGGGCAGTTGAATTGTTCGTTGGCTGATTATCTTCATTTTCTGGTTGAATTAAATACCATTGGGTCGAATTATAAGTGTTGGGGAGACTAAATTAAATTCCAATTCGATTCTATGTCTATTGGGAGAAATTATGACACACATGACGTTTTTCACTGACATAAGGTATTTACCATCATGCACGGGCGAATTTACATCACCCCATGGGAATTTTATCTTATGTCTGGTTGACGACACATTCCCTTCGTCAATTTTATTTGATAGGTATGATTTAATTATTGTTATTAATCGGATTTATTCTGTTGAGTTGATCGTTACTTCTATGGTCAACTTAGTCTCTTTCCAAGTCAATTTGGATTGCTGGTAGACTTACCTTTTCAACCAATTCATTACTCAATTGATCTGAAATCCAATGGGTCAGATTATCTTCATTTTCGGTCGAACTTACTTAGTTTGGTCGAACTTATTTTTCTTCAGAGAGCTACATTTTTTATGGGTGTTTTCCATAGGTTGCTTGACGCTCATTTTTTTTTGGGTATTTGTTTTGAAGCCGTTGGGAATTTTTAGAGGTTGTGGGGAATGTTTAAAAGTTCATGGGAAAAATTCTACTTGCATGGAAATTTTTATATGTGGTTGGATGGATTCCTACTGCTATGGGGAAAAATCCCCCTAATCTGAGTCTAACGACCAGGCAAATCATTGACACCTTAAAATATATAAATGCTTCTATTTTACCCAAATCCAATAAGACCTAATGATAATTAAGGGAAGTGAGAGAAGATCGAAATGTGTACCTTAAGTCCTTTCGTCTGTCATAGATCCCTTCCTGTTACTATCTGTTCCAAAATTCCAAGCCTCCTCTTAAAGTTGGCCTGAAATAACTTCATAGACCAAACTATAACAACATATGAATAACTACCAAGATCATATAAAGGGTTAGAAATTCATGAAAAACATCCATAACATAAACATAAAGACATAAATATCTAAGACAAGAATTTTATCTTTTATTGATAACAAGATTGGAAGTCACAACTTAAATCTTTCTAACACTGCTCCACGAACCTCGCCTGGGTTCCTCCACTTTAAATCCAAGTGCACTATTCCCTATATGTTATCCTCAAAACCAAGATGTCAATATAGGGTAAAAGGATGGATTGTATAAGGAGGATGTCTGGAAGGGAATGTTGAGGATGAAACTCAGAACAAGATGTAAAATGATTGGAATGCAAGGGAGAAAATTTGGCAGAGTTCACTTGCCTCTTCTTTCATATATCCAAATGACCCCCCTAGGGACCCTTTTATATGGAGAAAATATGGTTAATTAGTTTTCAGAAGGGATACAAGAGGTAAGATGGGTGTGAAACCTGACATAGCCCATAAAATCCTCTCGAAAGCACGAAACTTTTTAATTTTTTCAACTTTTTAGAGTATACGCAGGTTGTCAGGCATGCAACTAGCATATGTATGCACACTGCATATGTACTAGGGCATGTAAACCATGAAAAAAGTTGTTTTTTAAGAGAAACCTCGACAAAAGTGGTTGGTGGAGGTGTAAGTGAGCAAGTCAAAGTAAAAAATGCATGATAGTGACATTTTTAGCTATAATAGATGCCCCCTAATGTGTAAGGTCATAAGAGCAACCAATGGCCGAAATACATTACAACATATTTAATAAAATGGGAAGGTGATCCAGATTTATTTTTGGAACGAAATGAAGAAGAGAAATTATAATGAAGTACTCATGAAAATTTCCAGAAACAAAGAAATACAACAATACTTGATTTCTATTAATGAAAGAATTGTAAAGAGATTGTAAAAATACAGAGTGTAAGACTCACTAGAATGATGGAAAATTTATATCTGAGAAGAGATGTGATGGCTATGCTCATTTTCCAAAAGCTGATTACAATGAGACTCTGAAGGCATTTGTAATGATAAACATGAATTCCAAAACCCTAGACATCCAAAAACCTAACCCTAGGAGATGAAACACCAAAAGTCATGTGGGATTTGTTTGGGTAAGTTAGTACATTAACTTCCTAGGGTCATAACATTTGCATACAATCTCCATTTTAGGCATGTGATATCCCATTGGAAAGGTATTTTTGCGAAATACACATTACGCCATCAAAATCTGACTTTGTCTACAATTTGACTATGGCAAGCCAAAAAAACACTGTTTAGGGCCCCAAAACGACCCTGGAAGTACATCAAGATGTGCTAACATGAACACATAAAAAATAAGCCAGTTGGCTTAGGTGGGAGGCCACCAGTATCCACCTAGAAAATGTGTAGGGCTTCAGACATCCCAGGATGTGTAGAACCCACAATTACAAATAAGTACAGAAGAACATGATGCACTAACAACTAAAAAGAGGAGCCAGTTGGAATAGGTGGGTGGCCACCAATATCCACCTGGATCATAAGGCATTAAGTCGAGTGATCCCAGAAGAGTATTCATGAGCATGTCATCTTCAAAATAATAATAATAATCATCAAGGTGGGCATGACCATGCTCGGGACAAACTAAGAATGGATACCAATCAAGTACACTGCAGATACCAATCAAGTACACTGTAGATCCATGTCATATATAGTAATCATGGACACATGAATAATATGTATGCCAATATAGAGTTTAGCCATGAATAATACATAATGGATCTACATCTTAAAATAATCATAATATATACAAATAAAATGTGATATGAATCTTCAAGAGACATAAATGCTTGTAACTAGAGATGATAGCTTCGGTAACTTGAGAAATATCTTCAAGATATTCATAACTCAGGTAGGAGTGTAAAACTCACTATCCTTAGGTATTCGAAAAATCTTCATAGAAATACTTGAGGATATCAATTATCAGGAACAACACTTCATTGATTCTAAATGTACACTTGACATGACTCTTGGGATGGCCAAAATATGAAGGTCAAGAGACTTATTGCAGAATGGATGACTCAGGTTGTAAGACATTTCCTTCAACGAGAGCATGACATATGAAAAGACTCAGGGAACGTGTTATTGACATAAGCTTGTGGTACAAGAGGCACCACAAACTCACCATGTGTTTGGAAGAGTAACCAAATGGAGGAGGGCACAACTCTATGTAACGTGAACAAATTCCTAAGGTCATACTAAATCATAATTCTTTGTAGAAAATATTGAAGGATGTTCTCTATACAAGGGTGACTAGATTGTTTCCAGTAAAAGAGAATGTTTTCTCATCCCCTATTTTTGGAATATTTTGTTTTTTTTCCTTTTTCAAGATTGAAAAAGAATAAAATGACACTACATTACAAAGGAGAAATGAGTGTCGTGGGAAAGAAAACTATTTCCAGGCACATGGAACATACTGATGCTCACTACAGGGAGACATGTGCATGATATGGACACTCGAGAAAATTTCTCCATGGGTCAGGGTGTCAGAACGCAAAGGAAAACATGTTGTGTAAGATACCAGATATATAAAATATGCAGAAATAGAAATGAAATGCTAGAAATGACAGAATAACAGTAAAATATCCAGCATAATCTTCACAATACACAAAAATGATATACAAAATAGCAACAGAAATAACACTTTGAATCAGATAGCAATGTTCACAGGCCTCTTCGAGGGGGAAACCTCCAGTCGAGCAGCGCTTTGTTACAATAATATCCAAGGTAGGGTTTTTCATACCCTCGACCCTTATTTATACTAACTATGTCTATTAAGAGAAGCATCTAGAGGAAGATCCTTCTAGAAGCGGAAGCTTCTATTAGGTCTTCTTACATCCGCCTTATTCTATTTTATTGAAAGGTCTTATT
>ML786772.1:271865-283220 GCA_009831015.1 Picea engelmannii | reverse complement strand
CTATTAGGTCTTCTTACATCCGCCTTATTCTATTTTATTGAAAGGTCTTATTAATATTGACCTTTATTACATCCGAATACATTGATCTACCTATGTGCGGGTTAGGACCTTAACATGTTGTAAGTCCTGCACCTACGGAATGGTCTAAAATTTTAGCAACAAAAAAATGGAGCCGACATTAGGCCAAAGATGAAAGAGTGAGACATGCAATGCTATTTTTGGATTGACACAATGAGCATCCTTCAATGTAAATTTTTAAGATCCCAGAGAAGGTAAGATCGACAGTTTTTTACTTTTAGAGAGTCTAAAAAACTAGTAAAAGAAGACTCCAAAGTGATCTTTTTCGTAAGTTTAGTCTCCAGGGCCCGAAAACGAATAAAATCATACCAAGGAGAACTCTTCTGGTCACTTAAGATAGAGTATTAATTTTTTGTACATAGTCCAGTTAGTCCAGAAAAGGGTTAAACTTATACTTAAAGGACATCTCTTCAAAACCATTTTAGCGAATGTCATAGAGACAATATCACTCAACTATATTTTCAATTTTAAGGAGTCTGAGAAGAGCATAACAATGGACTCCCTCATCCTTTTTTGTAATTTAGTCCCCTAATCCCGAAAAAGTAAAAAACATAACTTAGGAGAACTCTCCCAGTGAGACATATCTCTCGAGGTGTACATTTTTCCTGGGTAATCTATTGGCTAGAAAAAGGGTTAAAATTATGCCAAATAGATGTTCCTTCTGGACCAATTAATGAGTGTGAAAGAAACAAGGTCACTCGATGATCTCTTATTGTTTAGAGAGTCTGAAAATGGATTAAAGAAGAATTCAAGGGGTTTCCTTTTTCGTAAATAATCTCCAAGGACCAAAAAAGTGATAAACAAAAACCAAGGAGAATGGCCCTTTTTCGCAAATTTAGTCCCTCAAGCTCCAAAAAGGATTAAAATTACACCTACAAATACTCTCCTATCAAACCATAGCTTCTAGGGCGTACCTTTTTCATAAAAATATCCATCCAGACCGAAAAAGGGGTAAACTTTCACCGAACAAATGTTCCTTCAAATTTTACTTTGACGAGCGTGAATTTAAACAAGATCGCTCGACAATATTTTCAATTTTAGGGAGTTTGAAAAGAGATTAAAGAAGACTCTAGGGGGGCTCCTTTTCTTATGTAATATAAATGAGGCTGAAAAGGATAAATAACTTCTCGTTAGATGTTGCTTTCATAGTTTAAGTGAGCTTGAAAAGAGAGAAACAATGCTCTTGGGGAGTCCCTCGGGTATGGGCAAAACAAATATGAAGAATAAGGATGAGGCTTCAACACAAATTCATGGTGGGAGTAAAAGGACTCCCAAGCCTATAGAAGACTCACAACATGGATGCCATAATGAAATTCAAGGATATATATAGGGCATCCATGGATTGGAAGGCTCTACCCCCTAATTACGACACTTCTAAAGCAACATAGAAGGTTCCATGTCGTACTTCGGTGGGATCGACCCTATGGCAAAGTGGAAATTATCAATAAAATGCAATATATAAGGTGGTAAAGGCCTAACCTATATGCAAATGGTGAAAACACAACTTTGTCATGGGATGGTATAAGTAGTACCCATGCATTAAAATTGCCGAATCCGAAGCACATAATACTTGTAGATGACCAAAAAAATCCCAAAAAAGAATCAAAACATCCATAGAACCAACCATAGGGAAGAAAAAGGGGAAAAACTGTCACCATAGGGTGACAGGGTCAAAAAATCTATAAATAGAGGTGAAAGGGGTCATTTTCACCATTGTTTTTTGAAAAAACCCCAAAATAGAAAAACCCTTCTTCCTTCAATTGCACATTCGGAGAGCCATGGTGGACGAAATTAACTCATTCTTGAACCAAGTATCCCTCCCTTTTTGTCGCAAATTCATTCATTTTTCATGGTTTTTAGGGAAAATTTGGGGCCACGTGCCCTAAAATTCAACAATATTGTGTGTGTATGTGCACTTCTCATGCTCAGTGTATGGATGTATGCAGGCTGAGATAAAATGAACACACATACATCTGCGATTGTCTTCAAAATAGGGCACGCACATGCTCTTAAAAATGAGAAAACAAAGGCACTAACTCCCAAAAATTTGCATGATTCAGGATGTACATGCGTTGGAGAGAGAGAGAGAGCATGAGGAAGTGGACCAAATGGTTGAAGTGGACCCTGTAGCTGTGGCTATATTAAAACAATGTGGGTTTTGGAAAAAAAAAAATTGTCCATTCATGAGGGCCCAACCAAGAATATTGAATCACCTTGTTGAGTATTAGAACCCTGACGCAGAGGCATTTATGTTAGAAGGACAATCCTTGATAGTCACCAATGAAGATATTTACTTCTTGACCAGTCTCTCTAGGAGGGATGAGCTGGTAAACTTGACAACCTTCCCTCCACGGCCATATCACATAGACCATTACGTCGATATTTATTGTGAGACCAACCCAGAAAAGATGGGATCTCAAGTTCCCATTTAGAAGATAGAGAATATTGTCTTGAGAGAATTGCTTTACTTGATCGGGTGAATTACTAGATCTATTTCTCTACATCAGGATTCTCATGCTGAGATGCATTATGTAGTGCAATTTCTGTAATCCGTGATCTTCGATTGGAGCACAACGATGCTCAACTATATGAAAATACAACTGAGAGAGTGTAAAATGAGAAAGAAGAAGAAATTTGGATTCGGGACAATGCTTCTTGCATTCTTCTTTGAAGGAGTGTCGGGCCTAATCCTGAAGGAGAGTGTATGAGGGCATGTAGCCACCTATCCAACACTGTGTATATGGGATGCTTTGATGCCCCATTAGGGAGAATGGTGAGTACGAGAGTAATATGATGATGTTTTCTTCGATTGGTGGAGATGTGTTGGCAACCAATTACATTTTTTTATTTTACACTAGAAAGCTGCCTACACCCCTTGTCTTCTAAACGACAAGTCATCGTCGCATTGTGCTTCTACGCATTTGTTTCATTTTTGCGACGATTGCATTTTGGTTTCGCTATAGTTTTCACAACTGAAAGTGTGAAAACACCTCTTTCGTTGCTCTGACTGTCGTCATTTTTATTGATTTACTGAAAAACACTTGACCATTGGTTTATCACATCGTTGCAAAAGTTTCTTCAAACTATATCCATGCACTTTAATTGCGCAACTTGGTTTTTGATAAAGTATTGAAAATATTAAGTTATGAGTTATGTTTGATGACATAAAAGTCATAATTCCTTTTGGTTTTATATATGACATGATTCTTGACCTATCATTTTCATATGGCCATTAGTTGCAATGTGTTACACTTTGATTATGCTAAAAACACATTGGCAATGCCATAAGTTTGATATCATAAGTTTGAAATGGTTTGAGTTTTGCAAGGCGCATTGATCAACCTTTGGGATTTTTGATTTTATGGTTTGAACCCTTGCTCGATACATTTCTTTGTGAGTTTGATACCACATGGAACGAACTGTGTATTGATTTGATTTAATTAACATTAGTTTGGTACGTTTGAATGACACGATAGATCGTGGTTAATGCTGAACTTAGTGTTGATTTGGATTTAACACTTGGCGCATGATTATCACTTATGGTGATGGTTCTGATTTGGATGAATGGCACGTTGATATGATGATTCACTTATTTTCTGGCCGATACGAATGGTTTAAGTAATTGTGATTGTAACAGCACTGTACGTGGTCATTAAAACAATGCGTGGCGGTGGTAATCCCACCACCTCGCACGCATGTAGTTAATTCATGCATCTTTGAGCGCTGAATTGGTTAAACCCTATCGTTTTTGACCCTGTGTTTTGTTTTTTTACCTCAAACCCTACCATGTACCGATTCCATGGCTCCTGTCGTAAGGGCAGAGCCCAACGGGTGCCAGGCCCTGCTGATGTTTGATGGTGCGTTTAACGACTTGAAAGAGTTCGGGTGGCTTGCTTTTATAAGGAAATTTGATGGTTACAACATCACTGTGGCTCGGCAATTTGCATTGTCATTTGATGGCTGCCGAGCCAAAGTTGGAGATGTCCATCTTGAAATCACTGAACAATTCCTCAGCTCGGCGACTAGCTTTCTTGTTACGGGACAAAAATGGTCTAAAAACTGCAAGGTTGACGATGTCCCATGGACATTGTTATTTCAGTCTCGAACAGTGGGCTCATGTGACAGAGGTTTGCCTGCGAAGATGTTGAAACCCTGCTGGTATGATCTCTTGATGATTATCAAGAAATTCGTTACATGTGAAGGCAGGTATGGTTTCGTCTTCCTGTTTCATCTGCGTTTATTAATGGTGTTTATGGGTTATGAGCTCAGTATGCCCCATTATTTGCATCGAAGCTTATTCAAAATGGCTAAAAGATACAAGCTCAGCCAAGCTGACACCAGCCTTTTTCATTTAGGTTTGATTAAGTTGATAGTGGTTTACAAGTTAAGGTTGCACGGTGATTGTTGGGCTGATTTCCTTAGCCGTAATCATTTCGAAGAATCGGACCCTCCATAGGTTGACAAGCCCGTGGTAGCCAAGACCAAGCCTACCCCTGTGCCTTCTAATATTTTACTACCTAAACCTGAACCTGACCCACCTAAAAGTTTACCTATGGCTGTGACTAAGCGAGCTGAAGTGGATAAACCCATGACCAGAAAGCCAAAACCTAAGACTGGTACTAATGCTAGAAGAAAGAAAAATGCAAGACTGATTTCGCGCATGGCGAGGAATAAACCCAAGCCCCCTGTTAAATTAGAGCCTATCGCGGTCAGCGAAGACTCGAATTCTGAAGTGGAACGATTTCTCGCCGAGGAGTATCCTTACTCCGAGGGCTTGTGTAACAAACCCCCTTTCGATTTCTTTAAAAACTTACCTCCCTGTCTGCGGGATAACCCTGATTTTCCTGGTATTAAACCATCCCATGAAACCCTCGGGGAATCATCAAAACCCCCTTCTGTTCAAAATGCTGCTGCACCTTGTGATCAGTGTGGACTGTGGTTAGAGAGATATTACTTGGATGTACCTACGTTACATTCCAGAATCCACAATTTGGAAAGCCAAGTGGAAAAGCTCACTGGCCAGAAGACGAAGGTCCAACCCAACGATAAAAAGCAATGAACTGTTGGGTCAATCCTGTTCAAGAATGTCGAATCTGCTACCGCTATTGTCAATTCAAAAATGACATAGTTTCAGCAACTGTGATGGTATAATCTCCAATCATTTATATTATACTCTGTGTACATATTTCACTTGCTCTGTTACATAGGTATGCTCCGCTATACATAATTTTGTTATGGTTTAAGATTCAGTTGGATTTATTTTCGATTCGATGGATCGTCAAGTAGATATGATTGTTCAAATTTAACTATAGTTGAATGCCTTGATAATAAGTGAAGTTGTTTAAAATAGGCTGATTTTATGATACAGCCAATGATACGATTGGAATTGGTTATGTTTTATCTGAATGTAATTGATAAATGGTTAAATTTTCTTTGAACATCTTGTGACCAAATCTGATGTTGTTCTGATACGATTTGCAACTAATTCGATTCTCATTACTTGTTTGGATTGGATTCTGTTCAGATAGCGCTTCTATAATTACATTGATTGGTGTCGGTTACTGCCCAGTTCATGGATTATGTCGATTTTATTGCATCTCTGTCCATTGACTGTGTGAAGATTTCTGAGTCAATATGGTTTCATCCGATTATAATGGAAGTTATTTGTGCATCGTGTTTGTAATTAAGAGATATCAATCTGCTGTTGTGATTAAAATTGGTAAATGATAACCATTGTTTTCAGTTATACCTGTGAAATGCTTGAAACCCAACGAACGAATCCCGTGACTAGATTTTATGGATATAGTTACGCATGAAATCATGACGAGCTTTCTATATTGGCAGTGATTTTAACGATATGAATCCTATGCAAATTGTTAATAATCGTATCTCATACGATTTGGTTTATCATCGATTATGTTCATGAAACAGTTTTGTTGAGATTTGATTCAATCTTATGTTAATTGGAAAACAGAGCACTTCTACTCAATCCTGATTGTATCTTGTTTGATTTGGTCTGATTTAAAGGATTATTTTTATTGAACCGTTTGATTATTAAAAGATCATTTGATTCGATTTGATTTGATTATATATCTGGTCTTGTTTACTATTCTAGACCAGCTACAGAATCAGAAGATTCTGTAGCTGAGTCTATAGAAGTCATTTTTTTATTATTTTCTTAATAAAATACTCCTCTAACTTGATCTTTGTGTCTAATACAGGCAAAATCAAATTGGTAATGGATATGATGAGCAGTTGGAAGATATATTAAGGATTTCATTTGCATTTTTAGTTTCTTAGTTTAAGGGAATTTGGGGATTATTCCCAGATTGTATAAACTTATTTGAATTTATTCACAAGGAGGTTTTACCTTGTGAAGAACCTATATAAACCTATCATTTTGTAATAATCGATCATCCTCAGTTGGGGGGAGAACCAAGATACAGAATTTTGATTCAAACTGGAGTAGAACTGGTGTCTTGTCATAGCTTTTGCTTTTCAATATATCAACACTTTGTTCCATGTTTTGTATATCATTTTGTTTATGGTTTAGTATTACTTTGCTATCTAAATCAAATTCAAGTGATATAATCTCATTACTGTCCTCTATATCTTGTCTCTTCCAAATAGTTAAAAGACATAACAATTGTAAATTCTGTTTGTGAATGATAGCTTTGTCTTCTTCATAAATTGAATTGTAATATATGAATTTGCTGCATAATAGGTTTCCCTTTTGTAGGAATTTATAATCATAAAATTGTTATGATTTCTTTTATGTCTTGTTTGTCCTGTAACATACTTCAGGAAGCATTATAGCTGATCCTTTGCGAGAAGCTTGAGGGCTAAATGGTGTGAATTTCTTCCTCCAATCAGCTTAAGAAGCAATCATACACAAGACAGACCTGGAGCGTTTCCAGGTTAATTAGTGTAGTTTACTGTTTTTATTAAGTAATTTAATATAGATTTAATCTTAATATTAGATCGTTTAATTTCATAAATATATATTAGATTGTTGAATTTCAGTTAGCTTTCTTTCCCTTTCATAAATAAAAAAAATAAAAAAAGAGACCCTTGGCTGTCTTAGGGCAGCAATCACATGAGTTTTGCAGGTTTTAACTAAATTTGTAGTTTGTCCATATTGTACATTTGTGAATAAGGAATATCATAGCTGATAATTAGGTAGTTGATTTGAGTTATTATAATCATAGTTAGTGTCTTGTATATATAGTAGTTAGTATATTGTAGTTAGATTAGTGTAGTTAGTTTAGTTAGTTTTATTACTTTCTAGTTTCCTTTATTAATTTTACTTCTTTGTCTTTGTTTTATTAGTTTCTAGTTTCCCTTTTAGATTTCTTAGCTCAGATCATTTCTCTTTGGTTTCCATACGAGACCTTAGGGCGGCCAACGGAGCCGTTAAACTCGTCAGGGTGGTTCATTCCAAACGGCTTGGGTTATTAGACAACCCCGGACCGGTTCCACTCTCCCAGTTGACGGACGGTCGATTTCGCTCGTCAACAAATGGCGCTAGAAGGAGGGCCTGAACTTAATTAATGGCACAAGGTGGTCGTAAGACTCCTCCCCCACCTAATCGCACACCCATAGTGACTAGATTCCATTCACAAGATAATATCCCCCCTCAAACAGCAACTACTTCAACCGAAGATCCTTAGATCACAGTTGAGCCAGCAACCCCTAATCCTACAGGCGGTGATATACAAGAAATTTTCAAACAATCTCTTATCAAATCACACAAAGCTTTTACTAGTCTTAGGCAACCACATCGCCCGTGGAGTCAACCTCTAGACTTCTCTGAAGTTAGAGAACAACTAGGTGATATAGATCCCACTGTGAATCCTACAGATCCAAACACAAATCTTGCTGCAGGAGGATCTGGGATACCTCCTTCACCTCCTCCTTCATCCCCCCCTCATCTCCTTCTTCTTCCGGGGGAGATTCCTCTTCTGACGAAGGTAAACCACCTTCCCATCCTTCCACACCCAATTCCCCAATGGCAAATCAGAACAACCCTGCTAGACCATGGTTGGACCAGGATGCTGTAGCTGTGCTTGGTGCCCAACATCCTTTACCCAAGCACCCGAAGAAATGGCTGCCTAAGTTTGATCCCGATTCAAAACAGATAGCTGAAGATCATATCAAAAATTTTATGTTAGCCATCAGACTCCGTAACGTTGAACATGAAGATGTTGTGTGTAGGTTGTTCCCTTACACCTTTGAGGGAAATGCGTCCACTTGGTACTTTGCCCAACAGCCTCACTCTATAGTATCTTGGGAAAAGTTTGAGTCAATTTTTTTGGAAAAATTCAGAGATGGCAAACCTCCAGAAGTCTTAGTCATGGATCTTTCAAACCTGAAAATGAATGCTAAAGAATAAGTTAAAGATTTTAATCAGAGATTTTTAACACTTAAGAATAGAATCCCTGCAGACTCTATGCCTGCAGAAAGCCTTGTAATAGCTTACTACACTAAAGCTCTACATCAAAGTATAACTATTTGGGTGAAAAGATCCAAAAAGGCAACGTTGTTAGAAGCTTTTGAAGAGGCTACTCAAATTGAAAAGGATATTCTTAGCCTTAAAATTCCTCCAGCAACGAGACTGAGACTGTTTCTTCTTCCAAGAAGAAGATTGAAATTCTTCCCAGACCTACACAGAACAAATCACAACCCGAAAACTCTGATTTGGAAAATTTAACCAAAGTTGTACAGAAGTTATATAATCAAGTCGTAGATTTAAAAAGGTCAACTGATGAAGCCTCTTTGAGTAAAGGACCCTACAAACCTCCTTTTCGAAAGCCTTTTCAAACTAGCCGACCTAATCCAAACCCCGAAGGCTTGAACCTAGAAAGTTTGCAATATGCTCTTCAGACAATCCTAGGACCCCAAGATGACTTCATACCTCCTTAAATCCCTCAAGAGGAAGTCGAACAGGAAACAGCCCAAGAAGAAGATTCTTCTCCAAATATCTTTGGTCAGCTCTCTGATAGTATCTTCCAAGCTAACTTTGAGACTGTGCACCCTTACAATACTAGGAGCAAGACCGCAAATATACCTCCTGTCGATAACACCACAACTCTACCTTCAAAGCCTTCTAAATCAGTTGAAACTAAACAAAGTAATGCTAGCCCTAAAATAGATTATGATGTTGTTGAAGACCTTAAGAAGTTACGGGCTAACATCTCTATTTTTGAGTTGTTGAAATTTCCATTTTTGTTACAGAAAATGTTGCAAAATATTTCAGATAATGGAAAGAATGGTAATTCAAACAGTAATAAGGTTGTGCAAAGCAAAGTCCCACAGAAGACTTCCACAAAAAACAATCTGGATCCTCAAGATAAAGGAAGCCTTCCTGTACCAAATGTAAACAATGTAAATAACAATGTAAATAGTGTAAATAATTCAGATAAGGTAGTCTTAGAAAATGCGAGTAAGAATGTACCTCCTTTTCTTTTAACTTTAGAAATCTTCAACAGAAATGTACATAACTGTATGGTTGACTTAGGTGCGTCATCAAATGTGATGCCTTGGTCAGTCTGCCAAAAGATTAATGCCGAAGTAGAACCATCTTCTTTGAAAATCATACAACTTGATAGAACAGACGTGAAAGTTATAGGTGAATTGAAAAATGTATTGATTAGATTATCGTCTAACCCAAAGGTTCATCAAGTCATCGATATAATTGTGGTTGATATTCCAAAAGTGTATGGTATGTTTTTGAGCAGGGACTGGTCAGAACAGCTGCACGGTTACTTCGCAACTGACTGGTCTCACCTATGGCTTCCAGAAAACGTAAAACCAAACAGGATCAGGGTGAACCATGAGCGTTACCTCAAGTTCACGGTCACATACTTGAATGACCCCAATGAACCATATACTCCTCCGGCAGATTCTCCTGAAGTCCAAGGAATGGACACCTACTTCAGAAACTTCATGGCTGAAGTTTCACCTATCAACAATTTACAACAACAATCCGAGGTCAAAGCATATACGCAACCAACAACTTCTATCCGACAGCCCTGTGAGCCCGATGAAAATCAAATTTAATATTTATACTTTGACGGTTCCAAGTCTAAAGAAGGAGCTGGCGCAGGCTGCATCATCATTGATCCGGCAGGTAACAAAACGTTATTGGCTTGCATATTAGAATTTTAATGTACTAACAATGTTTCAGAATATGAGGCTTTACTACAAGGTCTCAGAAAAGCCTTAGACATGCACATTCAAAATCTAGTTGTATTTGGCGACTCAGAGATAGTGGTCAGGCAGGTGAGAAATTCAATACATTGTCTTACCCCGCATCTCAAATGTTACCAATCTGAGGTATGGAGTTTAATAAATGAATTTTCTGCTTTTAATATAAATTCCATTCCTAGATCAAGTAATGTTGAAGCAGATCTACTTGCTAATGTTGCCTCTAAACTTCTTCCTGCAGAAGGCTTATTTCCAAAAGCATTCTCCGTGGAGCTGTTGTTTCGACCATCTGTTCCAGATAACATCACGAACTGGGGAGTATTTGATGATGATCAGCAGATCATTAACTTTCTGCACATGGAAGAAACCTTCCAAGGAGCTGTGATAGATGAACAAACGCATGATGATAATTTGCATGATTTTACGGTAATACCTAATCCGAAACCTCCTGAAGTTCAATCGGACATGGTAAATTCCATACCCAAATCTGTTGCTAGATTAGAAAAATTTTATGGTTTTGAAGATAAATTCAAAAAAACGGTCAAATGTAAAACTAATAGTTCCTCGCTATCTTATGAAAGAGTCAATCTAGGAACTAGTGAAAACCCTCAGTGTATCAATTTAGGCTTGGGATGTTCTAAACAAGAAAAAACTGCTTTTGTTAAATTGTTTAAAGAGTTCAAGGATGTCTTCGCATGGACTTACGAAGATCTTAAGACATTCAACCCTAACATTATACAACATGTTATCCCAATGAAGCCCCAAACCTTGCCTTTCCAACAGAAACTGAGGAAAATGCATCTGAAACTAGAACCGACCGTACAAAAAGAATTGAATAAACTCCTTAGTGCTAAAATAATTTTTCCTGTCAGACATACTCAATGGGTATCCAGCCTCGTCCCGGTGCGGAAGAAAAACAGGTAAATTCGACTTTGTGTCGATTTCCGAAACCTCAACAAAGCGTCTGATAAAGATAATTATCCTGTCCCTCCCATGGAACAGATACTTCAACAAGTATCTGGTTCCGAGAGGCTATCCTTATTGGATGGTTTCTCTAGATACAACCAAGTC
>ML786772.1:231904-265749 GCA_009831015.1 Picea engelmannii | reverse complement strand
AATGGATATGAGGAGCAGTTGGAAGATATCTTAAGGATTTCATTTGCATTTTTAGTTGCTTAGTTTAAGGGATTTTGGGGATTATTCCCAGATTGTATAAACTTATTTGAATTTATTCACAAGGAGGTTTTACCTTGTGAAGAACCTATATAAACCTATCGTTTTGTAATAATCGATCATCCTCAGTTGGGGGGAGAACCAAGATACAGATTTTTGATTCAAACTGGAGCAGAACTGGTGTCTTGTCATAGCTTTTGCTTTTCAATATATCAACACTTTGTTCCATGTTTTGTATATCATTTTGTTTATGGTTTAGTATTACTTTGCTATCTAAATCAAATTCAAGTGATATAATCTCATTACTGTCCTCTATATCTTGTCTCTTCCAAATAGTTAAAAGACATAACAGTTGTAGATTTTGTTTGTGAATGATAGCTATGTCTTCTTCATAAATCGAATTGTAATATATGAATACGCTGCATAATAGGTTTCCCTTTTGCAGGAATTTATAATTAGAAAATTGTTATGATTTCTTTTATGTCTTGTTTTTCCTGTAACATACTTCAGGAAGCATTATAGCTGATCCTTTGCGAGAAGATTGAGGGCTAAATGGTGTGAATTTCTTCCTCCAATCAGCTTAAGAAGCAATCATACACAGGACAGACCTGGAGCGTTTCCAGGTTAATTAGTGTAGTTTACAATTTTTTTTAAGTAATTTAATATAGATTTAATCTTAATATTAGATCGTTTAATTTCAGAAATATATATTAGATTGTTGAATTTCAGTTAGCTTTCTTTCCCTTTCATAAATATAAAAAATCAAAAAAGAGACCCTTGGCTGTCTCAGGGAAGCAATCACATGAGTTTTGCAGGTTTTAACTAAATCTGTAGTTTGTCCATATTGTACATTTGTGAATAAGGAATATCATAGCTGATAATTAGGTAGTTGATTTGAGTTATTATAATCATAGTTAGTGTCTTGTATATATAGTAGTTAGTAGATTGTAGTTAGATTAGTGTAGTTAGTTTAGTTTGTTTTATTAGTTTCTAGTTTCCTTTATTAATTTTAGTTCTTTGTCTTTGTTTTATTAGTTTCTAGTTTCCCTTTTAGATTTCTTAGCTCAGATCATTTCTCTTTGGTTTCCATACGAGACCTTAGGGCGGCCAACGGATCCGTTAAACTCGTCAGGGTGGTTCATTCCAAATGGCTTGGGTTATTAGACAACCCCGGACTGGTTCCACTCTCCTAGTTGATGGACGGTCGATTTCGCCCGTCAACAAGATGATAGATCCTATCCATCGAGGATTATCCCTACGCAGGGATCAGTTCTTGAGAGACCCTGATATGCCTATGCTCCTTGGAACAATGCGTGGTGAGATAGGTACGTACTCATATATATATTTTTTTAATTTTTAATTTTATTTACAAGAAAGAAAACATATTTTTGTTAATGTGACGGTACTAACTCAAAAGGTCTATGATGTACATATGTAGGACCTGTGCGGCCAATAGACCTCTCTTGAACTAGGTGTCGTCCATGAGAGTAGGCCCATCCAGGAGGAGCTTCAATAGTAGTAGGGTCTGTTAGCACTCTATAAATTTGTTTGGCTGATAAAAAAAATGAAAAAGGTAACCTACAAACCAATTTAGATTTGGGTACTAGCCTGCTCAGCTCAGAGAGGGATCTCTATTGTCACTTGGTCTTTAATGGATGAGTTTTCTTTAACAACTCACTTGATAGGTTTTGTTTCTTTGAAGGTTTTTTTATAATTTTGTTGGCAATGAAGGGGAGGGACACATAGGGATATAGAGTCAAAATTATGAAATGAATGGAAGCACTGACTGGTCGATAGAACTCTCCAGAGGATAAAGGCTAAATGAGGCGATAAACCTGAGTTATAAATTGTAAATTTGCAGAGTGTAAGAAGAAAGGAAAAAGATATAACTGTATCAGAGCATTAAATAAATTAATTCTCACTTAGTTAGGAAGAACTTAACATAGTTTAAATTTCTACAGCTGAGAGCATCACAATATGAATAATGGCCTTTACCTATCCAATTTAAACAAAAGACAATGAAAATGGAATTTATGCATATAGGAAATAGATACAAAGAAAGGCGACGAAACGCATACCACCACCATTAAAATCTTTTCATGAAAAAATCAAGACATTTGCATGTGTATTCTATTCAACTTCAGAAAATTACATTCAAGTTCCAAATAGCTAAAATCGTTCCCTTTCACTTCTTCCAACCTCTAATACATTTGGAACTCCTAATATTTATACAGGTTGAGTTACTTCGGTTTGAACCCGATTACAATGATTAAAATGAAAGGTTTCATATTTTTAAACCGTTTACAATGATTAAAAGAAACATTTCGGTTTTTGAAACAGTTTACAAAAATTAGCAAGGAAAGTTTCTTGATCTGAATTCTGACTCCTATGACGCTTCAATCCTGTTCTTTGCCACTTGTTCTACTGTGGTCATCCACATGATCTGCCATCTTTAGTGACATTTGGCCATCATCTATTGGACCCTGGAAAACTACATTTTTTCTTACCCAGCTGTACTATCTCCTTCCATTTCAAGTCAGAATTAATATCATAATCTATCATATCCTTTATCAGGATCTCCAGGTCAATGCAAGAAGCATATGGCATGACTGGTAGTCCAATCTTGACTGCTTTGAACTAATTCATAATTTCAAAGTCTGTAATCATATGCTCAACTAATGTATCTCCTTTCAAATTTTCCTCCAGGGTTTCGAACTTAGAGTGATCCACTCTACACTGAGTGAGGCGAGCATTGTATTCTTCCTAATCATACAATTTTCCCTTGCCATCCCAAAATGGTGGAAGTCATTTGATAAACAATTCTTCGAACAAATCTTTGAACTCCTGTACACTTTGTTCCATCTATGTTTCCTTGGTTTGGAGTGATTTCAACAGGTTATCTTTAGAAATAAACCCCCTAGCCTAGATAATCAATGTAGTTCTGTATTTAACCCCAATAGTATGAAGGTATGCAGTAGGAACAACATTGACTAGATTTATGGCATTATGAGCCCATTCTAATGGTTTCTTTGCTAAAGTTTCATTCACAACAATGCACTTGCTTTTGGATGTGATGGTTATATTGTCTTTATCATTAATGAAATTCAAATATACTCTGAACTTGGCAGCTTCAACAGCTATAGAGTCCCAGATGATATGATTTTCCCACTGCAACAGGCCTTTGCCTCTTAACCTCATCTTTAATTTATCTATTTTTTCCTGCAAGACTTCATTCTCCATTTGAAATTGAGCCATTATTTCATCCTTTTCCTGCATATCCTACTTCAATTTCTCTATCCTTCCTTTCATCCCTTTGATTTCTCCTTCTTTCAAGCTTACTTGTGACATAGCCTGGACTAGTCCTTCAATGTTTGACCCAACTTCTACAGTAAGAGCTACAACTACAACTTTGTTTAGCAGTTCTGTAAGCTCTTGTTACCATTTAACCTTTTCTCATTATAGCTGCAACACCCTAGATTTGTAGTCCAATGTCTCTTGAAAAAGTGTTTCCTTTTCTTATTCTAGAGCAACCAATTTTGTTGTTTGTGGATTATCAGTAGAAGACATTTTCAATTTCTTCTTCAGACTTTGAATTAATTTTTCTTTGTCATCCAACGAGCATTTCAACCCTTGGGGGCCTTCATATTCCAGCCTCTTGACCTGAGTATGCCAAGATATTCTAGATAATTTTTCCTGCCTCAACTTCCCTTCCAATTTCATTGCATAAGATGACAGCTTTGAATTCTTGAAGCTTAAATTTAGGTAATCAGAATACAACATATCACTAGTATGCTTATGGAATTTGACCTTGTCTGGAGCACTGATGTTGTCATATATTATATTTATCTCATAGACTTTGTCTTCATCTACAACGACAATGTTAAAGGTTCTCTTCTCAACATCCCTTACTATAAAAAAAGAAGATTTATGCTTAGAAATATTTTCCACTTCGGGGACTAAATCACTCATCTAACCCAGAGCTATGTTTCCCTTCTTAGCATACTATTTTTCTAAATCTTCTGTAGATTGATAAACTTCCTCAGATGTTCTATCAAAGATATATTTCTTGTTGCTAAAGGTTATTTAGCTTCCTTCACTTTGGATTTTACTTTCCTTTTCGACCTTTATAGTGCTGGTACCACTTTCCACCATATCTAGATTTACTTGTTCTATGGGCTCTTCCTCTTCTAAATATACTATCTGTGGAGACTGTGTAGTGTTCATATTATTTGGGCCATTTTGTTGGTCACTAATTCCCAGGGTCTCTGAATTGCTTCTCTTGCTGTAAACACTTATCTTAGGAAATTTGACTACTAGTTTCTGAGAAGCTTGTTGTATTTGACTTTGTTGTAGGGTTGTCTCCACATATTGTATTTTAGTTGGTTTCAATATTGCTTACATATCAACACAGACTTCTATATTTTCTAGCTTATCAAAACCCTCAACCTGTTCATGCTCATAAGGGGCCTTTTTGTTCATCAATCTTCTCTTGCATATGATTTGGTGTGGATCATATCTTCTTCCCTGAAGCTGTGTAAAACCAAAATCTTTGATCTTTGATTGTACTTGAGACAGGCATGATCTGGTTTTGACAATGAAGGGGCCAATGATAAAAGGGAACTTGAGGTTGGAGGATTTTTGCAACTTCAGGAAATTCTCTGTCTCAGATATAATTCTCTTCCTGATGAACTCAAGGGAAAAGATTCTAGGGGTCAGAAAAATAGGCAATGGGTAAGGGGATTCATGGAAACCATAAATCTAGACTACTATTGAGTGCATGAATAATACCCAATCCCCCACTTTGTTCTCTGGATTTGGCTGTAGCTAACCCCTCTTGTCATCCAAAACACCAAGTAGGCTGGTGTTGGGCCTCAGAAATGTCACTTTTCATCCACCTTTTCCTTCACTATTCATTACATTTCATCGTCCCATTAACCTTTTATCATACCATTTCCATAATGATATTTGGGTTTCTCCTTATTATTTTCCATTGTATTCATTTTAGTATTATAAGTGAATTTGTGATTAAATATTAGAAATTAACATGTTTTCATTATATATCAAGGTTGGATGAGTTTGATGATGTGTGCAGGCATATTTGAAGATTGACACAAAGTCAAATACTACCACCTAGCCTCAAATTCGAATTTCATCTTCAAGCTTTGAAGATTTGAAGAATATTTTGGACAATCATTCAAGCATATTCAAAGGAGAAGATCATGGAGATTTTGATAGGATATCTTATCCAAGATATTTGTGGAGGATTTGAAGGAACAAGTTGAGAGAATAGTGGACCTGTAATTATAACACTCCTCAATAATTTCATGTACATAAGAGAGTGCCCTCTCTTCATGAGAGGAGATGATTCATAATTGAGAGTTAGAGACCATATAATTCATAATTTGGTATTTTAATTAGGAGAAGGGGATTCTTAGCTTTGTTATTCTTTCATGCTTTGTCATTTGACTCTTGTAATATAATTTGAGATTGATATATTGTGTGAGCTCACATATGTCTTTTGTCATTCAACTCTTCACATGTTGTATTGATTTCCCAGTTAGTCTTTCAATGCTTTCCTAGATTAATTTCATTTCATCAATTTAGATTAGATTAGTTCTACTTCAGTCCTGCATATATAGTGTGTGTGCTTCGTAAGCCTATGAACCTCGGATTGACAAATTAAATAGTTGGGCAAGTACTACAACGGAATTAAACGACAATATTTCTGCCTAACATTTTGGCACCATTGTCGGGGAAGCATGATGGATTGAGGTTTATTTTGATTAGTCATGCTCCTAACTCGGAGGTGACATATGGGTAAGGGCATGTAGGGAGTGTTTCAATTCCTGCAAATGTGTCTATATGTGTTGGTAAGGGGTCATAGCATCTACTTGAGTGGAGAATCCTCATGTTCTCCCTACCAATGTATTCCTAAATCTGAGGTAATATGTCGGCCTCATTTGGGACAAAGCATGCAGAATGTGACTTTCAATTTATGCACTTTCAATTACTCCAATTTCAATTTTTGCAACTGTGAAGAGGTTTACATGTGTTTCAGCAAGTGTGATTTCCAATTTTCTTTATTTTGATTTGGGTGTTGTAAGAACCCCTTTTGAAATATGATTTAACTGTGAGTGTCATCTTGGAACAACTCGCTCATATCCTTGCGAACATCGGGATCTCCTCTTCTCATAAAGAGGAGATCTTGACAACAGCCCAGAGCTTAAATACTCCTCCAGAAACGAACGAGGAATCAACATTTGATGAACTTGAGGAGGACAATGAGGAGCTGCAGGATGATCTGAGTGAGGGAAACTACACCTACAAAAGATATATCGAACGATGGTTTCAAGCGACTACCAGGTTAGATTCTTTTAATTTTGTTAATTTAGAGTTTCAACAACTAGATTCATTCATTCTTGTAAAATTCCATTATTCATTTGAAAAATTACCACTAAACATATTTTTGTTACTGTTATGTGCTTGGATCCACTGGAAATTTGCCTACACATAACCAATATTTAATTCCCAATTAGTATAGAATAGGTAGGCTAATGAATAAAACAACGTTTTTACTCTAATTGTTTTTAATAAGTATGTTCTCCTCCGTGCTTCATGCGATCGCGAGGATCAAAAAATAGGGATGATTTTGAATGAATGTTTTTGCGTCCATCCTTTGACCTACAAATAAACACAGTAAAAAAATAAAAATTAACAAATAAAAACAAAACCAATTTACATGTTGTTACAACATGCTGATACAGCGAAAATTTTCGCTCTTACAACATGCTGATACAACGAAATTTTACATGTTGTTAGAACATGTTTTCACAGTGAAATTTCACTTGTTGTAACAGTGATGTTTTTTCTGTAACAGTGATTGAACAGTGTCATGCCTGCTCTCTTTTCATTTTTAACTTCCGATCTGGTCCATTTCCGAAACAGTGTCTGTATCATGCTGAAACTGTAAAAATCGTGCTGAAACAGTGGTTGAAACTATGCATTTTCTCGTCTTTAACTTTCGATCTAGGTTCATCCTTGGGTTTGAGTAGCAGTAATATCATATCTTGCCCTCATTTTTAGTTGTATATTTTGACATTGAATACATTCGGAAACATTAAATCCTACCGACCTAATAAAAATAATGATAAAAGTTAAAAATGTGGAAGAATCAACTAAAATTTTGAATCCCGATCATAATCTCAGAATCCCAATCATAGTCTTTGCAAATTCTGGTTGTTGCAACTCCCTACCATTTTTCTCGTATTTGCTAAAGTCTAGTGGGGATAAAATCTTTAAAAATTCTCAACGCTTATCAGTCATTAAAAACTACGAAAAGAGAGCCTCTATTCGCAGAATTAAGAGGAAGATTTTATGCAAAAAAAATAAAAAATTATTCACACGATAAGGGTGATGTCAAATCAAATCAGAAATTTGTTTTATGGTGTCGATCCATTCAAAGATTCCCCGATTGTTGCAAGATCGGGCATCAACATCATGGTTTTGACCTTGTCTCTTGGATGTTTTCCTTCTGAATTCTTTTCTCACGAGAAACGTATCGCATGTGGTTTGTGGAATGTGATCCCAAGTTTTCTGCTATTTACACTATCCTTCTATCCCACTTCTTCGATCTTGATTTGAACACCACCCTTTACTCTTTCCTCATAATCAAATCATTGATGCAAACTGTCATATATGAGAAACCGAAACCACTCATTGACTAAAAAACTCCATGAATATTTGACTCGTTCCAGCACTCTCAGTACTCAAAGTGTGCTCCAAGGATCAACCACCTGCTCTTCTCAAGTGATCATGTATTTTATGATATTAGGGTTAGCAGAGCTATGCACAAATTCCCTTGTGATCTTAGAGTCAAGTACACACACCAACTACCTCTCTTTTGTTGTTATCATACCCCATCTGTTATTCCAGAGACTCTATTCTTCAAATCCAGCCACGTTTTCAAGATCACTATCATTTTCTCGTTTAGCTTGGGTTGGCACACTCAATATTAGAAAAAATTCTTTACAATGTGCCTCTTACAGAAGCTTCTTAATGGTGCCCTGTTGCGAAAGATCTCTGTGATCAATGAGATCGATGTGGCATTGTAGAATTAAACACCCTGTCTCTGTTTTAAAATAATTCTCATTAGATTGCATGTATTTGATTGAGCTGGCATGTCAAGAGAATAGGTGGTTTCTATCATAAATACTAATGATACAATTATTCTTGTCAACCTTCACCTCATTATTGTTACGAGAAATCAGAATTAAGTTATGATTTATGGATATTATGCTACCCTAATCAACTTACACGTATTCACTGTATTTGAATCTAAATGTGCAGTTTAATCGATTGTTTGTTGTTTTACATGATATGGCATCCAGGAGATATGGGAATATCAGGAACTCACTTTCAACATCTAGACTCAGAGAAATGAAGGAGACGCATCCAGACTTATACACCCGTACGCCATACACCCATGATTTCACTACTAAATCAACGATGGCTAACATTGTAACTTTCACGATTGATGAAGACTGGGCCGTATGCCAAGGCTTGCTCACTTGGAAGTAGATGTTTCTAATGTAATAACTTCCTTATTTCTTGGGCTGTGCATATCGATGGAAAGGGTGAGCGATTCAAAAATGGTTGTCGATCATTTTGTTACTGGAGACAGAAGGAATGAGATAATGGTTGGATCGATATTGCCTACTGATGAAAAATCAAGAAGGCCATAGAGTGACATGGGTTTCTATCCTTGTATTATGTGGAGGCCACCAAGGCTATCAATATATTCTGGGCAGAGAACCCTAAGAACAACATTCACTTAGCTCACCCTACACCCACGTGTTCTCAGATTGTTGGTGAAGTTGGAGAGATGCCCATTTCAAAATGTTGGTGCAGTTGGAGAGATGCCCATTTCAGAATGCTGGTGTAGCATTTCTCATAGTGTGACTGGCGATCTTATTTTCAAAACTGCCAGCCTCCACAAATTTTCCACGAGGGCACGCAAACCCAGCGTTATGAATTCCAGTTTTATTATCATAGCATGACTATGCCACTCAACAAATTGATATGTTGTTGTTGTGCTAAATATTCTCCTGGATCTCAGCCCTAGAAAACGCTTTATCCATGAACGTAATGAGCCAATGAATTCATCGATGAACTCCTTTGTTGATGGGGTGACATTTTTTGCCAGGAATGTCTATATGTAGTACAATCAATTTCTCTCTAATGACTTCTTCAGAACTATGAAAATGCTCTTTGAAATTTTTTGTTATTGTATATTGGAAATCTCATTCCCAGAAAGAAGAAAGTCGTTTTTTTTTTGTTTGTATTATGCTTTTTGAGTTTGAATCTATTTTTTCTACAGTGGCATGAAAGATTCTGCAAAGTCATGTGGCACTATTTGTTATTGTTAGGACCACACAATGTACCTTTTTGCCCATACTTTTTGCCACTATTACACTCTTGATCACCCACATTTAAATTCATATTATCACTTTATCTTATCATTCCAAAGGTATACAACGTCCCTTCTCATTACTATACGTTTAATCTGTTTTGCATAATATTTTACATCACTCTCGTACTTAACCATTGATTAGAAATGTATAAGTGCTGAAACAGTTCAAACTGCAGAGTAGCATTTGAGGCCTGTTGCTGAAACAACAATTCACAGAAGTTGTTACACAGTCCAGGGTCGATGATGCTGAAACATAGAAGTTGTTACACAGTCCATGGTCGACGATGCTGAAACACAGAAGCTGTTACACAGTTCATGATCTACGATGTTGAGGAAGTTGTTACACAATCCATGGTCACGATGCTGAAAAATAGAGGAAGCTATTACATAGTCCAGAACCGGCGATGCTGAAACACAAAGGAAGCCATTACACAGTCCGCGGTCAACAACAACTCACACAGATTGACTACAACAACTACACCGTGATCCAAGCACCAACCATCGTTGCTACATGAGAAGTGCTGAAACAGTCAAGAGCGCAAATCCCGTGGCTAAAACAACCCGCGATTTGCGATGCCGAAACAACATGCAACAACAGCAACAAGGAACTGTCACTCCAGCTGTAATAGCAACACCTCATTCAACACTCGTAATAACATTCTATTGCGGGAGACTAGGATGTCCTATTCCAGTTTAGAAAGTTGATCTGACTAAGAATATGACTCAGATATACATCAGTAATTTTTTATCAATTGTATCGAAGGGATTCCCTCTTTAAATAAGAGGAAATCATCATTCGAGAGGATATCCAGTTTTATGTACTAAGAAATTTTCAGAGAGAAGGACGTACGTCATTTTCAGATTGTAATATGATACATTGATAGATGAATAAAAGACTATTTTGAGCATCCTTCTCTAGCCTTTTCATCTCAGGGGAATCTTGTGAGAAGGGACCCACCTTCTTCACAAGATTCACCCATTATTTTTATAGCGTGTTAAGTGTGATTTCTGTTTATGCCTTGATTAGTTTATGTTTTGCTGAAACATTACTTTTTATGAATTCTGCTCTGCTGAAACACTACTGAACTCTGTCTTGTTAAGAACTTTGCTTTAGTGAATGTTACATTGTTTTCATGAAGTTCATAATAATTTTAATTAGCAATCTTGTGTGATGAATGTATGAGGTTTGCTAATCAGAGACTGGGCTAAAGGTTCTTGCTTAAAGGAAGGAATTAAAGGGTCTTGTTCTCTGTTAGAAGTAGTCATATTTCAATTATTTTCATGAGGTTTTCTAATCAGAGACTGGGCTAAAGGTTCTTGTTCTCTATTAGAAGTAGTCAACTTTCAATTATTTTCATGAGGTTTTCTAATCAGAGACTGGGCTAAAGGTTCCTGCTTAAAGGAAGGAATTAAAGGGTCATGTTCTCTGTTACAAGTAGTCAGCTTTCAATTATTTTCATGAGGTTTTCTAATCAGAGACTGGGCTAAAGGTTCTTGATTAAGGGAAGGAATTAAAGGGTCCTGTTCTTTGTTAGAAGTAGTCAACTTTCAATTATTTTCATGAGGTTTTCTAATCAGAGACTGGGCTAAAGGTTCCTGCTTAAAGGAAGGAATTAAAGGGTCCTTTTCTCTATTAGAATAATTAATCCTTCAGTGCATTAATGAGTTCATGAAAGTGTGTTCATCAGAAACAAAGTGCTGAAGTTCCTGCTTGGGAATAAGGTCCTGTTCTCTGGTTACAAAATAGTTGTTCTTTTCTGTTGCAATTGTTATTTCAATGTAATCCAGGATTCTTTAGATTAATTATCTCTTCAAGCTCTGCAATAAGTAGTTTGCTTTTCTGTAATTTAAGCTAGGACTTCAGTTCATTCAAGGCAAGTGTGATTAATGTAGTTTTCCTTTACTACAACTCTAATTTTCTTTTGGAATTGAGCATATATAGTGCGTGGTTACCTTTGAAATAAAAAAACTTCCCTGGGTTGACAATTTATGTAGCACTTGATTGTTTGAATTAATTAAGCAATTATAGTGACCAACATTTTGGCGCCGTTGCTGGGGAAGGTAATTATAGATTTCAGAAGAACTTATGATTTTTCAGATACAAAGATTGCATGAAAGGACACAGAGACCCCAAAGACACTGACCCTATAGGTGGCAAGGGAAAATGAAAAGGAGGAAGAAAGACTTACATTGACGAGATTATATCAAAGTCTGAATCTGTTGCTCAACGACCAAACCTTCGGAAACAAAAGTCCCAGCCTTCATTTCAAGCAAACTTTGAAACAAGGAAAGAAGTTTGGAGTCCTGAGATAGTCCAGAAGCCATCAGGGAACATTGAGGACAGAGCAAGCGCAACAGGGGAGCAGACAGAAGAAAACATGGATGAGTACAATGAAGAATTGCATCAAGAAGAATAGGCAGGTCCTGAAGGAGAGGTAAATGATGAAAACTCTTTCTCTACATTAGGATTTCCTATAGGCGATCTTCCTAGAGGAGTAGCCCCCATGAAAAAAATTCCACTCTCAGCACTACCTAATTTTCATGGCTTGTCTTTAGAAGATCCTGATGAATTTATTTTTGAGTTTGATATATTATGCAGAAGTTATGATTACGTTTCTAATGCTAAAAAATTAAAGCTATTTCCAGCAACACTAAAAGGAAATGAACTAAGATGGTTTATGAGTCTTGGAGGCCATGTAATCACAACTTGGGACCAAATGAAACAGAAATTCCTAAACAAATACCAGGACTATTTCCGAACAAGAGAAAAGAGGGAGGAGCTATTCAAGATGATGCAGAAAGAGGATGAAAATCTGGAGGACTTTGTAGAAAGGCTACAATACAATCTACAAGATCCAGTCACCCCAATGTAAGTAAAGACATTCTTAAAACTATATTATTAAAAGGAGTAAGGGATGATTGTCTAGATATGTTGAACATGCTTGGAAAAGGATACATATCTAAGGAATCATACAATGAAATTGTTAATCTATGAAAAATATGTTCAAGAGGAGCTTCAAGAAGTAGATCAAACAGCAGGGACACCACATTTTCAAGAGTCCAAAAATCAGCCAGTGGGGGAGCAACAAGAGCTGAGATAGGTAATTTACTTGAAGGTTTAAAAACTGAAATGTTAAGCTCTTTTGCCTCACAAATTGACACCTTGCAGATTAAGAAGAAGCAAGCAGAAGCAGAAGCAACCCTGTCCATCTTTTGTTCTCAATGCAGAGACAAGCACCCACAGAGGGAATGTCAATTGGACAAAAAGCCAATCTGCACCATCTATGAGAAAGATCATGAAACCCAAGAATGTCCATCTTTACCAGGAATCAAGGCAGCATTACAACCAACTGACGAAGAAGCTGAAGCAGTCTATCTGTTGACACAAAGAAGGCAATGGAAACCGCGGGGACAAGTTATGAATTCTAACATGCCATTTGCATCTTCTAATCGTTGGAATAATTATCCTTCTTTCAATCAAATGAGTTACCCCTCCTATAATAAAATACAATACACTAATCAAATGAATTACCCACCCATGCAACAAACTTACCCACCCATGCAACAAACTAACCCACCCTTTGTTGATCCATCAATGTGGACCCCTTGGCCTCCACACCAACAACAACCATATCAGAACCAATGGAATCAAAATTGGAGAGGACAACAACCCCTTTTCCAAAATCAATTACCTCAATTGCAATTCTTGCAACCACTCTCCTTACCAGCAGGTACTCCACCGAACAATCAAATGATGAGACCCCAACTACCTGTACAACCTAACCCTAACCCAAATAATAAAGTTGTGCAGTGCATTGATATTTATAACCATCCTACACTTCCTCTTCTCCCGACGCAATGCAACGATATTCATTTACGATCTAGGAGAATAGTGGAACCTGCCTCTTCTGATAAAGAGGAAACAACAGAGCATGATGTACCTGAAGAGGTACAATCATCCTCTAACAATGTTGTTGAAACAACAAAACCACCATTTCCTGAGCGTTTAGCCTTGACTAAAACGCCTGAGCCACCAGCCTTCAATCTTCTAAGGGAATTACAAAATTTATATGTCAAAATTTCTCTACTACAAGCACTCCAAGACGTACCAATCTATGCCAGGACGATGAGAGACATTTGTGTTAAAAATCCTGGTAGGAAAATTAAGGATCTCCTTACAGTCCATGTTATGGGAGACTTGTCTGCACTAATGTCAGGTAAAACTCCCTCAATTAAATATGGTGATCCCAGCCACCCTACCGTTTCAGTACAAGTTGGAAGAACGATAATCCCTCGAGTCCTGGTAGACCTAGGTGAAGCTATAAATATCATGACTCTGGAAACCTTACAACTGCTACAATTGAAAAATAAATTCAGAGACACCCCAACTATCTTAGAATTGGCTGATTGATCCACAATTAAACTAGAAGGAGTCATTGAAGACCTCAGTATATCTGTAGAATCCTGGAATTATCCAGCTGACTTTATGGTACTACAACCCAAAACAAAGTTGGGGGGCCACCCTCTAATTTTGGGTAGACCTTGGCTAGCCACAGTAGATGCTTTTATCAGTTGTAGATCAGGTTCAATGACAATTTCAAATGGTTACGAAACTAAACATCTTACCCTCTTCCCTCACGCTACACCCTTGGTTAATAATGATAATTCTGTATGGGTAGATTTTGATGATCAACCTACTCAACCCCTTTTGACTATCAGACAAGATCTAAGCCTGAAAGACTCTATCGAGGATGAAGTAATCAATGATTTTATTTGCGAACCCTCCTCTGCGACTCCAGAAAATCATAACCATCTAACTGCACTGTTGGAGTCTGATAATCAAGAAAACCTCAACTCGGAAATCCCACCTCAAACATCTAGCACCATCTCCTCTAAAAGCATACTAGTAGAAATTGAACCTGGCAAAACATTGAACATAAACCCTAATTTGACAGATGCTAAAACACAACAATTAATGAAGTTACTTCTGGAAAATAAAGAAGCATTCGCATGGGATTACATAGATATGAAAGGAATTTCTCCCGAATTATGTACTCATCGAATATATATTAAGGAAGATTGTCGACCGATCTGCCAACCTCAACGACGAATGAACCCTAATTTAAGAGAAATCCTCAAAGAAGAACTTCAAAAATTGCTCAATGTAGGGTTTATATATCCTATATCAGAAAGTGAATGGGTGTCCCCGTTGGTAATAGTTCCTAAGAAATACAGGAAATGGAGAGTATGTGTGGATTATAGAGCTTTAAATAAAGCCACTCAAAAAGATCAGTTTCCATTACCATTCATTGATCAGGTGTTAGATAATTTGTCAGGAAATAAATTTTTCTCATTTTTAGATGGTTTCAGTGGGTATAACCAGATCAATATTGCACCTCAATATCAAGATAAAACCACTTTTACTAGTCCTTGGGGAACCTTTGCTTATAGAGTTCTCCCATTTGGACTATGTAATGCACCAGCAACCTTCCAAAGAGCAGTTTTAGGAATCTTTTCTGATATGCTTAATGACTCTATGGAAATATTTATGGATGACTTTACTCCTTATGGTGTTTCTTTTCAGGAAGCACTGCAAAACCTTGAGAAAGTGCTCAAACGATGCATACAAGCCCAACTCTCCTTAAGTACAGAAAAATTTCATATGATGATGAGTGAAGGAATATTTCTTGGACATTTTATCTCATCTCAAGGAATTCAGGTAGACCCATCCAAGATACAAGTCATTAAGGATCTCCCTACTCCCAAAACCCAAACAGAGGTAAGAAGTTTTCTAGGACATGCTGGATACTACAGAAGATTTATCAAGAATTTTTCCAAAGTAGCTTCTCCCGTGTTTGTGTTACTGATGAAAAATGATGAATTCAAATGGACTAATTTTTGCCAGGAAGCATTGAATACACTTAAACATCAGTTATCTACAACTCCTATTCTTAGAGGACCTGATTGGACACTTCCCTTTCATATATCCTCCGATGCTTCAGATACTGCAATAGGAGTTGTCTTGGGACAAGAAGAAAATCATCTCCCTTATGTTATTTATTTCATCAGCAAGAATATGACGCATGCTGAACTCAATTATACAGTCACCGAGAAGGAATTCTTAGCAGTTATCTACGCCATTAATAAATTTAGACATTACATTACTGGTTATTCTACCTTTGTCCATACTGATCACTCATCCATCAAATACTTAATGAACAAGCCTATCACAAATGCTAGAGTCACCAGATGGTTACTATTATTACAAGAATTTGATATTACAATTGTAGATAGACCAGGAAAAGAAAATGTAGTTGCTAATTTCCTTTCTTGGTTGACACCTGATGATGATACCCCAGTATATGATTCCTTTCCTGATGAATATCTATTTGCAGTTTCTGCTCACTCACCTTGGTATGCAGACATTGCTAACTACTTGGTTGCAGGGAAGTTACCACCACACCTATCCCACCGAGAGAAAAAAAAGTATCATTCATCAAAGTGCTCGGTATATTTGGATAAGTGGGTATCTTTTCCATACAGGAGTTGATCAAGAAATCCGAAGGTGCATTACAGAAGATGAGGTTTATGATCTACTAAAAGCTTGTCATGATGGCCCTTGTGGAGGGCATTTTTATGATAAAAGAACAACACATAAAATTCTTAGGATGGGGTACTATTGGCCCTCACTCTTCAAAGATGAAAAGAAATATGTCTGAGCCTGTTATAGCTACCAAAGAGTTGTCCAACCTAATCATAGATATGAAATTCCATTAAACCCCCAGGTAGTACTTGAACCATTTGAAAGATGGTCCTTAGACTTTGTAGGACCCATAAACCCCCCATCCAATCAAAAAGTGTATATAGTAGTCTGCACAGACTACATTTCTAAATGGGTAGAAGCCAAGGCACTCCATAGAGTGACCGAAGAAGCAGTTATAGATTTCTTATTTAAAGACATCTTCATCAAATTTGGAGTACCAAGAGAATTAGTTACAGATGGAGGACCTCCTTTCACTTCTCATGGGTTCAAAGCCATCCTTTAGAAATATCATATTCAATAGAGAATGACTACAGCATACCACCCCCAAGACAATGGACAGGTGGAAAGCACAAACAAAGTAATAGAAGCCATTCTCACAAAAACAGTGAAGGAAAATAGAAAGGATTGGTCCTACAGGCTCCCTGAAGCATTATGGGCCTACAGAATTGCCTGGAGAAATACTACAGGATTCTCTCCCTATGAATTAGTCTATGGAAAGAGTGTTGTCTTTCCTGTGGAATTTGAAATAAAAACCTTAAGGACTGCCTTAGTTGTCAACCTTGATTTGACCGATGCACAGACAGCTAGGTTGCAGCAGCTTAATGAATTGGAGGAGAAAAGACTAGATGCCATTCAGTAGACAACCATAACTCAACAACAAAGATCAAAATGGCATGACAAAAATATCAAGAACAAGAAACTCCAAAAAGGTAATTGGGCCCTACTGTATGACTCTTGGTTCAAAGAATTTCAAGGGAAACTGCATACAAGATGGCTTGGACCTTACGAGGTAGACACTGTTTTCCCCAATGGAACAATAAGGCTCCTCACAATCGATGACTCCAAAACACTGTTACTTGTAAATGGTCATCGGCTCTGTCTGTACCAGCGCCCTATTTCCAAAGAAGATTTTAAGGCTGCATGCATGGCAGACTCCCATTACCTCTTTTTAGAGGGGACTTCTACCCCTCATTGCAATTAATTTTTTAAGTTAATTTATTTAGTATTAGATTAGATTTTATTTACTAATAATCCTTGTTCCCGATCGAAGCACAGGCCACTAGGAAAGGACGATCCTATTTCACAAAGAGACAAGATTTCCTGATGCTGAAACACCACTGTTCATCACTTTTGACTTTTCCCGATGCTGAAACACCATTGCTCAACACTTTTGACTTTTCCCGATGCTGAAACACCACTGTTCGACACTTTTGACTTTTCTCCGATGCTGAAACACCATTGTTCAGCACTTTTGACTTTCTTCTGTTGTTGAAACACCACTGTCAGCAATTCATTCCCTTTTTCTCATTCCTGAAACACCTCTATCAGCAACCCCACACCTTTTTCCCCCATCACTGTTCAACAACCTTTTACCACTTTCCCCCATTTCCCCATAGATGAAAAAACACCGACCAACAATTGTTTCACCTTTTCCTTTCTGTTTCTGAAACACCATTGTCAGCAACGTTTCATCACTTTCCCCATCGCTGAAACACCATTCATAGCAATTTTTCACCTTCTCCCTATTGCCAAAACACTACAATCCAACAATTCTTCACTTCCTTCAGCGACGAAACAACACCGTCCAGCGATTGTTTCGCCCCGTTTTTCCTGTTGCTAAAACACCATTGTTCAGCAGTTCTTCACATTTTATCATCACCGAAACAACACCATCCAACAATTGTTTCACCCCGTTTTTCCTATTGTTGAAACACCATTGTTCCACAGTTCTTCACATTTTCTCATCACCGAAACAACACCGTCCATCAATTGTTTCGCCTCGTTCCTTTCTGTTGCTGAAACACCAATTTTTCAACATCATCTGTCAGCAAGATTTTATGTTCTCATACTATAGTTTGTCCTTCCAGTCAGCAAATCCTTGATACAATTCATCTAATAAATCAAAAGTCTCCACCACGACCACTGCAAAAATACCATGGACAGGCATGATATTTTGTTTGCAGAACGAATCAAAAGGTAAGGCGAGGTATGTAAATTTTATGTAATGCAGTTAAGCTATAGTTAATGAGAAGATTCCAAATCATTATGACCACTCAAGTGAAATCATTATTAGCCGCACTTGACAGGGGGGAGGACATATCAAATCTTTTATACCATCATTTCACACGAATTCACCACCGTCATTCCTATTTCACCACCCTTTCGCGCATTTTACCACCATTTTGCATACCGTCGCTCGGAAAGCTCACTCTGCACAGAAGCTGTTACTCAAACTCTTTGATGGTGTATTTTATCGAGCTGATAACTATGGGAGGCTCTGTTATATGGAACAAACTTGCCACGACAACGTTGTTAGAACATTATCCAGTAGCTTATCAAATCTTTCAGCAGGCAGGATGGCTCAGTTATTTTCAGAGACTCCAGGGGTATCATGAACAACAAGTCCTGCAATTCGCTCAAAACCTTCAGGAAGACCATTCTATTGTTCAAGGGTTCTGAATTTCAGTAACAAAAGAAGATATAACACAGGTATCAGGCCTCCCTATCGACGACATTCGCATGTTCATCCATAAACATATCATTCAGAATGCCCAACAAAACTTCTTCTTTCCAGAAGAACGAATTGAACTTAAAGGCAGGGGTGTTCAACTCAGCTCGTTGCCACCCCCATGGATGGAAGTTGCAAGATTCATCAAACATTACCTAACCTGTGAAGGCCGATACCAAGTAGTTTATCAGCATGACTTTCTTCTGTTATCTCATTTATGGCATAATAGACGGGTGAATATTCCTTATTATTTGTTGGGTTGTCTGAAAAATATGGCACACTACTGCAAAAAGGCTAAAGATCCCACCCTTTCACTCACCCATCACCGTCTTGTCCAACTTCTCATCAAAAGGGTTTTTTCCCAACAAAACCCTCCACTAAACAACCCACCTATAAACCCCCAAAGAGCTGCTGAAATTCCTAAAAACCTCCAGGAGAAACAATCGAAAAACCCCCCAGACTCCCCAGAAGTACCCAATAGCCCACCCACAGAACCAATCAGTCCAATCAATCCCCCTACCATACCAATCCTGCCTCATACCTTACCAGAATCATCCACTCCCTCCCTTCATATTCTTAGCAATGACTCTGATCCAACTAATTCCCCCTGCCCCATCATTGAGGAAAGACCCCCACGTAAATGGAAAAAAATTCCCCTCTTTCCGCCCTTCTTACAAAAAAAGCAAACAAGGGCCTCAAAAAGGCCAGCCATTATTACCACTACCCTAGACCCCCAACCCATCCGACTAATACCCCGTACACCTCCAACCTCCCAAATCCCCAGATCTTTGCCTATTCCACCCACGGGCACTGAAACACAAGAACCAGATGCCCAGGGTGTTGCGACATCATCTGCTTTCAATCAAGTAGATGAAACACAAGAACCAACTACTCATTCAGTAGCTGAAACACAAGAACCAACTACTCATTCAGTAGCTGAAACACAAGAACCAGCTACTCATTCAGTAGCTGAAACACAAGAACCAGCTACCCATTCCATAGCTGAAACACAAGAACCAACTACCCATTCTGTAGCTGAAACACAAGAACCAACTACTCATTCAGTGGTTGAAACACAAGAAACAGCCATAGATGCCACACAAGAACCAGCTACGGCTGAAACACAAGAACCAACTGCTGATATTGACATTGAGATACAGGAATTAGAGGTCTAGGGTGCTGCAACACTACTCTCCTTACATCAAGAAGCTGAAACACAAGAAGCAACTGCCAATCATGTAGTTGCTCCACAAAAACCAGCCAGTGCGACTGTGACTGCTACACAAGAACCAGTCACCTCTCAACCAGAACCAACAATGGCCTCTATCTTAGAAGAAAATGAGTTTTTAAAGACTGAACTGGAATCATACAAGCAAGAACTAGCTAGGGCAAAGGAAGCATATGAGAAGGAACTAAATTTGTACACCCTAGCTCGCACAACAACCATGTCAAAGGGGACTACAGAGAACCTATGTAAAGAATATATGTGTTGTCAATGTGGGGATATTTACTATCAAGCAGGCTATAAGGTAATTCAAGTCCCAATATCAAGAGCTCCCCCTACACCTTCAACTTTTGTAGTCAAAAAGGAAGAACCTGTTGTTACACAAGAACCAGCTATAGCTGTCACACAAGAACCAGCTACAACTGAAACACAAGAACTAGCAGGACCTCGCAAGATTAATACTGAGCCTTACATTGCAACAAATGAAGCCCTTGATTTTGTCAACAAAGCTACACAAACAATGCCGATGGAGGAATTTACACCTCCCACCCAGATCAATATCCACACTTTCGTGGAACAATCTACTCAGAACTTACCTCACCCCACTACTTGTTACGCTAAAACACAGACTCAACCCTGGGATGAGAAGACAGTAATACAAAAATGGAAGAAAGAGTATGTTGCAACATAGGCTAAAATCCTGCAAGAGCATAGACAAATCTGGATAAATCATACCTACTCAAATTGGGAAGCTTTAGAGCAGACATGTCAAGAAGCTCGTGCTCTAAAGAAACAAAACAAAGAATTGAAAGGCAGATTGGCTCTGGTATTTGACCTGACACAGAAGCTATTGGCTACAAGGAAACCATCTAGAAACTACTCCTTGTTCCTTATGGAACGACTCACATGGTTTCAGATCAAATCAATCACAGAAGGCAGATACCATGCAGTACTACACCCAACAGATTTTGTCAAAACCTTTACAGAAGCATCTGCTAGGGATCAACACCTCCTTGATGAGGCATATTTTCATAACGAGGCCATCCCCGAGAACAGGCAGCTGAACCTTAATCCTCTTGTTGGGGACATCCAGATTCGGGCATTTACTTCCTTTCCCCACAATCAAATTATTTGGCAAGATGACTTCATGGCTGCCAAGCACAATGAAGACAACCGCCTCCTCTGGATAAGACCAGAACCACAGAATGCATCCACCTTTGTCTCAGATTATTATCAGTTCTTAAAGAAACCAGGGATGACTGAACATGTCCAATAGCTACAATCAACAGTGCTTCAGGATTGTCAACACTTCATTAGATCCATAGAGATTGTTTCCCTCCAGGAAAATAACTTGTTTTGGCAGCAATCCACTGAGAAAAGACAGGAATACAATCCTTTCATCCCTACTAACCTTGAGGTAGAAATCTCCAGGGTACCTAACTACATCCAATGTGTTCAGCAATGTGCTGAAAGATGGATAGGGTACCGATTTTATTTTTCTATCCTCTGGTTGCCAATAGAAAGATATCAAATTCATTATAAGCTGCCTAAGAAGACAGAAACAGTAGCCTGACAAAGGTTACAATGGGTCCAAGGGTTCAGAACGCCAACAGACAGTACCTCCCACAGTTACTGCTTGAGTAACTTGCACACTCAAAGTCGATATTCAGACTCTGATTCAGAGTGAAGTTTCCTGAGGACATGCAACACTTTAAGTTGGGGGGGATGTTAGAACCACACAATGTACCTTTTTTCCCATACTTTTTGCCACTATTACGCTCTTGATCACCCACATTTAAACTCATATTATCCCTTTATATTATCATTCCAAAGGTATACAATGTCCCTTCTCATTACTATACATTTAATCTGTTTTGCATCATATTTTACATCACTCTCGTACTTAACCATTGATTAGAAATGTATAAGTGCTGAAACAGTTCAAAATGCAGAGTAGCATTTGAGGCCTGTTGCTGAAACAACAATTCACAGAAGTTGTTACACAGTCCAAGGTCGACGATGCTGAAACACAGAAGCTGTTACACAGTCCATGGTCGACGATGTTGAAACACAGAAGTTGTTACACAGTTCATGATCTATGATGTTGAGGAAGATGTTACACAGTCCATGGTCACGATGTTGAAACACAGAGGAAGATGTTACACAGTCCATGGTCACGATGTTGAAACACAGAGGAAGATGTTACACAGTCCTAAACCGATGATGCTGAAACACAAAGGAAGCCGTTACACAGTCTGCGGTCAACAACAACTCACACAGATTGACTACAACAGCTGCACCATGAGCCAAGCACCAACCATTGTTGCTACATGAGAAGTGCTGAAACAGTCAAGAGCGCAAATCCCGTGGCTGAAACAGCCCGTGATTTGCGATGTCGAAACAACATGCAACAACAACAACAAGGAACTGTCACTCCAGCCGTAACAACAACACCTCATTTAGCACTCGTAATAGCATTCTATTGTGGGAGACTAGGATGTCCTATTCTGGTTTAGAAAGTTGATCTGACTAAGAATAGGACTCAGATATACATCTGTAATTTTTTATCAATTGTATCGAAGGGATTCCCTCTTTAAATGAGAGGAAATCATCATTCGAGAGGATATCCAGTTTTATGTACTAAGAAAGTTTCAGAGAGAAGGACGTACTTCATTTTCATATTGTAATATGATACATTGATAGATGAATAAAAGATTGTTTTGAGCATCCTTCTATAGCCTTTTCGTCTCAGGGGAATCTTGTGAGAAGGGAGGGCCCACCTTCTTCACAAGATTCACCCATTAGTTTTATAGCGTGTTAAGTGTGATTTCTATTTATGCCTTGATTAGTTTCTGTTTTGCTGAAACATTACTTTTTATGAATTATGCTTTGCTGAAACACTATTGAACTCTGTCTTGTTAAGAACTTTTCTTTAGTGAATGTTACATTGTTTTCACGAAGTTCATAATCATTTTAATTAGCAATCTTGTGTGATGAATGTATGAGGTTTTCTAATCAGAGACTGGGCTAAAGGTTCTTGCTTAAAGGAAGGAATTAAAGGGTCTTGTTCTCTATTAGAAGTAGTCATCTTTCAATTATTTTCATGAGGTTTGCTAATCAGATACTGGGCTAAAGGTTCCTGCTTAAAGGAAGGAATTAAAGGGTCTTGTTCTCTATTAGAAGTAGTCAACTTTCAATTATTTTCATGAGGTTTGCTAATCAGAGACTGGGCTAAAGGTTCCTGCTTAAAGGAAGGAATTAAAGGGTCCTGTTCTCTGTTAGAAGTAGTCATCTTTCAATTATTTTCATGAGGTTTGCTAATCACAGACTGGGCTAAAGGTTCCTTCTTAAGGGAAGGAATTAAAGGGTCCTGTTCTCTATTAGAAGTAGTCAGATTTCAATTATTTTCATGAGGTTTTCTAATCAGAGACTGGGCTAAAGGTTCCTGCTTAAAGGAAGGAATTAAAGGGTCTTGTTCTCTATTAGAATAGTTAAGCCTTCAATGCATTAATGATTTCATGAAAGTGTGTTCATCAGAAACAAAGTGTTGAAGTTCCTGCTTGGGAATAGGGTCATGTTCTTTGGTTACAAAATAGTTGTTCTTTTCTGTTGCAATTGTTATTTCAATGTAATTCAGGATTCTTTAGGTTAATTGTCTCTTCAAGATCTGCAATAAGTCATTTTCTTTTCTGTAATTTAAGCTAGGACTTCAGTTCATTCAAGGCAAGTGTGATTAATGTAGTTTTCCTTTACTACAACTCTAAGTGGCTTTTGGAATTGAGTATATATAGTGCGTGGTTACCTTTGAAATAAACAGACTTCCCTGGGTTGACAATTTATGTAGCACTTGATTGTTTGAATTAATTAAGAAATTATAGTGACCAACAGTTATGTGTGGCCGACAAGATGAAAATTTTAAGTTTTCTCTAGAATTTGGTGGGTTTTGCAGATTGGAAGTGCATGCTCAAAATGGATACCAGATATACGACAATTGAAATAAATTTCTTAATGGAATACGTGTAAAGTACGTGTGAGACAATTTCATCAAATACCTTGGGAAAAAGAAACTGAAGATTCACAGATGGTTGTTACTGTTGTTATGTTTTTTTTAAACTAAGGCTAGGGAACCCAAGAAACCGAGATATCAGTCTTGAAAAACCAACACGTAGAACCTCGGATAGGGGATGAAACCCATCTGGCATGAGCTCAAAATCTTCCAAATCAGCGAAGTAGCCTACCAGGTATCTACCAACAAGGAGAAAATGGATTCGTTCAACCTTCCAGTCTTCTGCCCAAATGTTGAGGAGTTGGAAAACATATTAAGGATGGCGAAATCATTTGAGATTGTGGAGAGAGTCCAGTTGTTCAATGGGTTCACTTTTCTTCCATCCAATTCCAGAGGTGAGAAAAAAAATGATGAGAAGATGTTCAGGAGGATGGTATCGAACAGTTACAGGGAAGCATTCAATAATTTTCTGAGAGCTCACTTCTATTTTGATGTTTTAATGAATGAATTCTTCTTGAAGATTGAAAAGATGGCAACTGTCAAATGTCGGGATTACATGCGCAATCGAACTGATCATCTTGGAGCCTTTCTTATTCGCAAATGACATGAAGCATTTACTATTGTGGGATTATAGATACTAGGATTGGATTCTTCTGTCAAGGTTTTCTGTAACATCTGAAGGTTGCTCATAGCATGCAACACAACCAAGATCAATTTACATCTTACATGGCTAGGTCTCCATTGACACACTTTCTATTTTCCGAATCAGACTTATCCTCTGATGTACAACTCAATGTATTGGTATTATGTTTCAACTTTGAGTTTTTAAGAGTTGATTTGTTATTTCAGGTCATTGCTAGAGCTTATCAATCTTTAAACTTCAACATGCAATAGTAAATCTATAAAGGATGCAGATGAAGATGCGCAAGAAAGAGTCTTTGTTAAATAAGATGGTGAATTTGATTCACGGGATTTTACATAGAAAATGTGTATGATCATCAAGTTCATAATTTCAATACATGTTTTTACGTTTAATACTCCTTTGTTTTTCCTAAGTCACTTTGGCAACAATCAATGATGAAACCAACAAGTGTGGACAATAGGTATAACTGCATTTATTTTCTATTTTTGAATTTGTTCGCATTTGTACTTAATCTTGCATTTTACATATTACATTGCTCTCACAAGTTTGATTGCAGGATTGGTATTAAGATTGACTGCAAGAACAATATGCTTGTATTCCATGTCACAATGATCTTCAAGTATCACAATATTTTTCAGAAAAAACATTCTTTGATAAACAGTTTAAAGGAGTTGATCTCCATGATGATATTGATACAGAACAACATTTTGTTACACAGAAACATTTTGCCAAATTTTATGTTGTGACACTATCTCATTTCTCCTTCAAACACACATTGATCATCCTTGTGTTGAAGCCATCTGCCATTTCCTTATCCAACATGACTTCGCACATCCTTATCTTTCTGAGTTGCACACATCATTTCATATTTTTTTTTTAGTTCATTTTTTCCTTTCCACTTTTCCTTCTGAATAAAAAAAACTCCCTTTCCATGATTACATTTCCTTGCCATACACATTGTTGCTACTGAGATCTATCTATAGTCCTACCAATATTTTTATACAAACTTGCATTGATTGATGTGGGATTCCTTAACTCCCACATTTCAACAATCTTGCCCCATCGACCTCAACACCTTATTTGGGAAATATACTAGAGTCCATTTTGAGTACCTAGAGGCTTGCATGCCTTAATGGCAAGTTCTCTCGCTGACAATCATGGGAATACATCAATGTCCCTTGATCATCAAATCTTGCAAGTGGATCAACCTCAACAAATCCATTCTCATTTTGCAAGATGTACTCAGGTACCTTAACACTCATTGACATCACTAGTGAGTTTGTCTCGCATTAGTTAACGACATTCACCAATGTCCAGTAATCCAATGATTTATCTTCATGCTCGACATTGACACATTCATTCGCATGATGAGAATTGTACCATTGGTTTTGTAGTGGGTGAAGACTATACACTTTTTCATGATCCCCTCAGCAACTGTAGCAGTTTGATTTCAGATCTATGACAGTACCACAGTTCCATATTCGTTGCCTTCCACATTTCTCATGATTCAGCAGTAGTGATTCAGATTCTTTCACTTCCCATGATCCAGTTACAACAACAACAGCATTAGCAGTTCCATTTTCTTGATCTTGCAGCAGTGACACCTTCCATCTTCCATCAGTCACAGTCAAATATTCTTTTCTCCAATAGTTACAACAGTTGAATCTACAACGCTAGTCACGTTTTCTTGATCCAACAGCCACAAGAACTACATCTACTTTTGGGTAAGTGGAGGTATGTTCTTTTATAAGATTTAATCGCACAATTCCTTATATGTTGACTTGAATATTTTGGAAAATTTCCTCTCCATGCTCTCTTTCCTTCCATAACCTACCCTAAGTTTCATGGCGATATGCAAACACTTTAGTTGGGGGTGGGGGGGGGGGGAACTATTTCACCACATATTCATTACTATTATTTCATTTTACCATCTCATCATTCCATTTATGATTCACTAACATTTCTTTTCCAATGACACTTTGTTGCATTTCGATTGATATACATATTGGCATGATTCATAAAGATAAAGAAAAGGCTTTATTATACACAGTGATTCTTTCTTATACACATTGATAGCTTATTATTTCCATTGAGTATATGGCTAAATTATTACAGCAAGAAAACAAATAAGTGAAATGAATGTTGTTAACACAAGAACCAACATCTTTTGTATTCATGGTTGTTGCACAAGAACCAACCATAATAAAATTTCACATGTTGTTACACATATTTCACATGTTGTTACTCTTGTATCTCATACCTTGGAAACATTCATTGTTAAAAGGACATCATCAATCAAAGCCATAGTTTAAATGCCAAAATTTCTTAAGAAGATCCATGCATGGTTGCATGAGGACATGCAACAAGTTGAGTTGGGGGGTATGTTGGGAAATAGAAATGTCACTTTTCATCCACCTTTTCCTTCACTATTCATTACATTTCATCGTCCCATTAACCTTTTATCATACCATTTCCATAATGATATTTGGATTTCTCCTTATTATTTTCCATTGTATTAATTTTAGTATTATAAGTGATTTTTTGATTAAATATTAGAAATTAACATGTTTTCATTATATATCAAGATTGGATGAGTTTGATGATGTGTGCAGGCATCTTTGAAGATTGCAACAAAGTCAAATATTACCACCTAGCCTCAAATTCGAATTTCATCTTCAAGCTTTGAATATTTGAAGAATATTTGGGACAATCATTCAAGCATATTCAAAGGAGAAGATCATGGAGATTTTGATAGGATATCTTATCCAAAATATTTGTGGAGGATTTGAAGGAATAAGTTGAGAGAATAGTGGATCTGTAATTATGAAACTCTTCAAGACTTTCATGTATATAAGAGAGTGTTCTCTCTTCATGAGAGGAGATGATTCATAATTGAGAGTTAGAGATCATGTAATTCATAATTTGGTCTTGTAATTAGGAGAAGGGGATTCTTAGCTTTGTTATTCTTTCATTCTTTGTCATTTGACTCTTGTAATATAATTTGAGATTGATATATTGTGTGAGCTCACATATGTATTTTGTCATTCAACTCTTCACATGTTGTATTGCTTTCCCAGTTAGTCTTTCAATGCTTTCCTAGATTAATTTCATTTCAGAAATTTAGATTAGATCAGTTCTACTTCAATCCTACATATATAGTGTGTGTGATTCATAAGCCTACGAACCTCGGATTGACAAATTAAATAGTTCGGCAAGTAATACAAAGGAATTAAACGACAATATTTCCGCTTAACAACTAGTATTGAAAACCAAACTGTAAACTTTGGACATGACTTTGTTGATGAAGACGAGTAATGTAATCCTTTTACATTCTGTTGACACAAATGCTTCTTTAGGAAATTATCTCTTGTTGGTTTCCAAGAAAATTATCAACATATAGGTGTATGTTGACCATCGACCAAGTTTTGAGGAAACATTGGTCGGGTTTGACCACTTTTGGACTTCGATAGGCTGGTCGAAGATGGAGCACCTAGGCGGAGCTGAGATCATGGGATATCACTTGTTTTGTGGACCCAACAAGGGGTTCATTAGGGATTTTGTATTAAGGTTTAGGGGATGTTGGCCCATGGGTTTACCCATGTTTAAGCCTTTTTGTAAGGAATGTAAAAGTATAAATAAGTAAACATTGTAAGAGAGGCTAAGCATATTGAAAGGGATCTTAGTAGCTAAGTGTAAGAGGCTAATCTTAATGAAAGGGATGTAAGTAGCTAAGTGCAAGAGGCAAGTAGTTCTGAGTTTCTTTGTGAAACAAACTATGTATGTAAGGCTTTGTGTGTAATATAGGAGTTGGCTATGTGCCTTGACCTAATTTTGGGAAGGTGGATCTAGTGCTTAGTGCGTAGATCACCTGTCCAGTGCAAAGCTTGGCTCTGTGGCTTAGTGCATATGATAGGATGGATGTAAGAGATTGAAGACTAATAAAGAAGAAGAATTCATTGGTGAACATAGCCCCACATTGGGGTGAACCACATAAATATTGTGTTTATGGTTTTCTTTGATTTCTAATGTTTATACTGTGAATTTGCTTAGTGCATTGAATGTTATGAATGATAGATAGATCTATGAATGTTTAATGATTTGTATATGTTGAATGTGTTAGATATGAATTATGATGCTAAGTACGATGTATATTTTTTCATTATTACTGCATCCATCTGTACTTAGGGTTTGATCTGCAATGTGAATAAAGCTAATGAATTAATATACGTTGTCCCTAAGTACCCTGTGAAGTGTTGTAATCACAAATATGTGTCCCATCTTGGTTAGAGACACTTGAGCCTTATAACCCCCCCCCTTCCTCTACCTTGAGTGAGACTTTTCCTGCTTCGCAGGTGTTGCCGAAAGGGTCTGTAGTTAGGGTGTTTTTGGTGCATTGTTGAAGCATTGAATCCTGGGTCTGCCCCTATGCCAACAAATGGTTCTGTTGTTGGGACCTGAAACTGTGATTGTTGGGAACTGAAGTAAATAAAAGAGAATATCTGTGTGTATATCTGCTATTGTAGTGCACAATATTCTACCTGAATTGCAAATCTTTTTGCAAAGAAATAAAGCCGATATGAAGAAAAGAGGTAAGATCTTGAAAGAGGTAAAATATTTGTGCTTGGATAGAGTAAGATAAGTGGAAAGTTTTGTTTCGAAAACATGAATCTAGGTATGTTTGATATATTTTGTCCTAGTCTGAAAGATAGGGTATAGTTAGAAGATAATTGTATCTCAATAAATTTGATAGAAATAGATAAAGATATGTTATTCCTGTGCATAGAAAGAACTTTTCGACTAATAAGTGGATCTAGGAACCTAGAAAGAATTTTTGCAGATTGCAGGTCCAACACTATGATCCTAGTTCATAGTACAGGAGAAGTTGGGGAACTTACAAGAGAAATAGGGGACTGACATTATGTTATAACAACAGAAGACCGAGACATCTTGCTAAGGAATTCCCTGGTATGGGTCCTATTTGTCTTTGCTGTAAAACTGTTGGTCATGAAGTTGAGGATTGTCCAAGGATGATTGTTAAATTTGAAAGAATGAACATGAGTCAAGAGAATAAGAGCATGTTAAAGAATCATCAAGAGAAAGAATCAGAGAAAGTTCAGACTACATTAGAAAAATTGAAAGAAATGATGAATGATCACAAAGATGTCAATTTACTAGAGATCATGAAAGAAAAACAACGCATAGATACAAGAATAGGAGACTTCGACATAGACTGTGTCTTGGATGAGGAAACACAAGTGGATATTATGACAGAAAGAACTTGGTAAATTTTGGGAAATTCCAGTATGGTACCTTCATTGGGAAGAATAGGTTTGTTTAAACGAAAGATGATAACCCTATGTGGAAGAGTTACTAATGTACCTGTTATCATTCATGGAACATTAACTGAAGAGGAATTTGAAGTCATTAAGCTTGTTGAGAGAATCACATCATTCCCTCTTTTGTTAGGAAATAATTGGATTGAGAAATATCAGATCAAAAGGAAATCAGAGGAAGAAGCTATAGAAAAGAATGAGCAAGAACTAAGGGATTTCATGGCTAGAAACATAGATTGACAGATAGAAGAATGAGAAGTTGAGTTGAAGCAATAGAAGACCAGAGAATTAGCTGTCGATGTTGAAAGAATGCAAGAAGGTTTGAAGGACGTATTGTTACACATCAAAATTACTCACTTCAATGATGACCCGTTGTCGTCATTACTAGTGTCGCAAGTGTCACAAACATCATACTGCCATATTGGCTATGTCGTTTCTCTAATGACATCATAAGGACACTTAAGACACCTTTAGAGACTGGCTTAAGAAGGATAAATCATCTAATGAGGAGTACAAATAATTTTCCATGAAGAAAACCACTTAAAAATGATTTTTGGAAGGCAGTGCTCCCCTACCCATTATCGGGGAGTGCCAACGCTCCCTAGCCTCCTTTGGGGGAGCGTTGCAGCACCCTGTACACCCTTCTGGGGGAGCGCTAGTATTTTCTGAAGTAATTTTGGGAAGCGCTCCCCTACCCACTTTCAAGGAGTGCCAACTCTCCCTAGCATTCTTTGGGGGAGTGTTGCAATTCTCTGTGCCCCCTTTTTGGGGAGAACTGGCATGTTTGAGCAAATTTTGGGCTATTGAGGAGAATCAGTGAAAAATACCCCTTATCCTAGAAATAATTTGGATTCGAATATGAGGTCAAGGCTACATATTAGGGAGGATCCACAACTGATGGAGAAATATCCTCAACCTATCCCAAGAATCTCTAAGGTGGTTGGGTCTCTTCAAGATTATATAAGGAGGCCTTCTCATGGTAAAATTAGATAGAGACATTGTAAAGCATCAAACTTATGATCTCATAAGGGAGATATCATCGAAGCATAAACATTATATGTGTGGATTATTTGAGAAAGGGTCTGGACAAAGAGATCTTGTTGAATTTGTTGGACCTACATCCATGGCTGTAAGCATTTCACTTTGTTTTCATTAATACAAATCTATGCTTGGCCTGTTTCCTTTAAAGTTTGTGTACATTTCAAGAACTTGTTTCTTTCATAGATCCATTATGAAGCTAATAATGTTAGAGTAGGAAGTATTTTTGTTGTTGTTCATTGTGTTTTAGGAGCTTCTCAAGAACTTGGAGATCAAGATCAGCCTGGATCGAGCAAGGACAGATGTCGGTAAAAGGTATTTACCCTTCTTCCTTATTCTTCTTTGAATAGTTTGGCTTTATGAAAAGGAATGACACTATCCACAATAGCACTTTTCTATCTTGGTCATAGGCATCTAGTATCCAAGAGGAAATCTACTTGTACGCAGGGGGATTCTCCTATAACATAAATTGGCGACTCAACTGGGGATGTCTCCAGCCTTTGATGATCATTTTGGAGTTAGGCCACTAGCTTTTCAAGATGGGGCATACTGATCTCAGTCTTTGTTCTTTATCATGATAAAAAATACATGATAATGTAAACAAGTAACTTTTATCTTTTTTTTAGACTCGCATGGATACACAAAAAGGTAACCCCCGGAAGTTGTCTTTAATCTCTTTTTAGACTCTCTAAACATGAAAATATTGCCAAGTGATCTTGCTTCCTTTCCCACTCGTTAAAAGGTTTGAAAGGGCGTCTTTTTAGTGATAATTTATCTCTTTTTCAGACTCGCAAGACTAAAATTACGAAAAAGGACAACACTGGAGTCATCTTTAAGTTAATTTTTAGACTCTCTAAATATTAAAGACCATCGAGTTTACCTTCTTTGGACTCATTAAACAATCATACATTGAGGGGACCATACGAGACTGAACCCTTACTTCTTCCAGTTCGTTAAAAAAAGGAAGAGGGACTTACCAAAGGTGATTTATATAGAGCATGTGTTACCCTCCTCGAGCTCATTAAAATAAAAAGAGGTACTCGTCTATCTGGATGGGGGAAAAATTTGAAGGAAGCAAGCCAAGCAGTTTTTGAGAACATTACTAGTAACTCTTACGGTCACCCTGGAACATGGAACTTTGTCTTTACACACATTTTAATCTATTGAACCTATGCAATAAACCAATCCTTTAAGTTTCCTTACTCCTTTTGGTCACCCGACGAAAGTCACAGTATCCACTGCATTATCAAGTTTTGGTCCATGTTAAGTTTTTTGTTGTCCTGCCTCAATGTTCAAGGGAAGTATCTGCCTCAAGAGTCAACCATCACAAATTATTTTTTCAATACCCATTTTAGTTCATGTTCATTTGATCACCAATTACATATATGTGTCAGTTTTGTGTCATTGATGGGGGATACACCAAGGCCCTTCTTCGACGAGTCTATTCCTATCAACTTTAGCACATTATCTAGGAGCTAGACTTAGAAACCAATTAATACCTTGGGACCTGCATGCCTCAATGGAAGGCCTCCTTGCATCCGAAAATGGGTTTACATCATTGACCTTTGATCGGATGATTCCACGGATGTTTGACTTCATCTCATCCATTCACATTCGTTGGAATGTACTAGATTACATTGGGAATCATTGACATCAATGGTGATTTCCCTCGCGCTTGTTAACGGTTTACCTCATTGATCGGTAATCAAGTGGTTTCTTCCATGTTCGACATCAGCACATCTATTCACATGGTTATATTCATACTACATCGGGATTGGTAATAAGACCATGGGTTGAGTCATCACTCTTATATGTACTTTTCCTAGGTTGCGATGGAGTTTCTTTTGAATGTTGACACATATACTGTCACATAGATTCACTTTGTATTGGTCGTGGTTATGTCTTTCCGTCTCATAGATCCACCTTGTATTCTTCATGGCTACGATCATTTCAGGTCATAGAAGTATAGATCCACACTGTATATTTAGTGGCTATACCTTTTTGTCAATATAATTATGGATCTGCATTGTATTTTATGGCGACCATACCTTAAAAGTCTTTATCACTCAAGCATAGGTATGCATTCCTTGGGTTTGAAACATGTAATAATATTTGTTTGATGGTTGTGTGCAGCTTCTATCAGGTTCTCTCAGTCTGTACCCTTGCTAAAAAAAGTCAATAAAGTACTTCAGTCATCAATTTCCATCTTCTATCTTCGCACTTTTGGGGGGAATTTGTTACACATCAAAAGTATTCACTTCAATGATGACCCATTCTCGTCATTACTAGTGTCGCAAGTGTCGCAAACATCATACTACCATATTGCCTATGTTGTATCTCTAATGACATCATAAGGACACTTAAGACACCTTCAAAGACTAGTTTAAGAAGGAGACATCATCTCATAAGGAGTATAAACCATTTTCCATGAATAAAACCACTTAAAAATGATTTTTGGAAGGCAACGCTCCCCTACCCACTGTTAGGGAGTGCCAACGCTCCCTAGCCTCCTTTGGGGGAACGTTGCAGCACCTTGTACACCCTTCTGGGGGAGCGCTAGTGTTATAACCCTAAAATGCACCATACAGGTTTACCTGGCATCAGGCCAACTCATGCCTCTTCATAGCCAAAGCCATGCTGAGTAATTCCTCAAAATTCACTTGAAAACAAGAAACCCGCGCCCTAACTTCTTACTGGGCGCGGGTATCCGCTTGCTGTCTTCTGACTGCACGCGGGTATCCGCGGGCTAGCCCAAAACAGCCCGCGAGTACCTAACAATGCAAAAAATCAGGAAAGTTTCCG
>ML786772.1:209301-224263 GCA_009831015.1 Picea engelmannii | reverse complement strand
AGTTGGAGGACAGAAAGAAGAGGAAGAGCCCAGGATCAGGATCGTGGAACGGTGACCGGCCTCAGAAAGCATTGTAAGTTGATTTATATTGATGGTAATGAAAAAGATACTTTTCCCGTCCCGAAACACATGAATCTCATTTTGACTATCTGATTTATGTTTTATTTCTAACCCCCTAGTAGGTCAGTAGCATGCATATGTGTTCTTGTCTTGTTTGCAGGAAAGCTTTGTGGAAGGAGCAGCAGTAGCAAGGAGACAACAACTCAACGGAGGATCTACTTCAACCTTCGGAAAACAAGGTTAGTTCATTCTTCCTGTGCTTGTCTGAGAAAAGGGGTTGAGATTTTGGGTAGAAGGTTAAAGGTTAAATCTGAAGGGTCATGATCTACATATAGGCTTAGAACCCTAGCTTATTAGTCCGTAGGGTAAAATACCCAACAACAGCTAGGATTTTCTGAAGGAATTTTGGGAAGCGCTCCCCTACCCACTATTAGGGAGTGCCAACACACCCTAGCCTTCTTTGGGGGAGTGTTGCAATGCTCTGTGCACCCTTTTGGGGGAGCACTGTCCTGTTTGAGAAAATTTTGGGTTGTTGAGGAGAATTAGGGAAAAATCCCCCTTATCTTGGAAATTAATTTGATTAGAATCTAAGTTCAAGGCTACATCTTAGGGAGGATCCACAACTGATGGAGAAATATCCTCAACCTATCCCAATAATCTCTAAGGTGGTTGGGTCTCTCCAAGCTTATATAAGGAGGCCTTCTCATGGTAAAAGCATACAGAGACATTGTAAAGCATCAAATGTATGATCTCATAAGGTAGATATCATTGAAGCATCATCATTCTATGTGTGGATTATTTGAGCAAGGGTCTGGACAAAGAGATCTTGGTGAAGCTGTTGCACCTACATCCATGGTTGTAAGCATTTCACTTTGTTTTCATTAATACAAATCTATGCTTGGCCTGTTTGCTTTAAATTTTGTGTACATTTCATGAAATTGTTTCTTTCATAGATCCATTATGAAGCTAATCATGTTAGAGTAGGAAGTATCATTGTTGTTTCTCATTGTATTTCAGGACCTTCTGAAGAACTTGGAGGTCAAGAGCAGCCTGGATTGAGCAAGGGAAAACGTCGATAAAAGGTATTTACCATTCTTCCTTCTTATTCTTTGAATAGTTTAGCTTCATGAAAAGGAATGTCGGTGCCCAAAATAACACTTTTCTTTCTTGGTAATAGGGGTCTAGTATCCAACAGGAAATCCATTTGTCTGCAAGGGGATTCTCTTGTAACATAAATTGGCGATTCCACTGGGGAGGAACTTTTAATTTTGTTTCCTTTCCTAGGTATTGTTTTGGCATTTTCTCATTCTTTGACCTTCTCCATGCTGTGTCTCTGATCCTTAGATGTGTTGTTGGCTCTTGGATTCATCTTACACACTGAATTTTTGCATTTTTCCAGAGTTTTATTTTTTTATTTTTGGGAAACATTTTGAGTTCTGAGAGGCCAATGCTCCCCTGCCTTTACCACCAGGGAATTGGAACTCCCTTGTAGGCTCCCATAGAGCATTGAAATGATATGGTACCCTTGACACCAGAGTACTTCCCCTTTTTCTGTAAAAATCTTTTTGGGAGTAGTTTTTCTCAGTCTTCGTTTTGTTGATTCATCTGCTTAGGGTTTATGTTATCTTAGTGTGTCCTAGTTTAGCCTCCAATTATTTGATTTCTAAGGATTAATGATGTTTTTTTTGGATTTTGACATCTATTTTCCTTGATTTGTGTCACTCTTCTTCCCTGATATTTGGAGTTGATCTACTGATTTCTCACTTATCTGATTGACTGAAAGTTGTTCTAAGGAAATTCAAAGATCTTTTCACTATTTCATTTTGATCTTTGAGGTATTTTCTTCTAGCATTTCCTTCTTTCTGGATTTTGTTTTCTTTTTTCTTGTTTTATCACAACAAGGGTGTGTTTTTGTTTATGTGAAGTTTTCTTCCGAGTTTCTTAAATCTCACAGATCTTGAAGTTTGATTAACATAGGAATATTTACATCAAACTGATTATCAATCACATATAAACATTTTAGCATTGTATTGGATTTTTGATTGAGGACTATTGCATGAGGTCATTGCATCTTAGTGTTTGAAAGTGAAAGGAAAATCCTTCTCCTTCCCTTAAATAGACATTCATTGAAAGAAAAGATTGCTTATCATTTCTTATGCATGTTTTGGGAATTGAGTCATGATATCATCAGTTTTCACTCTCATACACCTCTGAGTAAACAACAACCTTAAAATCAAGCCCTTAACTAAAATTCATCAAACATTTTTACATTTAATATTAGAAAACCTACATTAGCTTAAGGTTTAGGTATTTGGAATAGGTTGAAAGGATAAATTTCCAAATCTATCAAACAAACATTAGCATCTTGCAATAGGGATAACAAATCCAATTGTCATATAAGATTTCTGGGATCCCCCTCTCACACAAGTGTTACGCATGAGGTCATGTTTGGGAGAATTACGGAGATTATCTCTCCGTGGTTCAACCGTTCATAGTAGTCAGATCATATATTGGGGTTTCTTCTTGAGGTTCAACTATATTCATTTGATCTCAGTGTTTCGTGAACTCCGAATTCATTTGGGGTCCTCTGGAGTTCTACTGGTCCATTTGTCCTCAGTTCTCTCAAAGGATTTCAAACTTGCTATCCTGCCCATACGTTCGAACTAGACTATCGACTATACTTTCCCAATGGATGACTTATAGTTGGTGACCTTAGTAGCCATAATATTCAGGGTCTTACACGAGGTGACAGTGAAGGGAAGTCTCACTGCACCTGGAATAGATGTTGGTCAAACTCACTCGGGATCCTTGGAGGGTAAATCCACATTTATTGAATGGAAGATTGCACGAGGGCATAAGTCCATTAAGAAAGTCACCAACATAACTGATCCACCCTCTCTATCCCCACCCCTTCCTATATTGATCTCGCGATGTTGGATTTCATCACCAACTAGTGGTTTCATTGTGGGAAGTTTTGTTTGATTGTTTTCTTTTAGATTCATAGCGTGTGTTGTTTGTTTTACATAGTGGACCTTAGGTAAAGTTAGTGTTAATGGCATCAACTCCTAGGAGTACCAATGGAGGAACCCCTTTTCCTAGGGAACCTTTCACCTTTCCTTCTTTTGGAAATTTTGGTCTTTCGTACATTGCCACACTGAGTCTTTCGGGACTCACCATAGGATTACCGGTTTGGTTATTCCTCACTTCAGTGATGTCGAATCCTCCTAGTTCTTCAACTGCACCTAATACCTCATATGTCAGTACACCACCCACATGTCAGCCTCATGTCGACTTTTTGCCTTCTTCACCCATTAAGTCTCCTTCCTTTTTTCCTTCTTTGCCTAGTGAAAGATCTAAAGCAAGTAGCGAGGATGATCAGAAGAAGAAGAAATGAAAAGAGAAGAAGAAGAAGAACCCGAAAAATACCAAGACTCCAACTACATCAGATGTTGGATCCAGGCAACCAAATACTGTTAATAGTATTGGGAGTGTTGATGAGGTCAACAAGATTAAAACGAAGAATCTGAAACCCAAATTCCCTTGCAGTCTTTGTAAGGGTGACCACTTTCTAAGGGATTTCCCTAGTCTTCCCAAGGTCTTAGAAATGTGGTCTTCCAAGTCATCGGCCCCTGATAGACATGTTGGTGATTCCCCATTAACTAGTGACATTAAGGTTGGTAAGAAGAAGACAATTATTAAATTTCCTTGCATGTTATGCAAAGGTGATCATTATTCTCACCTTTGCCCTCGTATGGATGAGGCTTCTTCTCTTTTGGAAAAGCTTCAAATTCCAACTAGTTATCATAATATTTCCCCCAACCCATCGTTAGTTGATGGAATGGTAAATGTGGTTCCATCCTCGATCAGTCTGGTTGATTAGGTGGTCAATCTAGTTTCCTCCTCAATTGAACCACAAACCCAAGTAGTTGATCTAGTTCTGTCATTGATCACCCCCAATATTCATCAAAAGAGTGAAACCAAAGGGGTTGATTTGGTTCTGCCATCAATTGATCCCACTCCTCCATTGAGGAGTGCCGAAGTGGTTGTCCCGATTACTTCATCGGTCAATCCCACTCCTCCTATGAAGAGTGACAAAGTGGTTGTTTCAATTGAACCATCGATCGATCTTACTCTCCCTCTAGAAATTAAACCTGATATTGCCCATGTTTTTCTCGTTGGTACATAATATACCGTACCGTGGGGCATTCCTCCTTCTCCTACAAAAAATCCTCCAAGTAATGAGGCCATCCATTTTTATTGTGGTGTGCTAACTGGATCTCATCTTCCCTCTCACATTCCCTTCAACATTAAAATATAGGTTTGTGGTCAAGTCATTCCTCAGACACTAATATATGAAGGTTTTCCTATCAATATTTTGTCCTCTATTGCTTGGCAAGCTCTAGGTTATCCTCAGCTTGTGTTAGTTACCTAGACTATAATTTATTTTAACAGAAGAACCAGTCACCCTTTAGGGATCCTTCCTCAGTTTCTTGTAACTTTGGGAGGGAAAAATGTCTTTTTTGATGTCATGGTAGTCCAAGACCCCTTAGATTTAGATTTACTCCTTGGGTGAGATTATGTCTATTCCATGAACGCTATTGTGTCCACTCTTTTTCGTGTGATATATTTCCCGCATGATGGAAGAATGGTGACTATTAATCAAGTTTCGTTTGTTGGCCCTGACTTGACCATCAACCCAATGACCTCCCTAAACAGGTCTTATATGCAGTCGATATCACCCCTGCCACAAGTCAATTATGTGGCGTTGTCCCCCATGATTTAAAATTTTGATGACTTAGATCTGGTAGTTGACATGGTGATCTCTTCTGCAGGGCTATTGGAGCCTGATCTCTTTACCCCTGGTGAGACCCTCGACATGTGTTCCTTTCGGAGCATTCTTCTTCCATCCAGTGAAGATCTCTTAGAATCCATGACCAAGTTTTGTCCCTTGACATGGTGTACTTTAGTCATCAGTTTCCATCTTTTGTCTTCGCACTTTGGGGGGCAATCTGTTACACATAAAAATTACTCACTTCAATGATGACCCATTTTCATCATTACTAGTGTCGTAAACATCATACTGCCATCTTACCTATGTCGTGTCTCTAACGACATCACACAGACACTTAAGACACCTTCAAAGACTGTTTTAAGAAGGAGAAATCATCTAATGAGGAGTACAGAGAATTTTCCATGAAGAAAACCACTTAAAAATAATTTTTGGAAGGCAGCGCTCCCCTACCCACTGTCAAGGAGTGCCAACGCTCCCTAGCCTCCTTTGGGGGAGCATTGTAGCACCCTGTACACCCTTCTTGGGGAGCGCTAGGATTTTCTTAAGGAAATTTGGGCAGTGCTCCCCTACCCAATGTCATGGAGTTCCAGTGCTCCCTAGCCTTCTTTTGGGGAGAATTTCAACACTCTGTGCACCCTTTTGGGTGAGCACTGGCCTGTTTGAGCAAATTTTGGGTTGTTGAGGAGAATCAAGGAAAATCCCCCTTATCTTGGAAATCAGTTGGATTTGAATCTGATTTCAAGGCTACATCTTAGGTAGGATCCAAAAATGATGGACAAATATCCTCAACCTATCCCAAGAATATATAAGGTGGTTGGGTCTCTCCAAGATTATATAAGGAGGCCTTCTCATGGTAAAATTAGATAGAGAAATTGTAAAACATCAAACTTATGATCTCATAAGGGAGATATCCTTGACGCATCGTCATTCTATGTGTGGATTATTTGAGCAAGGGTCTGGACAAAGAGAGCTTGGTGAAGCTGTTGCACCTATATCCATAGTTGTAAGCATTTCACTTTGTTTTCATTAATACAAATTTATGCTTTGCCTATTTCCTTTAAAGTTTGTGTACATTTCATGAAGTTGTTTCTTTCATAGATCCATTATGAAGATAATCATGTTAGAGTAGGAAGTATCGTTGTTGTTGCTCATTGTATTTCAGGACCTTCTGAAGAACTTGGAGATCAAGATCATCCTGGATCGAGCAAGGACAAACATTGATAAAAGGTATTTACCCTTCTTCCTTCTTCTTCTTTGAATAGTTTAGCTTCATGAAAAGGAATATGAGTGTCCACAATAGTACTTTTCTGTCTTGGTCATAGGGGTCTAGTATCCAAGAGGAAATCCACTTGTCCACAGGGGGATTCTCCTGTAACACCTATCAATGCAAGAAACAAGAATACCCACCCAGGAAATAGTAAGAGAAGGGATATTAAATTTGAACCCTTTGAGAGCACATCAATAGTGTGAAGTCACTTCGCTAGGAGAAGATAAGAATAAGAATGGAAAGAGAAATCCATAAATAGTTAGAGAGAATCAAATCACAGGAAAGAAGGAAATGAAGCTCAATAAGAAGAAGGATAAGTTGGAAAATCTATAAGAAGTTACAGAGAACAGATGGAAGATTTCACATATTGGACTTCGTAGGAGGCAGGTTTGTAGGATTTGAACCTCTTCGGAACAACAAAACCACGTAGATTGAGACTTCTCCCTAGCGAAGCAATAGGACTGTTGGAGGCACCCCGACCGTTAGAACGACACTCCAAAATGGCTAGGAAACACATTTATGTGAAGATATAACATCGTTAGACATTGTGACCACGGCATAACAGAAAGATTCACATTGATTGAGGCATTCTTGTCCATTGGAGGAATCTGTTACGACACTTTCTTACTTAACCCATCGGACGTTGCGTCGGGACTAGTTTTTTCTACCCGTGATTATTTGAGACAAGAAATGAAGTGATTGTGTGTGTCAAGTTGTGCTATCAGACCTCGCCATCTATTGTTTACCCTTATATCTATTCACCTACCCCGACTTATTTGTTAACAACAAGAATGTTGTCCAGCGCACTGAGATGGATAAATCTATCAAAGAAGTTTTGAAGAAGTTTATGGATGATAAAACTATGTCTGAGGGAGTACAGGTATCATCGACTAGGGGAATGTAGGCTTCCCCTTCGACTGGATGACGCTCGAAACTTGCCAGCCCCACATCTAAGAAGCGAAGTAAGCATCGCAACGATTTAGCTAATGTGAAGTAGATCTCGTCGGTCTTACCAAACTATATACCGCCTTTGGCTAGTACGGTTAACTACGAGAGCATTCCATGGGATTTCAAGTACACTTTGATCACAATATACATTCTGAAGGGAATACGCATAGTTGGAACCCAGTTAGGAAAGATTCCATCATTGAAGAACAATTATTTCAACCTTGGAGACAGAAAGAACTACGCGATGCTAGGGCCACATAGATATTTGATGAAGATCACTGGGAAGAAGCCTCGCATAGTATCCCATCCTTGGATAAAGGAGCTCGTGAATTCCATGATACTGAGCGTAGTGAAGATCGCTCTTTTTGGCCGATATTAGAAGGTTAATGCTTGTCTTAACTCCTCTTTTTGTGCTATCACGGAGGATATATGTGGCTCAACAGGTGCATTACTGTGGATCGAGCAGTGATCCACCTGAGCACATGACTGATCATGCAGTGACACGACCCTCAATAGTTCTACCCAGGGAAGACCTCAGATCGCTCCTTGGCATAGTGCATTAAGGAGGCATACAACAAAGTTGAGAAGGGAAAGATAGGCTACAAGGTAGCCTCTATCAAGGATGGCATAGTGTGCCTATATTTCCAAATCATAGATGACAAGATCGTCTGAAAGAACTACCCCACGTAGGTCACCAGGTTTGTGGTGGACCTCGCAGGAAAATGCATGGAGGGGATGCAAATTAATTAGGGGAGTTACCTCGTCAATGACATCGAGAAAGACTGCCGCAAAGCATAGGATCAGGGATATGATTTCCATTTTATCTAGTTTCTCAGGTTGATCACATTTGTTGCTTGACAAATGATGAAGGGAGCAACTTTTATAGAAATTGAACCATTAGAGCCATTGGCAGATAGATTTTCTACCTTATGGTATACAAATGATATGTCGAAGCAATGGCAGTTGAACGCAGTGTTCCACGCCTACTATTAGCAACTGAAGGTTTCTATTGAGTCATTCATGTGCATGACACCATACACTATGCACCAGTATAGACTGCTAGCTAAGTTCTTTGTAGACCCACACTTTATTTATATGACTACATGCAGAGATGAGAGTAAGGAAGAATTACAGTTCTATTATAACCTGACCCACAAAGACATGGAACATATCACAAAGGAGTGGTTGATGAAGTTCTTGGTATCGGTTGATGATGCAAAACTCTCTGACCTTGACATCATAGGAAGCCCCTTGGTCACCCGATTTGAGCATGTAGGACAGACATGTGTGAAGAAAAAGAAGAAAAAGGAGGAAGTTCAAAACATAGAGACTAATGAGGAGGACAATGCCTCAGAAGAAACTAGACCTAGCTCACCCACAAGAGGAGGAGGAGATAAAGTAAATCAATAAGTAGGAGGGGAAGAAGGAGAAAAACAAGGAGAAGGTGAAGCTAAACTGCCAAAGGATCACCCTACCGAGGCAGAGACATCAAAAAACTGGAAGGCTTCTCCACAAAAACCTTCAACAAGAAAGAAGACCCATGCCAATAAGCTCCAGCTAGAGGCTACGCTCACAGAGGATGACATTGGTCTAGTCTATGGAGCAATGGAGGATGCATCAGAGGACCTATTATAAAGATATGGCACAAATCAAGAAGAGCTGTATGTAAGAGTTGAGAAGAAACTGGAGGAAATTCAACGAGCCATTCAATTGAGTCGTGCAGTACCTACTATGCCTTCCTTATCGGAGATTGCAGAGTTGGGGGATAGGCCAGCCCAACTTTGAAAACTAGCATATGCAACAGAGGCTTAGCTTCAACGAGTCCAAGAATAAAAGGAACAAGCCACATAAATTTTGAAGAAAGAAAAAGAGGAGATCTTGGAGCAACTACGAGTTGTGCGGTATTGTGTAAATGCATATGAAAATGAGAAAGATGAGTTCCAGGTGATACTCAAGGAAGACAAAGAGAAGATTCATAGGGAAAAGGACCAACTACTCAGAGAGAAGATTGTAGTCAAAGAAGTGGTGAGCAGAACACTTCACTCTGTGCCAGGCTTGGCACAGGAGGAAGATGAAGCAGTTGAGGTCCAAGTAACGAAGCTCGTTGAGGCCATCCAGTAGCCTCAAGAAAGAGTAATGGAGTTAGAGATTCAATCAGTACCAAGCACTTTACAAGAAGTGCACGATCAGAGGGAGGAAGCCACTAAGAGTGCAGTGGAAAGGATCATTTTCCTCACCTCGGAATGTAAGAATATAAGAAAAAGAAGTGCACAGACCTACGAACACCTCACGGAAGAGCCAAAATTTAGGAAGTTGGAAGCCCAACTACAAGAAGTGTAGCAACAAGCACTGACATTTCAAGCACAGATGAAGTCTCTCACTGCAGTTGAGAGAATGAAGGCATCATAAGAAAAATGTGCAGTCCAACAAAAGATTACTTCCATCTAGGGTAGAGTAATGGAAATCACATAGAGGCTACAATCGGTGCAGGATGAAGCCTATGCGGTGTTTTAAGAGATCGAGGGACAAGGTTCGCAACTAGAACAAGTAGTTGTGACAATGGAACAACACTTGGAAGGGTCTGTTACAACGCAGATGATCCAGGAGTTCTCTAGGTAGAAGGCTCAGAAAAAGAAACAAGTAGAGGTAGCTCGAGCTAAGCTTGAGGCCTTCGAAGCAATGCTGCCCAGATATGCATGACTCGAGACAAGTAATAGGTGATTGTTTGGGGCATTTTTTCCCTCAACCAAGTTTTGAGGAAGCATTGGTCGGCTTTGACCACTTTTGGAATTCGACAGGCTAGTCAAAGATGGACCACCTAGGCGGAGCTGAGATCGCAGGATCTCACTTTTTTTGTGGACCCAACAAGGGATTCATTAGGTTTTTGTATTAGGGTTTAGGGGATGTCAGCCCCATGGGTTTACCCATGTTTAGGCCTTTTTGTAAGGAATGTAAAAGTATAAATAAGTAAATATTTTAAGAGAGGCTAAGCTCAGTGAAAGGGATGTAAGTAGTTAAGTGAAAGAGGCTAATCTTAGTGAAATGGATGTAAGTAGCTAAGTGCAAGAGGCAAGTAGTTATGAGTTGCTTTGTGCAACAGACTGTGTATGTAAGGATTTATGTGTAATAGAGGAGTTGGTTCTATGCCTTGACCTAATTTTGGAAAGGTGGATCTGGTGCTTAGTGCGCAGATCACTTGTCCAGTGACAAGCTTGGCTCTGTGGATTAGTGCACATGAGAGGATGGATGTAAGAGATTAAATACTAATAAATAAGAATAAATTGTTGGTGGACATAGCCCCACACTGGGGTGAACCACGTAAATATTGTATTGATGGTTTTCTTTGAGTTATAATGTTTATGTTGTGAATTTGCTTAGTGCATTGAATGTTATGAATGATATATAGATCTATGAATGTTTAATTCTTTGTATTGTAAATGTGTTGAACCTGCACATAATAGATCTAGCTAGAAAATATTACACACATTTGCGGAGAGAAATTGAGAAAGAAGAAGCAAGATAGAAAGAATGGAATAATTCTCATTAAACGTATTCCACACTCAAAGAGTGAATAATTTACAATAGATATAGGATACATGAGTAACTAATAATCCATAGTGGTGTTCTAGATTGATCTAGACACACACCAGCAGTTACATGAGTAAACTGCCACCTAGTCTAGTCTCTCAGGCAGTTACGAGAGTGAACTGCCACCTAGCTGAGTTAACTAGTCAACTAGTCTTCAGTTAACTGACTGAACAAAGAGTAGTGAGTTGGTGATGATCTCAATGTTTCATGGTGAAAAAACCAATGCAACATCTAAACTCAACTCAACTAGTCAAACTAAAGTGTCAATTGAAAGAGAATATTCTCTAGGTGGAATATTCTCCCCTAAAATATAGGATACTAGATAATGACGAATTATGACTAATAGACAAGGAATAACCTTAGGAAAAATAAATCCTAGGTGTGTGTGAAGTAACTCCAACACCCCCCCTAAACATCACTATGGTGAAAATAAAGAACGGGTCACAGCTATGAGGCCATTATAGGTACCCAAATACAAAAGATACACTGAATTGAACAAGGAAAGAAGGAAAACCTCATGGGAACAAAACCCCCCCTCAAATTACAATGCATAAAAATAAAAAATGACACGGAACAAAAAACAGTTGTTAAGCAACCTTGTCCTTCACTCCAAGAAGACCTCACAACCGTGCAAGTTTGTGCTCTTTGAAGATATTATTAAATATGTAGATGTATGCACATATCTGATCAACTATATGCAACAATGATATTTCCACACATATCCACTTTATCTTCTTGTAATGAATAATATCCAGATAATTTTGGATGAAATTTTGAAAACCGTGCAGTCGTTTCCAGAAAAATGTCAAAATTTTGTTAATTTTAAAACGATCATAACTTCACTTTCCATACTCCATTTCAGACATTTCGTTTTCTGAAATTGGACATTTTCCCGAGAAGAATTCAAATATCCAATTTGTTTCTACAAATTGTGATTAAAAAATATCATAATGACATCTAATGTGCGCGGCTCCCTTTTTGACTCCTGAGATGCATGCATGGTGCATGCAAAAGTGTCTACATGTGATTCCTGAGATTCATGCCATATATCTTCCACATGAATTTTAGAAAAAAAAATCTGAAATGGAGTAGACATCATCTTCAATTAATAGAATACAAATTTCTACAAAAACTTTTGTAGAAGACTCTTCATAATAAGAGACTCGATCATCTGATGGCTTCTCTTATGGCTCTATCTTTTTGACCTCATGCATGAAATATTCACAATATTATTTATTCCCAAATAGAATCTCCAATCTGGTCCATAATTCATTTGGAGTTAATCCTTGTGATTCTTCATATACTTGATGGAAAAGTTTGGGAGAAACAAACATGTCGATACTTCCAATGGCCATATCTTGTCTATTGAGAAAATCATTTTTCTCATCGAAAAATCAGGCTCTACTTCCATTTCCATGGTTATTTGGTATAAGCCTTTGCATTTGAGATGAAGCAGAATTTTTGGCTTCCATTCCAAATAGTTATGAGGCATGAGAAGTATTTATGGCAAATAATCCATCTTTTGTTGTCTTCAATCTTTGTACCTGCAAACAATTTGGGTGTATCTTTTGCTTAGTAGCCCATCGGCTATGATACCATGTAAATGTGTTGAACCTGCACAGAATATATCTAGCTAGAAAATACTACACACATTTGTAGAGAGAAATTGAAAAAGAAGAAGCAAGATAGAAAGAATGGAAGAATTCTCATTAACTGTATTCCACACTCAAAGAGTGAATAATTTACAATAGATATAGGATACATGAGTAACTAATAAGACATAGTGGTGTTCTATATTGATCTGGACACACACCAATAGTTACAAGAGTAAACTTCCACCTAGTCTAGTCTCTCAGGAAGTTACGGGAGTGAACTGCCACCTAGATGAGTTAACTAGTTAACTAGTCTTTAGTTAACTAACTAAACAAAGAGTAGTGAGTTGGTGATGATCCCAATATTGCATGGTGACAAAACCAATGCAACATCTAAACTCAACTCAACTAGTCAAACTGAAGTCTCAACTGAAAGAGAATATTCTCCATGTGGAATATTCTCCCCTAAAATATATGAGATTGGATAATGACTAATTATGACTAATAAACAAGGAATAACCTTAGGAAAAATAAATCCTAGGTGTGTGTGAAGTAACTCCAACATGTGTATGTTGAATATGTTATATTTGACTTATGATGCCAAGTGTTATGTATATTTTTTCATTATTACTGTGTCGATTTGTACTTAGGGTTTGATCTGTGATGTGAATAAAGCTAATGAATTAATGTACATTGTTCCTAAGTACCCTACGAAGTGTTGTAATCACATATTTGTGTCCCATATTGGTTACAAAAACCTGATTCCTGTAACCCCCGCTGCCTCTACCTTGGGTGAGACTTCACCTTCTTCGCAGGTGTTTCCAAAAGGGCCGGTAGTTAGGGTTTTGATGGTGCGTTGTTGAAGCATTAAACCCTGGGTCTGCCCTTGTGCCAACAATGTAATATCTGAAATGTATTAGAGAGAGAAAATTCACTATCTTTTTATGGATATTATCGACTATGTATTGATCAAAACTGATACTGAATGATGGACCAGACTTTGACTTAAAAAAGGTCAAAAGGAAACTGAGCATGACTTCGACTACATATTTGTCATTGTCTAGACCTAAAACTTGACTCAATAGGGAGAAAAACCATTGGACTTCAGTGACCATTATATTCACATTCATCAGCAAACAACGACCCTCTGAAAAATGTTTAGGTTTGATAATTGTCTGTAAAAACAGATCTCAGACATCTTATGAACATTCTCTATATACCCTAATCAACTTTTCTTCATTGAAAGGTTCAAAAATTGCGCAAAAGGAATCTTATATACCAATCGACTCTCGAATTGATAGACTCTCTACCCTACACATGACCTTGGACCCTCGTTTATTCACAACAACTCTTTCTTCATGGGAATATTCTTCGATGCACCAACCTATAAATTTAGGAAACATGAAATCAATTTCGACAACATAAGGGACTATGGTGGCCTGGACTTCTTCAAGGAACGATATACATTTTCCTATTGTATCGAACATGTTTCTTATGGACAAAGAGATAGGAGAAATAGTGATTTCGGTGTAAAAAACATTTGAATCTCAGTGAATTAGGGATTCTTCATTTTCCACAAGATCTTGTTATGTTATTAAGGTTATGATAGGATCCATGGTTGTGATGAAAAATACTTGGAAACGAGTGGAGATGGTGTGCAATTGGTGTACTTGTTGATATGCACTTTAAAGATGGTGGTTGCACCAAAGTTCAAACGGTCTAGTGTTCAAAATAATAATAATAAAAAAAAATGCCCTTTTATACTTTTCAAAATTTTGGGGGCATGAAAAAGTGGTTTGAGGCAACCCTATTTTCGCCCCAAACTGAACCCAATGATGACACACAACCCTAAAAGAAAATCATGGTTAACATTTTGGGCCCGCTCTCCAAAATTAACCCCCACGCAACTTCTCCCCCCAAAATCATTCTTGTGTTGGATTACTGAGAGGGGGGGTGAATCAGTAATAACGTAATTATAATCATTTTTCTTCAAATGTTATATCAATGTAGAATTATTATCCAATAATGAGCAGTAATAAATAAACAATCACACACATACACAGTACACCAGTGTTTTACGTGGAAACCCAAATTGGGAGAAAACCACGGAATGCTTTTGCTTATATGTCTTGAAGAATTACATTCATTGGAAGCACCAACTTCCTTTGTTTTCCAACTGCAACTGGAAGGAGGCTCCAACCCCCTAGTTTCTCAGGCTACAACCTGAGGGAAGCTCCAACTCCCCAAATCTCTGGCTACAACCAGAAGGAGGCTACAACCCCCAATGTTCTCCGGCTACAATCGGAAGGTGGCTACAATCACCTGTCCTTGCCCCGTCCTGCCACTCTGAAGTAGAAGTAGAATGATGGAACCACTGTCACACTATCACTATGAGATATGCCACTGTAAACCTGTACCAATAAATCTGAACCATGCATCAACCATGCATCACTCTGTACCTCAACCTGTAATCAACATGTAATCAACATGTACCATAAACAAGTGCATCAACCATGCACCAACTTGTAATCAACTTGTACCATAAACAAGTACATCCAACCATGTGCCAAGAATGTACCAATCATGTGTCAACTACTCATCAACTATGACTCATCAATATGTACCAACATCATCAACTATACACCTCATGTATGTGTGCCAACTCATCAACTACTTGTCTCAACCATGTACTCAACATGTACCTCAACCAAAAGC
>ML786772.1:174931-194238 GCA_009831015.1 Picea engelmannii | reverse complement strand
TCACTTTCCTTCATCTCATTATTCTACAATTAAGCATGGGTTCTCTTACTCCACAAAGCGTCTTCCCGTGAGGGCTTTCACCATAAGGGGACCACTTTGGAGTTCATCCATATTTACTTCTTATCAACCATGAAAAAACAATACTGATTCATATTTACATCAAACACTGTTGGGTCCATTACCCAAACCTTTGTGTTATGGGTCTTTCTTCAAGGGTTGACATCAATGACAACCAACCTTAATCAACACTAAAATTGGTAAATTTCATTAATGGTGCCCTAACTGCCGAAACAGAGCGAGCCAATAATCACCCTCTTTGAACAACTGAATCTAAGTTGTCGAGAGCTCAATAGCTAGAGGGGATAAGCATGAATAAAACCCACATTTCCGATTTTCCCATCACTGGCCGCCAATGCCATAAATGCCAAGTCACCCTACATTTTTGTGCAGGAAGAGGTGTTGGATGGAGTGCCAGATCGAGTGTCGGAAGGAGTGTCAGATCAAGTGCTAGAACTAGAAATGTAGTGCATTTTTGCCCGAGTGTCGATCATACCGTTTTATCATGAAATTCTTCAAAAAGCTCCTTCAAAAGATGAAAAACACATATGTACATGCGGAAAAAGTGTATAATAACTGCCATAAAAATGATCATATCTCAGGCCCAACATTACCCCCACACCTAAGATTTTGCATATCCCACTGCAAACAGAAAGAAATTACCCTTCATGACTAAACTTGCGAAGGAGGGGGTGGATTATCTTTAGAAGCTTCTCCCTCTTGCCCGGGGGATTTTGACTTAGGATTTTCATGGTGTTTCAATTGAATCCAAAGACTATTGTTGGTGGAATTTAATATCATCAACCTAACGCTGTAGAGAATTCATCTTGGCTTGTAGGACAACATTATCATGGTGTAAATGACAACTCAATGTTTCATGCTCTCTAAGTTTAAACTAGAGGGTTTAGAGTTTTTGGAGGCTTTTGATGACATGTGAGGAAGCCTTGAGATGTATATTATACCCTTTAACCTTTAAACCATGCAAAACAACAATTTTACCTTTGCAAAATTAGTTCCAAAAGTGACTTCGCATAAGCGCAACAATTCTGACCTGGCGACCTTATGAATAATAGGTATCAAAGTGACACCTATAACTATAAGGTAGTAACACCTGTGTAAAAAATGAGAGAGGTTTTGTTATTTGAATATGTTATTGAAAACAACCTATCTTATTTTTCAAAAATTCACTTTCAGTTGTTAGGAAATCACACCAAGAAAACATGACTAAAACAGGAAAAACAAAGTGTTTTATTTTCTGAAAAACTAGTCCTCTAAGAGATTTGAATATATACAAAACAATAACGTATGTTTGGAAACTGAGAGAGGTTATTGTTTTTTAATATATCCTTGATACAACCCTCTCTTGGTTTTCAAAAATTCACTTCCAGTTGTTAGGAAAACATGAAAAGAAAACATGTCTAAAATAGGAAAAACAGAGTGTTTTATTTTCTGAAAGTATAGGTCTCTAAGATTATAGAATATATCACAGAACATAAAGTATATTAAAAACCTGAGAGAGGTTATTGTTTTTTGTTATTTTATGAACACAAACCTCCTACAGGTTTTAAAATTACTTTCCCAATGGTTCATAATCCCAACTTGAAGTTGGTTACTCAGAACTTGTAGAAGCGCAGCGTGCTCTTAAGAGAAGCGCAACGTGGTCTTTGAGAGGGATTTTAGAGGCCTTCCCAGAGGATTTTTGGTCTTAAAGTGGTATGGTTGGAAACTTTATAATGTCTTCTACATAGTGGAACCATCAATAACTTCAAATTCCTTCTCCAAACCTCAGAAAAACTGACTTGAAGTCAAGCTGTCCAAATGTGCAAAAAACCCTCCTATAGCGACTGTATTTGGGGACTTTATCTCAAATGATAACACATGTGCATAAAATGAGGGATTTTTTGTTTCTTGTTCTATTATTGACAAAAACCTCTTTCAGTTTTGTCAAATTCATACTCCTTAATATAGAAACCAATTTTGAAGTAAATCTTTGACCAAGACAATCATTTGAAAATTGATGACAAGGAATGATGACATGACCATGACGAAAATTTATGACTTTGGATGAGTGGAGGGAGTAGTAAGGACACCTAGGCACACCAATGACCATTTTACAACCAAGAGATGTCAAATTGTATTTGAGAATTTTATTTTGAAAATATAACAATTTGACCTAATAACCCTATCAATCACATGAAAGAGAAAACTTGATCACGGGTGACTGACAGACTGACAAATACTAACAAAAGGCTTGGTTTGTACTGGTAGGCATGGTGAATCAAGGAGAATTGTTATTTCCTCTCATCAATTTGTAACAATTCATGCAAATGTTCCTCTTTTCATAAGCTCGTAATACAGATGGCAGTAATTATTTAGCAGTTGTTATTGCTCTATATTTGTCACAAAGAGTAGTTAAGTATAAAAAAATGCACATCAAGCTCATAACACACATAATGATGTCAACAGTATATAATTTAGCATACCAATACAAACAATTGTTGATATAATATCCCAAGACTTTGTAAAAAGATAGTATGACAAAATTTTGACAGAAATCCTACTTCCTCTTCTCATGGGTTTGCTATACAAATGGGCAATGCTTAGCATTTTTATCTCAGGAAAACTCCCCCCAAATCGAAGATATGGCATGTCCTCGTTCCATGAATTATCAATAGGCCTCTTGGTCTTTTTTCCGAATGAGGATGCATGGGTATCAACAAGTTTCTCCAATAAAGGAATAGCTTGAGCATGAGGGCTTGGGTGGAGTAACATTCCCTAGATCAAGAGTCTTCTTGCTAGTCTTGATTGTAAGATGAGGGTTTGCAATTTGGTAAATGAACTCATCCCACATTTTCTCCTGTTTTTCCAACTCGACTAAGACAATTAGTTTGATAATTCCATGGTGAAATAGGTTTTTATGGGGATTGGTTACATCCTTCCTCACTTGGGAAGACATGTTCTCTAGACTCCTCGAGAAGTAAAAGGGAAAGTTACAATGGCTTATTGAACTAAAAGTGAGCTAATAATCGAAATTGTCAGGCTTTAAAGATATAATATATACCTTCACATGTAATCAATATGGTGATGACTATAAGAGGGTTGATTAGCTCCTCTTTTATCCACTCCTTGGAGTATCCCTTAGCTCCATAGATTTTTTGAAATTCGATTTTGAAAACCCTATTATAGCTTGATCTTGGCAACTGGTGGTGTTTAAATCAACAGTATCCAACTCTTTGGAGATTTGTGGTTGAGGCAATGATTCCTCAGAGGCCATGAACATAGTGAATAAGAGTTGAGGCAGGCTAAGAGTGTTCCATTGTTGTTGATTTTTCCATCATGCTCACTCAATCCACTTGCATATGTAATTTCAAACCTACAATGAACATCTTGTAATAAAAATAAACCGACAGAGTGGTTTGTTAAAGACATATACAACAATTTATATCACAAAGGAGTTTAGCACTTCAAAATAAAATGATAGCTGATGTAATAACCTGTATCATGAAAATAATACAAATTTTTTACAAAGATTTACTTCTTTAGGCAATGATCATTTGTCAACTCATGAACTCCTCCCCCACACCTAAGTATTGTGACATGTCACAATCAAAATTATAGGAAACCAGTCAGTATCCCCCAATAACCGAAGATTTATAGTATGCCAAGTGTAAAGATCAAATTTAACAGATTGTTCTGACGAGACGGTTAGAAGATGGCCCCACCTATAGGATAAGAGATCCTATATATAGATAAGAAGAGGTAGAAAAGAGAGTTTAAAGATAGTATTAGAGTTATTTCCCAATGGAAAGTGTATGAGATTAATTAACCTTAGCTTAACCACACATACTTCATGTCAGCTTTGTCTGCAAGTAATGTCGTACATCAGGACAATTTTAAATTTATTATTTGTTTTTGTCAGATTACCATACTCACTAGGTAGAATGCCCCACTGCTAGCAAGCCTGTTTAGTACTCCGGTGGGTTTACCTAGTCATACCATAGGCCGGTACCCGCTACCAGAAGACATGTTTAGTATCCCGGTGGGTTAACCTCTTAAACCCTCAGAGACTGGCCCTGCATATTTTAAGATTTTAATATAAGATTTCTTTATGCAAGAGAATGGGGGGACAACTCTGAAAACAATTTTTTCTTTTTTTTTCAATTGAGATGGTAATTGTCTTGATGTAAGGGGTACTTAAGCATACGTTGCCTATCTAAATATATGATATAATCAATCTATTTAGTGTGTAGTGGATGGTACCACTGAGAAAGAACATAAAGGTATCTCGAGGCTCAACTTACTTTCTTCCTTTGTAGTTATTGTGATGTTTCCATAACTAACCACTAATTAGACCTCCTTGTTACTCTTTGATAAAGACACTTGACTCACTTACTCAGGTTTCTTGGAAAAACTGTACAAGAGACCTCTAAGCTTGATGGTTACAATGTCACTTCCTTATACAGTGGTGAAGAGTTTCAAGAGAAACTGCTTTGGAATGCCTTAAGAACAAGAAGATGGAAGTCTTTGCAAAAACATGGCTAATTACAACAACTCATTATTCATTTGATACTTAGCAGACAACAAGGATCAAGTATAACAATGTTTTGAAGAAAAATCCTTCTTTTATATTTCCTTGAATTGTCTACTCCTGGTGAGATAAATACCTATAAAGATCTCTAAAACTGTTTGCAAAAACCACACTCTAAAATATAATAAACTAATGATATTAATGAGATCAAGTCATAGGAACATGTATCTCATAGTTTTTTTATTAAAATAAAATGTAAAATGAGCTTGCATCAGACTTCTATGCTAAACTAACAACATGCAGCTTTTTATTTACTACCCTTCCCTACCTGAAAAGAAAGGGAAAATATTTATTCAAGTGTAAGAACTATTCCAATGTAACCATGTGTGGAGCAAGATAAGAAACATACTCATATCCATATATAAAAAAGTTACCGCAGTGATTACCTGGATATGAAGAACCAACCAACCTAGTTGTTTTGGCATCAGAAGGTGTTGAAGAAGAGAATAGTATTGTGGCTTGATGATCTCTTGAACCAAATTTCAATGGAATCTTGATGTTCATCAACAGTAATTTGTATGTTCTCCTTCATCATGCTATGAAGATCCTCTTCTTCTCGATGATTGATTTCTGAAGTACATAAAGGATCTGTTGATATGGATGTTGAGAACTCCTCAATCTCAGGTCTAAATGATTGCTCTCTAGTAGGTGTAGTCCATAATTTCTCAGTTTCCTTTGCATTTTGGAAAGGAAAATCATTTTGTAGCTCATATGACCTTGATTCTTCTAATATTTCTGGAGAGGTATTCAAGTTCTTCGCTATTGTCAAGATGTGTTATTCTTGAGAAGAAGAGATCCTAGCTATTGCTAGGATTTGAGAAAGTTCCCTCAGGCTAAAAGTTGCTTATGAGTTCATCTTGCCATTTGATAAAACTTGTTTCACATAAAGATGAAGTCCACAAAGTTAGGATCTCCTGATGGTGATAAGAAAACAAAGGTTGTATTGTTTGGTTCTATAGAAGTCTCGAGTGGTCTTTCCTCCTATCCCACTATTAATGATGCTTCAATTTCTTATTCTATAGTGCTCCCTGGTTTAGTCTCTTTTAGAGACTACTTTAGCTCTTTGGGTTGAGCTAGCTCCTATTTTTTTACATTAGTCTGTGGATTTTATAAGCGGAACATTCCTTCCCCCAGAGAGATCAGAAGGAACCTTGTCTGAAAGGTTCGATTTAGATTTAATCTATCTACCTTGTGGGTCTCTAGGCCTATTCATGAAAGAAACCAAAAACAAAATAAAAATCTACCATTAGGTTTCTAGGTCTATTCATGAAAGAAAACAAAAACAAAAACAAAAACTACCATTGGGTTTGGGGAACCTACTATATAGATGTACAAGTTCTTACCTCTCGTCTTAAAGTTCCCCCGCCACCAAGCTAATGCTAAGGTCTAAGGATGATCTATTTCCTAACTACTTCTTACCTTGAGACAACTCTCCGACAACGACGCCAAAAATGATGGGTGTTATATATGCACTAAAAACACAATAAAAACCCTTAATTAAATTGTCAACCCGAGGTAAGTAAACTTAGAGTTGTAGAACAATATATGCCAAATGTAGAAGGATGGGTAGGAGTATAGACTAACTAAGGAAGGTAGCTATCTAAGGCTAATTTATTCAAGAAAACCTATCCAATGAACAAACCCTACTAAGCAAATTGAAACTATGTGACCTAAGTACTTTTGGGCCAAGGATCGATGGATAGTTTCTAAGAAAGCAATTAAAACCCTATGTAAAGAAAACTAGTTCAACAATAAGAAAAAGCAAACTACTAAGCATAATAAGCAAATGACAAAAGAAAACTTCTTTAACTTGCCAACCTACATTCAATGAGAAACTACCCTATGAAAGAAAATAAATAAGCAAGTAAGCAAAATCACCTATCTAACCTATTAAAGAAAATAGACAAGTAAGCAAAGACACCTAACTAACCTACTAAAGCAAAAGACAAGTAAGCAAAGGAACCTAACTAACCTACTAAAGCAAAAGACAAGTAATCAAAGGAAACTAATTACTGCAAGTAAAACTTCTCATTGAACAACTATCGAGCCCAAGAGGCAAGTGGACTAAATGCCTAATGCAAAACTATTTCTCTTGCATGAAAGGAAATCTAAATTCTCAATGCAATGCATGAAATGAAATATATTCTATTGAAAGCAAGAAAGGCTACCAACTAATTCTTAATCCATGATAAGAAAACTACCATCTATCAAAGCAAAGTCTATCTATCCTATAGAAACAATAAAACTATTTTCTAAACTTATGAAAACAATAAACTATCTCTTCTAATCTACGAAAGAAAGAAACCATCTTTAATCTATGAAACACACAAATGTAATGTTGGTGGTTGTGTGAATGCCTTTGGTGGTAACGGATGATATCTCGATGACACTTGACAACAAAGGACAATTCCAACAGTGTAAACTCAACTCTAATCTCAATGGCAAAATGAAAGGTATGGATTAAACAATCTAAGGAGAATTTAGCCATGTCAAAGATAATGTTAAATACCCTGGATATTCATGTATGAACCATCAACAACATAATGAGGTTATTATTCCAATTCTACACTATGTAAGAAAACTAGATTCATTCATTAACTAAGAAATTCAATTGCACTTTAATTCTAAGAAAGGAAATTGCGTGAAATAAAACTATACTATGTCTATTTTAACCATTCAAACTATGATAAGAAAATGAATTAAAAACATAAATTAAACTATGATATTAAGAAGTAAATTGACAATTACATTAACCAATAACTAAGTAAATGAAATCTATGTAAAACTAAGATAAGAAAACTATAAAAACTACAAGTAAATCTACCCATCCATCAATCCTTGTCAGAAGAAAACCCAAATTAAAACTATGTTATTTTCTAATTAAAAATCTGTTCTAAACTTGACTGTAAAATTATAAAAGAAAGCATCATTTAACATCTACATTGCACACGGGGTTAGTATAAAGAGAGAGAGACTTTCTAATTGCACACAAGGTTAGTATAGAGACTTGCAAGCTTGTTCCTAGTATACAAAATTAACACATACTAACACATATCATCATCTAACCTGCAAAAAACAAGTAAAACAACAAGCTACAACAAACTAATTAATTAAATAAAAACATGCATATACAGGGAATAAGAAAGAGCAATTTGAATTAAGAAATGCATAAATAAACATAAGAACAATCACCAGACTGTTGGTGCCCCCCTAGCAAGTTGTGGCTACCTCCTACAAGCACAACACGAACTTAACAAGGTGAATTCAGCATGAAAGCTTGAAAACGCAGTTCTAGTACAATTCTGGCAATGTAAAATACCAAAACAGAGAAAAATGAATTTTTCTCTAATATAATGGCTCTTCTACTTGGTTAACAATCTTCTGATCATCCTAGTGGTATTTATAATGTTTACATGCCAAGTGGTCGACCACAGGAGGTTCGAACCACTTCTAAAATTGGTAAATTTCATTAATGGTGGTCTAACTGCTGAAACAAAGCGAGCCAATAATTTCCCTCTTTGAACAATTGAATTTGCGTTGTCAGGAGCTCAATAGCTGGAGGGGATAAGCATGAATAAAACCCATGTTTCTGATTTTCCCATCACTCGCCGCCAATGCCATAACCGACAAGTCACCCTACGTTTTTGTGCAAGAAGAGGTGTTGGACGGAGTGCCAGATCGAGTGTCGGAACAAGTGCTGGAAGGAGTGATGGATCTAGTGTCGGAGCTAGAAATGTAGTGTGTTTTTTACCGAGTGTCGATCATACCTTTTTATCATGAAATTCTTCAAAAAGCTCCTTCAAAGGATGAAAAACGCATATGTACATGCGGAAAAAGTGTATAATAATTGTCATAAAAATGATCATATCTCGGGCCCAACATAGACAAAGAACCCCCGTAGCATCAAAATATTTTCACTATCTTCAGAATATTTGTAGCAAACAAGAAGAGATATTGTACACCAACACAAAGGAACAAAGGCCTAGGGGTTCTTGTGCAGACAAAGCTCTAAATATAAGACCAAGACAAAAATTAGATGTTCAATTTCCACATAATATCTGTGTTATTGAAACAAGTGGGATATAAGTCTCTTGCTTATGGATCAATAAGTACTTCTTCAAGAGCAAGGGAAAACTTGATGTTTAGAAGAGCATTGCTTAAACCTTAAAAGGACACTGAAGTGGATCCTAAAACTAGGAAATGGGTTTATAAAACCAAGTGAAAATTTCAAGACAAGTGTTGTGATCTAATCATAGGTTGTGGAAGTATGGAAAATATACCATCCATATAGGTAATGGAGAAATTAAAACTAAAAAGTATTCCACATCCAAATATGTATCATGTTTCATGGATACAAAATGGGAAACAAGTGAATGTGTCTAAACCATGTTTGTTGACTTTTCAAATCAAAATTTTCAAAGAAAATGTATTGTGTGACATAGTAGATATGGATGCATGTCACATACTTCTCGAAATAACATGGTTGTTTGATAGGAAGGTTTCCCATGATGAAAGGAATAATACTTATGAATTTGTGACGCAAACCCCCAAACCCTCTGGTCCAAGGTCCGCATAGGATCATTCTAATCTTCCCTTTGAGTCTAATTGACTCTTTGGTTTCCCCTCAGGAAACACCCTTCACACTAAACAGTGTATCCAAAGGTCCTTATGGGTGTGCCTGCGTGATCAAACACAAAGCATCAACCCAAACCTCCTTAACCGAAATAGGATCACACCCTTCACAAGTTCAGGACTTCGGGTTTTGTGATTTTGTGATTCCTGTTGTCAAGGGTTCTTATCTCTACAACTACCGAAACCCGAATTTTTGAACTCTAATGCACTCGACAAAGGTTGACTTTTCAATAGGTTTCTCACTTCATCGGGATTTCAGACTTCACGATTTTGCGAATCCAAATGCAAGGCTCTCTGTCCTTCAACTTTCGAACCCTAAAACGGTTAACAAAATTTGACTCCACCAATTGACGAAGACATGCCACCTGTCGTCCTTGCAGTTTTCTACCTTTGACGTAGACTCCTGCCACCTGTCACTCTTTTAGGTTTTTGGGACTTTCTCTCCCAAAGCGCTGCTTTCTCCATTTCCCGACACCCGAAGTGCCGAAATCCTGAAACTTTAATCCAGGTCCTATCGCAACTCGCGACTTCAGGATTTTCATTCCACTGCACTCGACTCCTTGTCGCTAGGATCCCTGAAATGCCAAAATGATCTGACGTCTTATGAAAATCACAATCAATGGTCCACATTGATTCTAGATCCTAGAGTGATAAGCTCGCCTACCTCTAACCACCCTGAAATTTCCTTGGATCCTATAGTCCTCGTGATTTCGGAAATTCCCCACAGAGAATTTCAACCGCTCGTTTCTCCTTGATAACTCCTGCTAAATAAACCAAGGTTCTTCCTCTAGGATTTAACTTCTGCAAAATGGCTTTGCTTCATATCCCCCTTGTTTATCTCAAGGAACTAACCCTCCTGAGAATTCCTTACAACCTCGAGTCTTCAATAAGACTCCTGCACGCACTTCTTACGACAGTCCCTCAAATACTTCTAAGTATTTGATTCTCTCGACTCTATGCACTTTTCTTCAAAAACAGTCTTCCAATTCACCCCTTGGTTGATAAGTTCTCAACTTTCAACCGGCCTACGCACACATTGCATGGCTCCTATGTCTCACCTACAATTCTGCGAGAATGAGAACAACGGTATCCCTCATGAGCTTTCAGAGATAAACTCTGAATCTCCGTCAACGCACTTCTTGTGGACGATTTCACTGCACTCCTTGCAGGAACTTCTCACTCAGGAAGAGAAACAATTTAAACTCGTTCTCTCTCTCTCTCTTAGAATTCAAACATTTAACATGAATTCATACATTCACACAATATTAAAGCAAATGCATAACAGAGAGAATAAACAACCATAAGCATACCATTCAACATATATACATAGAAAACATCATAACACCATAATTTGAATTAAATCTTCATATATTAATTCAAATCTCTTGTACATGAGTTCTTCTTCTCAACTCTCTGCTACAACTCTCTTCTTCTCTATGCTCAATGATCTTTGATTGTTAATGTTCCAACGATACAAAGGTGAGGGTGTCTATAGTTGGTTTTCCCTCCTATGCTCTAAACTGTCTAATCTGGAATTTAAATCTACCTACTTACATTAACTATGCATAAATGCCTCTACCTACTACAGATGAGAGCAAATCACTCATGATCTATTTACACCCTCCAAAATATAAATGCAAGGTACGCCTTATTACATTAATATTTCAAAAACATTCCAAAACACTTTTGCAATGTGATGAAATGTGTTGGTGCTCATCCCAACTATCTTCTGCCCCTGCACTCACTTGCTACTGGCGATGCTCCTACATCATACTCCCTCGCATGAAAATTTTCATGGACTCTTGTTCATGATTTCTTGCACAGTCTTTCCATGCTTATGAATTTTTGCTTCATTTTCCCAGTTGGCGTCTTCAACTAGATGTCCCTTCCATTTGAAAAAGTATTCAAAATACTCTTTCCTCTTGGTCTTCTTGCTGACCCTCTTGTCAAGTATACTTTCCATCTATGGCTTTTCATCTACAGTCATTTGTTTAGTCCACTAAACCTCTATCTTTCCATTCTTTGCTCCTACTTTTCCAGCTCTGTAAGGGTACAAATTTGAGATGTTGAATATCGACGAAATTCCGATCCCATCAGGTAATTCAATCTCATATGTGTTTGCCCCAAATTTCTTCAAGACCTTGCATGGTCCAATCTTTTTCATTTTCAGTTTGTTATATGTTCCCCTTCGGAACCTCTCCTTCCTCATATGTGCAAGAATCAGATCACCAACTTCAAACTGAAGTTCTCGCTTGTGTTGATCTACTCTACGTTTATACTTTTGACTCGAAGTTTGCAAATGTTCCCTCACTTGGCTGTGAAGTTCCTTCATTGCTTCTGCAAAATCCTCCGTACTAGCACTTCTGAATTCAGTCTATTCTAAATATTTCAATTCAGACACTCCCCTAGGTTTCATTCCATAAACAATCTGAAATGGACTGTGCCCTGTGATTCTGTAATTGAATCATTGTAGGAAAATTCTGCCTGTGGCAGAATGTGATCCCACTGATTGTGGTGTTCAGTCACTAGGCTCCTTAGCAAATCTCCCAAGATTTTGTTTATAACTTTTGTCTGCCCATCCATTTGAGGATGATAAGATGAGATAAATGACAAACTTGTCCCCATCTTCTTCCATAAAGTCCTCCAGAAATGTCCCACAAACTTGGTGTCTCGATTTGAAACAATACTTCTTGGCAAGCCCTGAAGTCTGACAACTTCTTTGAAAAACAGGTTCGCAATGTGAGTTGCATCGCTGGTTTTCTAGCATGGTATAAAATGTGCCATCTTTGAAAATCTATCGACTACCACAAAGATTGAATCACAACCTCTTTGTGTCCTTGGAAGCCCTAATAAAAAATCCATGCTCATTGCATCCCACAACCTCTCAGGTATGGGTAATGGCTAGTATAACCCTATGTTCTACCTTTTTCCCTTTATGTGCTGACAAATTCTACATCTATCCTCATCCCTGGCCAAAAATATGAGCCATTCAACTTTGAGAATGTCTTATCATGACCGAAATGTCCGGCCAGTCCTCCACTGTGTTTTTCTTTCAATAGATTCTCCCTCATGAAGCATTTTGGAATACATAATTGATTGCCTCTGAATAATAATCCATCCTAGATAATATATTTAGTCCATTGACTTATGTCCCTAAGAATTGGATTCTCAGATGCCTTATACGCCTCTTTAAAATATGGATCGTCTCTATACATTTCATTGAGATTATCAAAACCCAAAGTTTTGACTTTGAATTCCTGCATCAACAAACATTTCCTGCTCAAAGCATCAACAAATTTGTTAGCAGTTCCAGAAATATGTTTAATTACAAAAGTAAAATTTTGCATATATTCAACCCATTTTACATGCTTTTGGTTCAACTTGTCCTGTTGAGTCACGAATTGTAAAGAATGATTATCGTTGTAAAAAACAAACTCTTTAGGAACCAAATAATGTCTCCACTTCTTCAGCGCTTGTATGACGACATAAAATTATTTTTCATATGTGGAGTACTTAACTTTCGCTTCATTCAGATTCTCACTGAAGTATGCGACTGGCCTGTCATCTTGGCTCAAGACCACTCCAATTGCAAATCCACTAGCGTCACATTTGACCTGAAATGTTTTACTGAAATTTGGCAACACCAGAATTGGTTTTTTAGTAATCTTCCTCTTCAACAAGTTGAAACTTTTCTATGCTTCTTCTGTCCAGTGAAAAGACTTGTGTCTTTTCTTCATCGTGTCCATCATCGGTGCGCTAATTCCACTGAAATTTCTGATAAATTTCCTGTACAAACTAGCCAATCCATGGAAACTTCTAACTTCAAATATACTCTTCGGCGATGGCCAATTCTTAATGGCATCCACCTTCTTCGGATCCATTTTTAGCTCATTTGCAGAGATAACAAAACCCAAATAAATGAGTTATGTCCTCATAAATGTTGATTTCTTCATATTTATCAGCAACTTTTGCATCTGCAATCTCCTCATCACTGTATCCAAATGCTTCAAGTCTTCATCTTCTGTCTTGTTGAAAATCAATATATCATCAAGATATATGATGACAAATTTTCCTATGAAATCCTTCAGGACTTCATTCATCAATCTCATGAAAGTACTAGGCACATTTGTTAAGCCAAATGGCATAACAAGCCATTCATACGGCCCTTCATTTGTCTTGAATGTCGTCTTCCATTCATCACCTTCTCTCATTCGGATTTGATGATATCCTCTTTTCAAATCAATCTTTGAAAAGAATCTTGCTCCACTCAAGAAATCCATCAAGTCATCCATCCTTGGCAATGGAAATCTATACCTGATGGTAATATTATTGATCACCCTTGAGTCTATGCACATCCTCCAGCCTCCATCTTTCTATGGGCTGAACATTGTTGGAACAACGCATGGACTCAAGCTCTCTCTAATCAACCCTTTTTCCATTAAATCCTAGACCTATCTCTTGACCTCGTCGTTCTCCTGTGGCGTCAATTTGTATGCTTCTTTGTTTGGTAAACTAGCTCTAGGTATAAGATCAATATGATGGCTTATACTTATGATAGGTGGTAATGAAGGAGGTAGTTCGTCCACTACTATACCAATGAACTCTTCCAACAACTCCTCAATTTCCTTTGGTAAATCATCCACTCTTGTACTAGTTAAAACAATTCTTGGCTTCCTGAACACAATGAATTGTTTATCTTCCTTCTTCTTAACCTCCTTAAGGAGTTCCTTCACACTCATGAGAAGTATAGTGTTTCTTACCTCAGGTTTCACTTCTTTATCCTTAATCGACAACACGTGTGAGTTCTCCCATTCTTCTCTAGGGTGTATGTGTTCTTTCTCCCATCATGAATCACATTTCTGTCATATTGCCATGGTCTACCCAACAATAGATGAAAAACATCCATGGGAATGACATCACATAGTAGTTCATCTTTATATCCTCCTATTTTAAATTAAACTAATCATTGTTTAGTGACATTTACCTGATGTCCTTTTTGTAGCCATGAAACTCTGTATGAGCTTGGATGTATGATAGTCTCCAGCTCCATCTTTTCTACCATCTCCGTAGAAACGAGATTTTCTGTGCTACCACTGTCCACGATGACTTTGCATACCCTGTCTTTGGTCTTGCAAGCAGTCCGAAAAAGTATGTTCCTTTGGACAGGGTTCTTTGCCTCTTTCTCTGGCGTTAAGAGAACTTTTCTCATCATCAGTGATATTCTACCCTCAACATCTTCTGCCTCAACATTCCATCTATGTGCTTGGCAATGTGAGTTTCACCTCCTTCTTTCTTTTTATCTGGGCATTCATAGGATTTATGTCCATTTTTTCCACAGGTAAAGCATTTTATTTCTCCAGCTCTGCCTATTCCTCTTCCTCTGGTACAAGGAAAAGCATTCTTATTAGCATATTTTCCTCTCTATGAGCTTCCTCCTCTCTCATGTTGAGTTTGAGGTTTATTTCCCTCCTCTTGAGGTCTCTGAGTTCTGTCTTGGGAAATTGTTTTGCCTCTGGTCTGATTTCTTCCTCAACCTCCTTAACCTTTCTTTCGGCTCATTTTTTGTTCATCTTTCAGATCCATCTAATAAGCATCTTCTACAGTCCAAATGATCATCTTGGATGTCATATCTCAGACCATTCATGTATCTGGCAACCTTTTCATCATCACTTTCCCAATGACCTGCCCTGATGTTTAGTTTGTAGAATTCTTCAGTGTATTCTTTCACTGACATCAACTTCTATCTCAAGTTCTGCATTCTTCGAAATAGAGTAATTTGATAATCCTTGGGTATGAATTTTTCTTTCATATTTGCAACCATTCTATACCAAATCTTGATTTTATGCTTACCTTTGCAATGTCTGTCAACCTACAGTTCATCCCACCATAATGATGGATGCCCTTTAAGTCTTGTAACAACATGTTTGACTTTCCTGTCTTCCTCAACATCCTCATAGTCAAAATATTTATCCAGATCTCTAATCCAATCTAGAAGCTCTTCAACATCCAAGTTTTCCTCATATATGGGAATCTCCATTTTTTCCCTGACACCTATCCTTGCGACAACCCTGAATAGGCGTTCGTCTATAGCATCTTCGACTATGACTTCTTCTCCATGTCCAGCTTCATTTTCACTGTCAGCCTCACTGATATCTCTAGTGTCAACTGTGCGCCTCTGTGTTGTCTCCATGGCATCAAGCCTGACACATAGTTCGTGCATTTCCCTTTCCACTGCTGGATCAGGCATTGGTCTATCTCTTCTTCTTAGTGGCATGGATGAGAAATATTCGTCCTTCCTCTGCTACAGAAAAAAAAGAACTTTTTCTGTGCTCTGATATCACAACTAACGCAAACCCCCAAACCCTCCATTCCAAGGTTCGCGCAGGATCGTTCTAATCTGCCCTTTGAGTCTAATTGACTCTTTGGTTTCCCCTTGGGAAATACCCTTCACACTCAACAGTGGATCCACAGGTCCTTATGGGTGTGCATGTGTGATCAAACACGAAGCATCAACCCAAACCTCCTTAACCAAAATAGGATCACGCCCTTCGCAAGTTCAGGACTTCAGGTTTCGTGATTTCACGATTCTTGTTGTCGAGGGTTCTTATCTCTACAATTGTCGAAACCTGAATTTCCGAACTCTGATGCACTCGGCAAAGGTTGACTTTTCAATGGGATTCTCACTTCATCGAGATTTCAGACTTTGCGATTTTGCGAATCCAAATGCAAGGCTCTCTGTCCTTCAACTTTCGAACCCCGAAATGGTCAACAAAATTTGACTTTGCCAATTGACGAAGACACTCCACCTGTCGTCCTTGCAGTTTTCTACCTTTGACGTAGACTCCTGCCACCTGTCACTCTTTTGGGTTTTTGGGACTTTCACTCCCAAAGTGTTGCCTTCTCCATTTATCGACACCTGAAGTGCCGAAATCTCGAACTTTAATTCAAGTCCTATTGCAACTCGTGACTTTGGGATTTTCGTTCCACTGCACTCAACTCCTTGTCACTAGGATCCCTGAAATTCCAAAATGATCTGAAGGCTTGTGCAAAGCATAATCAATGGTCCACGTTGATTCTAGATACTAGAGTGGTAAGCTCACCTGCCTCTAACCACCCTGAACTTTCCTTGGATCCTACGGTCCTCATGATTTCGGAAATTCCCCACAGAGAATTTCAACTACTCATTGCTCCTTGATAACTCCTGCAAAATAAACCAAGGTTCTTCCTTTGGGATTTAACTTCTGCAAAATGGATTTGCTTCATCTCCCCCTTGTTTATCTCAAGGCACTAACCCTCCTGAGCTTTCCTTGAAACCTCGAGTCTTCAATAAGACTCTTGTGCGCACTTCTTGTGGAAGTCCCTCAAATACTTAAAAGTATTTGATTCTCTCGACTCTGTGCACTTTTCTGCAACAACAGTCTTCCAATTCACCCCTTGGTTGATAAGTTCTCAACTTTCATCCATCCTACGCACACCTTGCACGGATTCTGTGTCTCACCTGCACTTATGCAGGAATGAGAACAATGGTATCCCTCCTGAGCTTTCAGAGATAAACTTTGAATCTCCGTCAATGCACTTCTTGCAGAAAATTTCACTGCACTCCTTGCAGGAACTTCTCACTCAGGAAGAGAAACAATTGAAACTCTTTCTCTCTCTCTCTCTCTCTCTCTCTCTCTCTCTCAGACTTCAAACATTTAACATGAAATCATACATTCACACAATATTAAATCAAATGCATAACAGAGAGAATAAACAACCATAAGCATACCATTCAACATGTATACACATAAAACATCATAACACCATAATCTGAATTAAAGCTTCATATATTAATTCAAAGCTCCTACACATGAGTTCTTCTTCTCAACTCTCTGTTATAGCTCTCTTCTTCTCTATGCTCAATGATCTCTGATTGTTAATGTTCCAATGATACAAAGGTGAGGTTGTCTATAGTCGGTTTTCCCTCCTACGCTCTAAAATGTCTAATTTGGAATTTAAATATACCTACTTACATTAACTATGAATAAATGCCTCTACCTACTACAGATGAGAGCAAATCGCTCATGATCTGTTTACACCCTCCAAAATATAAATGCAAGGTATGCCTTGTTACATTAATATTTCAAAAACATTCCAAAACACTTATGCAACGTGTTGAAATGTGTTGGTGCTCATCCCAACTGTCATTTTCCCCTACGCTCGCTTGCTACTGGCGATGATCCTGCATCAATTTGTGAACAAAGAAATAATAGAAATGCTTGTAGGAGCAATCACATTATTATCTATTGTTGGAATACTGAGAGGGGGGTGAATTAGTATGAGCACTTATACCAATTTTAAACACAATATATATTTATATATGTCAACTTTATTAGTAGTATATCATCAATATCTCATGGAAATATAAACATAAGAAACATCACATCAACAACATCACATCAGGTACATAGTACACCATAATTTACGTGGAAATCCAAATGGGAGAAAATGACATAATGCTTTATTATATATATATATATATAAATACATTCTTAAGAAGCACCAACTAGAAGAAGGCACCAAACCTCTGATTTACAGGCACCAACCTGAAGGAAACTACAACTCCCTGAATTCTCTGCTCCAACCAAAAGGAGGATACAACCTGTTGGTTCTCAGTATCCAACATGAAGGAAGCTCCAACTCCCTGTGTTCTTTGGCACCAACTGAAAGGAGGCTACAATTCCCTTTCCTTTCCCCATCCTGCTGCCATGAAATATGACTGTAGAAAAAATATCACTACCACAATCACTTCCACTGTCACTGCCAATGTCACTCCCACTATCACTATCACTGCCACTATCACTCCCACTATCATTGTCACTGCCACTATCACTTCATCATATAACATGTCAACCTATCATTGTATCCAACCTATCACTATCAACCTATCACATTAACCTATCCAACCTAACATTGTCACCGATACTCAACTAGATCCTCTCACATGGATCATATACCAAGGACAACTCTCAACTAGATGTCCAACATTACCAACATATGCCTCTACCAAGAATGTACTAGGATCACCAACATACCATCACAAGATATGTGTCTCAACCATGTATCAAAGCATGTACCAATCCATCAACCTGTACCACACCAAGCATCAACTGTGTACTACAACAAGTTCATAAATGATGCACCAACACATGTACCAAATCCTGCATCAACCATGCACCAACACCTTTACCAAACTGTGCATAAATCATGCACCATAACATGTACCAAAATTTGCATCAACCATGCACTGTACCAAATCATGCATCAACCAAAACATGTGCCTTACCATGTGCCAATACCATATCATGCATCAACTATGTATCTCGCCATGGATCAATGTCACTAAGGAATGCCCCATACATATACCAAAAATGTTTCTCAAATAATGTGCCCAATATCCAATATGCTTCTCAAACCATGTGCCTCAACCATATACCATATCACCTATGATATGTCTCAATAATTCCATACACCATGTACCATAAGATATCATCAATGAAATTCCTCAAAAACCTACCAAACAACCAACATCATATACCGAGTATATGCCTCAACCATGCACCTAATATGTGCCTCAAACATGTGTCAGTGTCTCAACAATATGCCAAAGACTTTCCTCAAGCATGCACCATAACATCATCAACATATAACCATATAAACATGCATATAAAAATACCTATAACTCTGTAGCATACCTGGTGTATGTGATCAAGGACATGTATACCTTCCTCAACTTGAACAACAAGAGAATAACATCTTCAACAAACATTTGTTGGACACATCTACCACACTTAGAGGGGGGGTGAATGAGTGTGGTGCTCTTTTTCCCAAAACTTTCCTCTTGCACAAAAACTCATCAATTAGCATTCAACATTTATTCATTACCCATTGTTGTCATTTATAACCAGTTAGATGTAGGCACATATCAACAACATATATTAGCAATATATCATCAACAAGTCATCATCACAATGGACACAAAGAACACAAG
>ML786772.1:158028-172114 GCA_009831015.1 Picea engelmannii | reverse complement strand
AAATACATCGAACATACTCCCCCTGTGATCATCACTCCTCCTGGAATTATGCCTCTGTGCTCTTTCTTCAAATATAGGTCTCTTTTCTAGGTATGCATCTGATAAATATCTCCTCCTAGAATCATGGAAGAAGAATGACTCCCTCTAAGGGTATGTCTCCCCCCATCTTCTCTGTAAGATGAACAATATGCTACCATATGATGATCCTTGGACCTATTCATGCATCAAACTTGTGCCATACCATACATCATGAAACAAAAGATATGTCATCAATGAAATAGAGAATCATGAGCAATGTATCCACCAAGTGCATCATGTACCAAAATGTTCCCACCATGCACAACACCCATGTACATCAACAATGTGCCAAAAGATATCATCCATGAAATGTATCCACCATATGCCAATCATCAATTATGCCAAACATGTGCATCTACAAATATGCCAACCATGTGCATATGCCAATATGATCCAACCAATGTGCATATACCAATCATAAGATGTACCAACCATGTATACCAAGATATTATTTTACATAATCCAATAGATGAGAATTTGATTAACATCAATCCATACTCTTGGGTTATTTCCATGCACCCAAGATATAACCTTGCGTGATCTCACTTAGAACCATGAAAACCTACAGCAAACAGTGTCAGAACCTGCAATAAACAGTGTCAGACTCTGTAGTACAGAGTTATACCATCACATCAAAATCCAAGCCATGTGCATTGCCTTTTTCCCAAGGCTTTACAACAGACACGCGACCTACTGCACAACTGAGTGCATGTGTACGTGACCTATTCAAGGTCATAACACATGGACAAGTGACTGTCACCATTGTTACCTGCGTGTGCCTTAGTACATGGCACATTTGAACTTCCCTCCAATCTTTCATTCTGATCTGGTTGCACTGTCTTCTTCACCCACTTCTGTAGATGACCCTTCTCTTCAGAACTTGAGCTCTAAGTATCCATCTTTTCAAAGATGTGTCCCTTTATTAATTCATTCCTTCTTCTAGCCATGCTATGTGAAGTCCTCATCATTGACTTTCTTCTTGTGTTCCAGCACTCCTGGGATTTGTGGCCAAATCCACTACAACTGTAGCATCTCATAGAGTTACAGTGAACAACAATATGTCCTACTTGATCACATCTCCAACACCTTGTGGTGTTATAGAATATTCCATTATATCTCCTTTCATGAGATATACATTCAAAAGATTTGTGACCATATCCATTACATGAATAACAATACCCATGAAAAACACTTTCATAACTTTGCTTTGGTGTCTCAAGAATGGCTTCTTGATTTCTTCCTTGCTTTGTTCTTTTGAAATTTTCTTTGCCTTGTGTAGATGGTTGTTTTGCAGCATTGTCTTCCTTCTTTGATGGACTTACCTCATGCTTCTTTGAGGTGCTTGCTTCAGCATGTTTATCTTATCCTTTGTATCCAAGACCTGATTTATCACATGATGGTCTTTGGCTTTCCAAGATCTCGTCCAAGATGCGTGAGCTATTCCAGAACTTGTTTGAATTCTCTACCTTCCTTCTGAGGTCAACAATTTCAGCTTCTAGTTTGCAACATGAATCTTCCTTTTCATTTATTTGAATCTTCAATAGCTCCTCTATTCTTTTAGCTTCTTCAATTTGGGTCTTGAGATGGACAATAGTTTCATAACTTTTACTAATCTCATCATCTATATTCATGTCTTCTTTTTCATTCTTTAGTAATGTGATCTCCTCTTCGTTTTCTTCTAATTTAGAACTCTCTTCTTTTTCTTTAAGCATTTCCTTTAACTTCAAGATGTGCCTTTGAATCCTCCTAAGAAACTTCTTAGTGTTATCCGAAAGATAGTTATAGTGTGTATAAAAATGATTACTCCTATACATGTATAAACCCTCTTCACTTTTCCTTTTGAAGTTTTAATAGATTTCCTTCTATTCTTTTCATGGGATAAATACCATCAAACTTTACACAAACTATATCTACATATTCTTCTTCACTTGTAGAGAAAAATTCATCATCATCATCATTGCATTCAAGGACTTTAGAGTGTTCTTTACCTTCATTTGAAATATCCTCATGATCTTCCTTTTTGCCAATATCAACACATACTTCTTTGCCTTCATTTGAAATGTCTTCAAGATCTTCCTTTGATTCTTTATCTTCACTTGAAATGTTTTCAAGATCTTCCATTGTGCTAATATCACTTGATTCTTTATCTTCACTTGAAATATTTTTAAAATCACATTTAGAAATAATGCATTCAAGAGTTTTTGATGATTCTTTACCTTTGATGATCTGGATGGAGTGGTCTTCAATTTCTTCTTTCTCTTCCTTGCTTTGATATGTCTCTTCTAGCTTTAGCCATAGTTTTTTGGCAGAATTGCATTGTCCCATGCTCTCTTTGATAGGGCTTGAGAGTCCACTAAGAATTGTCTTGAGAGCCAATGCATCATTCTTTTTTCCTTCCCTTTGAGTTGCCAACTTTGAATTTTTCTTCAATGGAACATATCCACCGATGGTTGCCTTCCAAATAACTGTTCCCGTTGTCTTCAAATACACTCTCATCTCTATTCCCCAAGTAGAATAGTTTTCCTCATCAAGGATTGGAACTTCATCATCCATTTGTGTGTCTATGGATCTCCCTCAAGCTTGTTAAGGCTTGTAGTGAAGGCCTACTCTGATACCAATTGTTGGACACATATACCACACTTAGAGGGGGGGTGAATGAGTGTGGTGCTCTTTTTCCCAAAACTTCCCTCTTGCACAAAAACTCATCAATTAGCATTCAACATTTATTCATTACCCATTGTTTTCATTTATAAACAGTTATATGTAGTCACATATCATCAACATATATCAGCAATATATCATCAACAAGTCATCATCACAATGGACACAAAGAACACAAGATGTATGTACAATTTTTATTTTATTACGGACTACAATCCTTGAGTTTATCAGCAACAACTGAATAGAGTACAACTCTACAAGAGCACCAACTCTATATGTAAGACTCATCTTACACCCTCAGCACCAACTAAGATGAGGCAAAAATCCTCAACAGATATCAATCTGTCAACAGGTACGCGACCTGTCAGTAGTGCAGCCCGCATGTGCACGCGCCCTGGCTCACTACAGCCCACGTGTGAACGCAACCAATGTATAATGCAACAAACATATGCTTCTGAGAAACATGCCCAAATCCTCTGCAACCTGCAATCACTTTCTCTTCTGTCTTCAACTGTCCAAACTAACCCACAACCAATCACAACACATCCAATCTCTCCAATAGCTTTCTCATGCTCCACATCAAATCAATATGAATGTTATCTCAATCATGTAAAAATAACTAGTATACCATAGCAATCATGTCACTACTGAATCACAAGAGTGTTGATCACTCCATCAACCAAACTGAACCACATCATAGAAGCCATACCAAGAATTCCCTAAGCATTCAAAACATATCAAGAAATAGTATCTATCAAGACAATAATGTTACCATACTAGTGTATGAGTGATATATCTGAGGCCATAGAATGCAGATCTGGAACCTGCTTCATCATCCAAGAGCTTGGCACCGGCTCAAACACAAATCTCCATGATTTTATTGAGTCCACATTCCCTATACACAGTCAACCTGTGTGTACACTCACCCTATACACAACCAGCCCACGTGTACACACACCCTATACACAGATAGCCCGCGTGTACATCATAAAATAGGGTTTTCTGTGACTCCGAGACTTTTGTCGTCAAGATCTCTGACATTGTCAAAACTTTGATGTGTCTATGAGATACTCCTCTTGCTCTCTTCCTCAGAATAGATCTTCAGTCATTCTCAAGAGTTCTACACCAATAAGATTCTCTCACAAGAAGATCTCCATCAATACTCAAAAACATATTACCAAGAAGCTCTCCATTGATCCACAAAGGATTCTCACTCAAATGTACATTTTACAAGAGTTCCTAGCTTCTTATTTATACTTTCATATTCTAGGTCACTTAACCCATTTTTAGGTTACTTAACCCATTTCTAGGTCACTTAACCTATTTTCCTTATTTTAGTGTTAACCACTTTCCGTGAATAAAATGTTCTCCAATACTTTATCATTTAAATATTCCTTCTTGGTTTTGTCACTTTACTTTGTCATTTAAATAATCCATCTTGATTTTGTCACTTTACTTTATCATTTAAATAATCATTTCTTCTTTTCAAGCACTTTTACTTCTTTGACCTTTTGGGGCTTCAAGACTTCATATGGGGGTCCTCCAACTTCATAAGGCCATAACTCTCAAACCGTGAGGAGTTATGTGACATTCCACATACCACCGGAAATGGCATGTCAAGCACTATCCATCTAGGATAGTTTCACCAACAACTTCATTGATATTCATCTCATTATTCCACATGCAAGCTTGGGTCCTCCAACCATTCTTTTAGGATAACTCATTCCATAAAGCGTCTTCCCATGAGGGATTTCACCATAAGGGGACCACTTTGGAGTTAATCTATTTGTGCACCTTATCAACCATGATAAGACAATAATGATTCATCTTTGCATCAATTGGTTTCCACTTGGACATATAACATTCTCATCAAGGGAATCATATCAATCAATTACTTGACATCAATCAAACCAAACCATTTACATCAATGACATATCATCCAACAATCTCCCAAGTAATCAAACCATTGGAATCAATGACAACATGATCCAACAACATTAACTTAGTCTCACAAGATTAGATTTTGGATTAGTCACAATCCCTAAATTTAAACAAGAAAAACTTTGTAAATGTAATGAATAAAGGTATGAAACTTGTATCCAATATTATTCAACATCATCTCTGCACTTCCTCCGACTTTCACTACTTGGAACTTCCCAGAAAAGGATTTATAGAAAAAATGGCAAACCTTGTTGAATTCTATATTATTCTAGAGAGCGAACTTGTAGAGAATTCCACACATGACATATTTGATATATATATCTTAAAATCATAAAAAACATACTAAATATGGTACTCTATCCAATTCATTTTGTCTCACTAAATTTGGATCCTCTATGAATAATTTATGATTGTTTTACCTGGAACACTTGTTTGAGACTAGTTTCATGACTAGCCAAAACCCTATTATCCATGGAGTGTTTCTCAGAAAATACAATGACCTAGAAGCTGAAATTTTTACCACAGGTACCTTGACATGTCTTCTCAACCTCCCCCAATTTTCCCTATCAGAATCATAGTAGAAAAAACATTTATAGCTAAAATGGTAATCTGAATTATAAATAACATACCTTAGAACACATCATCACAAGAATTCATCCTCCCTTGGAATTTCTCCCTTCTTAACTTCATATTCCCTATGAAATTCACCTCAGATATCTTTTTTTACCTCATATAAGAATCAATTATTCACATAGAATATATTCAATAGAATGTGTGTGTATATGTACTTATGAGTGACTTCTTGAGGTGTATATATATTATTTCTAAATAACCTCTTTCCTTAACTTTAGGGCTTCTTGAACTTGCTTGTTACAACCACTTTACCCTTTCATTAATGACTTGCAACCAATTAGAGGATTCTTAACCCATATTTGGGGTTTCCAACTTCTTGACGACATATCTCTGTAACCGCGAGGAACCACGTGATGTACCAGCTATCACCATAAATGAAACGAAAAGGATTTTCCATCTATCGGTTTCTTACGTACATTTACATTGTCCTTCACATCCATATTCCTCAACCAAATTCAAGTACCATAACCATATTCAGGTACCATGGGGATTCATGTATATGCAATCGAATGCATCCATCACATATAATAACATCAACCACTCTAGCAATGACAACTAAATCACCATAAATATCAACCATATCTCTAGCGCTTCCAGACTTCTTCAAGGGTTTGCATCAATCTCTAAGGTTTGACATCAATGAAAAGAAATTGTCCAACAATCTCCCCGTTTGGCATTAATGGAAATTCCAACATTGATGAAAACAATGATGCTCCAACACTCATGTTCCCCCTGTGACCATTTTTACTCATCAATGTTTCTCACTCTCCCCTTTTGACATCAATGAAAAATGGTATCTCTCCTTGGGGATGCTCCCCCTGTCTTCATGCATCTATTATTTCTCTTTGTTTCCTTGCCTTTGTTCTTTCTCATGTTTCTCTCCTCTTGTGACTTCCCCTAAAAGTATAATTTATCTGAAAAATATTTCTTTGAATTCATGTGCTTGACTCTTACTCTTCTGATCTTTCTCTTTCTCTTCCTTTGAAATCATGGGAAAAAGGGTAACTCCCCCTGTCATTATGTCTCTCCCTATTGGTATGCCTCCCCGTGTCTGCATGCTTCTAGTCTTTCTTTCTAGATCTCTTTCTTTGATGATTTCTCTTCCCTTGACTTCTTTGTAAGATTTCGTGTAGATCAATGTAGGGTTACATGTATATGTTTCCTTTCCTCTCTTCCAGTGATTTCTAATTTTCCATTGGTGCTTCCTCTTGTAATTATATGATATATATATATAAATAATTAATTACTTGATTTCTTCAATCACTTTTCATGTTTACTTGACCATATTGTTCAATGATTTTCTTCTGATGAATGATGATTTCTCTTTCCATGTTCTTCTATTCCTTTCACTACTTGTCTTTCTATTACCAACTTATTCCAACTGATTCCAGTGATTTTATATGTAAATACATAGATATGCATCTTCTCTGACCCATGTTATCTATACCTACTAAGTATAAATATTTATCCATAACTTCTATGCATCTTCTCTGGCCCATATTTTCTATACCTTCTAAGTATCCATATTTGTCCATTTGTTGCAAATTGTCCATACCTTTTCTACTCAACTATCCATAATGCTAACCAATCTATCACTGTACTATCGTGAAGGCTTCACAACTGCAACTTATCATCAGATATTCCCATTTCTTCAAACTAAATCAAATGTGTCTAATAGTATTCTCTATCTACAAATCAAACTCTGAATGTATGGAACAACCTGTAGTGAAGATATCCCTTTCTGAATACATACGTGGAATACAATCATAAAAATTTTCTTGTGTAACTACCAACTGATACCAGTGTGGGAGAAATGGTTCTCAATTGATCAATCTATCATTATGTACTTCTCTTCTCTGACTGCTCTGAATCTGTATCTACAAATACTTCAACCTTCTTAAAGGATGGTTCTCTGATTAGTAGTAGCTACTACACTAACTCCCCCTATTCAATATTCATATTTATTAGGAGTCTCCAATCAGAATGGCTCATAAAAGTACATGCTCTGATGCAGATTAATAATACTCTTCATTTATAGACTCATCATCTCTCTAAAATATGCCTTCTTTCTTTCTTCCTGTGGATTGATCTTGCACTACAATTCCTGAGAGTAAAATTTCTCAAGTTTGTTCTTTGTTCTCTTTCTCTTATTTTTCTGCAATCTCTGGACCTGTTCTTTATTCACCCACTCTTCTTTTATTTCTTGTTCTAATGCAATTCCAGTGATCTCTATGACATGTTCTTCATTCATTTGTTCTTCTTGTTTTTCATTTCTTCCCCAAACCTTTATGTATCTGACATCTTCCTTTTTCCTTGTAGATTTGTCTTCATCTCATACTATTGAAAATCCCGAGAGTATGACTTATGGGTGTCCTTCATTCATCTGATATTCCTTTACCTTTTCCTGTTTTCTTTTCCAAACTTTCGTATATATGATATAAGTGTTCCTTTTCATATAAGGATCCATCATGCTTCTACAATCACGAGATATGTGACCATAATTGTGGCATTTGTAACATTCAATATTGTGTGGGTCCACATATGCATTTCTTTCTTGAACATTTATTTCATAAGCCCTGTAATCTGCAACTTTATGTCTATGGTTAGTACAATAAAAACAATGACCATAAAATAAATTTACATACCTGGGAGTGAATGATCTTCTTTTTGGTGTAGTCCTTCCGAATTCATCCCTTGGCTAATCATGATCATGATTGAATATTTTATCTATATTATATCTATTAACCTATGGATGAGTGTTATTATCCTTATATGTAGGATATTGGAGACATTTTTCTTTGAAATTTTGTTCATCGTATCAATCTGTTTTGACAAGTATTTGTTGAAATGGATACTTGACACTGAGATGGGGGGGTGTGGATTAACGTCACCAAAATTTGGACAATTTTCCACTTTTCACAAATTAACTGAACAAAAAATATTTGTTTCATGTTCTCAATCAATATATATAAAAGAATAAATACTTTATGTGTTTATTTAAATTGAATGAATACATAAGCTCAATCTTTGAATATCATCTTCAAACAATTATAAGAGACCCAACTCTTTGTTACAAGACCCAGCTTATAGTTCTCAGATCCAACTGAGAAATGAGGAATCTAACCCTCATAACAAGTCCCAACTTCTTGATCTCAGATCCAACTAAGATGTGAGGAATCCAATCCTCATACAAGACCCAGCTTGTAAATAGGCACCAACCTGATAGAATGAACCTTCATTCAATCCATTATATATAAATATATATACTTCAACAAATTCAACTACACTTCTTCTCACCATTCCTTCTTGTTTATATAGTCTTCCAACTGGTGTGAATTTGAATCATTGTGTCTTTTGATATTTGAATCGTTGTACCTTTTCATTTAAATGATAATATTAATCTTTAATTAATATCATTTTTACTTTTATCCTTTATTCATAATGCTCATGAATTAATTTTCTTTTAATCATGACTCTGTGTCGGTTCTTTTGTCTTCATGATTTAATCATAGACATGGATCGACTCATTATATTGTACGCATGCTTTTGTTGTGTTCTCAGTTCACAAACATATCATATTTTGATCTTTTATCAATTCTCTTTATTATTCTAGTTTTAAATCTATGTCTAATTAAATCTTTATGAGGCACTTCCTTCAAACCATTTACATATGACCATATGCACAAAACCACGGGCTTATTGATTTGAGTGTTGCCTCTTCTTTTTCCCTTTCTTTCTTTATTCGATACAACCATTGGTGGTGAATAGGCACTAAGCTAAAGAAGTGCTTCATCACTTATCATAATCAACGATCACGTTTTAATCTCCTGATGAGATGGACGACTGTCAACACTCTGAGAATTTTTCCTTCACAACTTCCATCCTTTTTACAAATCTCTCAATGAGTTGGATGACTATCGACACTTCAAGACTTCGGTTATTCCACTTACGCTATCCTTCCACTATACTTGATCAACGGTCGAGAAATCTCCTGACATAGATCAACGGTTAACGTTGAATTTGGCCTTCAGCACTTCGGGTGATTTCTCCTTCACATTCCTTCAATGTTCCAGAGTTCATTTCACCGAAGTAGATCGGACAATTGGATTTTATTTGAAGGATGAATGGTTCTCATTCATTTCGAAACTTTAGGTATTTGTTGGTTGTGAAACTCCCAAAGTAAAAAACTCTCGGAATGACATCACTTGTTGAGATCACTTGTTTGACGTGGTACTGACAGAGTGGCTGCCACATGTCACTTAGATTCGTGACTTATGCATTCCTAAAATTCCATTTGCACTTTGATACTTGTCATCATATGACTACACCACATTTCCTTATTGACATGGATCTCCTTATGTGACACATGTGTTTATCCTGGATCTAATGGTTGTCCTAACTCCCTAAATGTATCTCAAATTGATGGCTGAGAGTGACTTCAAAACTTCAGGTAATTTGATTTCTCCACTTCCCAGTTCTCCCAAAGTGATATTCCCCGAAGTGTAAACCTCGAGTAACTTGACTTCATCCAATGGAAATTCTTTAACCCGAAAAGTCTTAATAGGATCAAACGATTGTCAGGAATTTGGCTATTCGGGATTTTGGGCCATTAGCCTTGCTTATCCTAAACTTCCACTTTATATATTGGATGGTCAATATCACTCCCAAAATATTTTTCAGATCAGAAGATCGTCATTTACTTCGAGACTTCGGCCTTCAGGTGATCTTACATGTTCTCAACCCTTTTCTCCAGAAGTGGTCAGTGCCCAAGTTGACCACTTATACCTTGTCACGCTCTGAATAGATCAGATGATCTTCATCTTCACTTATCCTATCCTTCCACTTAACTTGATCCAACGGTCAATGTGGATTGCAAAACCATAACTTGCGAGTGGTTTAATTCATCTCCCAAGCTCCGCAATTCAAGTTGTGCAATTGTTGGTGAGTCAACCACAGTCATTGATATTTGAATCGATGAGATCTAACGATCTAGAATAATTGCAAGATTGTAAATAACGTCTAGTTTAATTCTCCCTTCACGTTACATAAACAATCCCTGTCATTGATTTGGCGCTTGCGAATCCAACAGTCACGACTTAATCTGATTTTTTGGTGGATCAACCATAGTTGTCGATATTTGAGTTGATGATATTTGATGATATAGACTAATTGTGAGAATGGGAATAACACATTATTTAATTCTCCTTTTTTTCTCCTCAATCCATCCCTGTCATTGATATGTGCTTGCGTATCCAATGGTTTTGGTTTTTCCTGTGGGGATTTTGATCCCGATCACGTTTCTGCACTACACTTTCTCTCTTAAGCTTTGATCATAGGAACATTGTTGATCCTATCATGATCAACAATAATCACGAATTTCTTCAACCTTAAGGTGATTTTCTTCTGTCGATATTTTGTATACTTTTCCTCCTGAGATTAACCTTTCTTGTTTGTTGCATTCTCTTTCCATCATTGACCCTTCATTACACATGGAAAAACCTTATTTACCATCTTGACACTGATTCCAACTATATAATTGTTCATCACTGATTCATGTTGCCATCATAACAACTTATCATGACTGTTGACATCAATGACAATATGTCCAACAATATCCCCCTTTGTCATTGAGGGAAACACACTAACTTCATAAACAAACTCCCCCTGTGATGATGCTTCTATCCTCTGACGTTACTCTCCCCCTTTGACAAAAGTGGTAAAGGGTTGCTCCCTTTAAGATCAACCTATGTTTGTCTGCATGTTGTTGACCAAAATATGAATTTGGGTAGCTCCTCCTGGAATCATGTTCTGCCTGCCATAAATGAATGAATCCCCTTGTCAATATGCTCCCTCTGCTTTTGACTACTCTCCCCCTTTGTTTCTGAAAGGGTAGCTCTTCCTAACAAGGTCTCTTCCCCTATTAATTTACTAACTTTTTATCTCAGTTTATTAGGATTTTTGTGTTCAAATAAGAAGTCTTTTTTATACCAATGTTGTTGTGATCAAGTATTTCAAAACCTAATCTAATTGATTTCTTATTTAATAACCAAAATACTCCTCCTGAGGTTTTTCTGACTTTCCTTTTTCAAATCGAACAAGAGTATGAATCTTACTGATCTTTTTGATCTGCTTCTTATTTGTCTTTGATATTTCACAGGAATATCAATTGAGGATTTATACCAATTGATTTAAATATGAATTTTGTTATCAATTGATCTTTGTTGGATGATACTCCTTGAACTTCTTTGCTACCTTTATTTTTTCCTCTTATTGTATTCTACAACTAACCCTACCAATGATTTTTATTTTGACCACTAATCTATAGATGGTCAAGATTTTCATATGTTAATTTTGAAACACATTGGCATAATCTTTTGATTTTGTAAAAACCAATTTAAACTTCTTTTTGTATTTTATTTCTTTTGCTAACAACTTGTGACATCATTAGAATTTGATATTATCCCGTATTCTTCTATATGTACTTCCTTTTCTTGAGATTGATTTATTTCATATTGAATTTCACATTCTTTATTCGGACCTTCACCCACCATTTTCAGGTGTAATAACATCTTTCTTGGTTTCTCCTTCAGATTTTCTTCTCCATATCTTTCTATGAGATATTCTACTTTTTGGATCTCCTCTTTCTAATTGTGTTTTTGGAGATTTGTCATCTCCTTTCTTCTTCCAACTTTTATTAGGTTTTGTCACTGATGTGAATGACTCATTCAAATATTGACTGTTTGTATTCTTGTAGTTTTGAGATTTGTGCCCAAACCTATCACAATTGTAACATCTCATTGTATGACAAAAGTTTGTTGTGTGCCCAACACAATTACATCTCCAACATCTAATTAAGTTCTTGGATTTTATTGTATATCCTTCCTCTAGTTTCTTGAAGTCCATTGCTTTATGTCCAAAACTATGACAAGAAAATCAATAGCCATTGAAGGTGTTTCCATTTTTTATTTTATTTTTCCTTGAGAGATTTGTCATCTGATTTTCTTTCTTATTGTATCCAAGACCAGTTTTGTCAACAACTGATATTTGGCTCTTCAAAATATTATCTAGGATAACTGACCTATTCTGGAGATTGACAATATTATTTGTCTTTTCATTCATCTATTTGAGATTGACTATTTCTAACTTTAATATATGACATAATTCTTCCTTTCTAGTCAACTGAATCTTAAGGGATTCTTCCACTTCTTTAGTATGTTCAAGATGAGTCTTTAGATTGAGGTCTATTTCTTTTGTCTCATCCAAGACTTCTTTTCATTTAATAGTTTTGTCATATGTCTTCAATTATTCCATATCTTTCGTTTGATCAAAAACTTTAGTTTTGAATATTTTGATTTTTTCCTCATATTCTAGCTGAATCCTTTTGAGGTTGATGGTTTCTAATTCAAACATTTGGCATGATTCTTCCTTTTTAGTTATTTGGATCTTCTGATGTTCTTCCTTTTTCTTAGCTTCTTCAATTTGAGTCATTAGATATGCATTAGTACTTTCATTTATTTTTTTGAAATTGATGATCTCTAATTCCAACATGTGGTAAGAATTTTATTTCCTTGTTAACTGGATCTTTAGGTGTTCTTCACCTTTTTTAATTTCATCAAGTTGAGTGTTTAGATTGTTAACTAATTCTTCTGATTCTTTTAGTACTTCTTTTATTTTACAGTCATGTGTCTTTAATTCTTCCATCTCTTCTGTTAGATTGGTAGCTTCGGTTTTCAATATTTTGATCTCCTTTTCTTTGTCTTCTAGTTGAACTCTTTGTTCAAACTTTTCATGGTTAGATTGATCTAACTGTTGAAGTAGTAACATATCCTTTCATTGGCGTTTCTCCAACTCTTCTAGAGTGCACATAGTTGTGGACTCAAGATGATCAAGAACATCCTTAGTAACTTCAATATATAGACAATTTCTCGGTTCCATACTAATCACTTCAAATGTAGTTATAACATCAGTCTTAAAATCTAATATTTTTTCTATAGTGAATACTCATGTATTCCTCAATTCCTTGATGAGGTTGTATTCTTCATTTTTAACTGGGGTTTGCATCAAATCTCGCATTTCATTCTGATTAGAAATTTATTTCTCTATATTATGTTCTTCAAATTGATTGCAATTTTATTTTTCTTTATCTTCATCCTTATGTTGATAAGAATTCTCTTCTTCTGAGTTTTGTTCATTATTCTGATAGGAATCCTCTTCATTAGAGTATTTTTCCTTACACTAACAGGAATCATTTTTATCTGAATCTTGTTCTTGACTTTGATAAGATTTCTCAAAGCTGATAAGGGTGGCGCCACAGTCATCATGAATAAAGAAGATTACATCACGAAAATGAATGAACACCTTTCGTGTGGTAGCTACATGAAGATCTCAAAGAACCCCATTAAAAAGATAATAAAAGAAGTAAAGAAAACCATAAATAGCTCCAACTTAGACGAGAAGACAAAGAAGAGATTACTTCCCACCAATGAGATCACCCCGAGAATTTATGGCCTACCGAAAATCCATAAAGAAGGAATCCCTCTCAGACCGATAGTCAATACGATAGGATCACCCACCTATGAGCTTCCCAAATATGTTGCTAAAATTCTAGGCCCCCTAGTAGGTCACACCGGCTCCTTCATTAAAGACTCTAAAGACTTCATTAACACCATTAAAAATGAGATTTTGGAACCAAATGACACCCTCATAAGCTTTGACGTTGTCTCTCTTTTCACTAAGATACCTCTTAATGAAGCCATCCTGCTCATCCAAGAGG
>ML786772.1:142619-155492 GCA_009831015.1 Picea engelmannii | reverse complement strand
CCGCCTCATCACTATTTAATAAAGGCTCTTCTCTTACTATTTTTCTCAGACTTTTTTGTCCTGATGATGGATCCTGCTATGGATCCGAAACATCGACGACAAGATGTCATCAACACTGTGGATTTTCCGACAAATTCTGAACAAGATTTCTCTTCTTCTTGTATTTCATTATGATAACAATTTTTTAGTTGGAGCCATAATTCTTTAGCAGATCTGTAGTGTCTCAACTTTTCTTTGACTTGGTTTGACAATCCATCCTGGATTGCTTTTAAGGCTACTTAACTGTTTCTCCTTGCCTCCTTTGTTGTTTTGTTTTTTCTCTTTAAAGTAGTTAAGTGGGAGGGATTACTTACTACCGAATACCAAACTCCAAATCCTCTTGACTTCAGATATATTTTAATATTTTCCCTCCATGATAAATAAGTTGTTCCATCAAATAAGGGAGCTTCATTTGTGGAGATAACAAGTTGTCCACCCATTTCTTCTGAATCTACCTTCAGTGTTTAAATTGTGCTGAAGGAACCCTTTTGTGATACCAATTTTTGAAATGGATACTTAACACTGAGAGAGAGGGGGGGGGAGGGTTTGAATCAGTGTCACAAAACTTTGGACAATTTTCCACTTTTCACAAATTAATTGAACAAAAAATATTTATTTCATTTTCTCAATCAATATATATAAAAGAATAAATACTTTATTTATTTGTTTAACTTGTGTAATATACCAGATATAAAAAGTATGTAGAACAATAAAATGCTAGAAATGGAAGAATAACAACAATATAACTAGAACAACCACCACAATAGCACTGAAATGATATATGAATAACAACAAAAATAACGCTTTGATTCTGAAATCAATATTCATGGGCCTCTTCGAGGGGGAAACCTCTAGTTGAGCAGAGATCTATTACAATAATATCCAAGATATGGTTCTCATACCCTCGACTCCTATTTATAATAAATATGTCTATCAAAAGAAGCATCTAGAGGAAGATCCTTCTAGAAGTGGAAGCTTCTATTAGGTATTCTTACATTCGACTTATTCTATTTTATTGAAAGGCCTTATTAATATTGACCTTTATTACATCTGAATATATTGTTCTACCTATGTGCAGGTTAGGAACCTAACATGTCCATCCCCTTAAAAACATCCTTGTCCTCAAGGTTTGAGATGTGGAAATTGTTGTAGAATGGTAGCTGGTTCGCAAGTGGCGTCTGTTGGAGTTGTATATTTCCACTGGACTAACACTTCCTTTATGGTTCTCTGACGTAGGCGATGCTCATGTTGGTCCAAAACTGCTTGTGGCTATAGCCAAATGGATCCTTTTTCAGCTAACTCAGGAAGGTTGGTTTGAATTCATCACTTAGTTCCAATCACCTTATTTAAGCACGAAACATGAAAAACAGGATGTAGCTTAGAATGACTGGGAAAATCTAACTGATAGGCCACTTATCCCACATTCTTGAGAACTGTATAAGGACAAAAAAAATTGGGTGCTAGCTTCTGACAATGCTCGGCCTTGAGGTAATTTTTATTGTAAGGTTGCAGTCGAAGAAACACCTGATCCCATTCTGCAAATCAACATTCAGAGTGACCTTGGTCTGCTTGTTGCTTCATGTGATTCTGTGCCATGACCAAATTCTCTTTGAGGGTATGGAGAATAGCCTCTTGAAATATAAGAGTTTGGTCAACTGCCTGGACCTTTGAGACACCAGGTAAGTATGAGAGAACTAAAGGTGGATTTTTTCAATATACTGCTTCAAAAGGAGTCATGCATGTAGTTGTGTGGTATGAAGTGTTGTACCACCATTCAGCTAGGGGTAACCATTGAGCCCACTAATTTTGATTTTTCGGGGCAAAACACCTCAAATATGTTTCCAAACACTTATTGACAACTTATGTTTGACCATCAGTCTGGGGATGATCAGTTGTGCTGAGATGCAATTGGGTGCCCTGTAGCTTGAGCAATTCTTTCAAAAAATTTCTGGTGAAAGTTGGGTCGTGATTAGAAACAATAGAATGTGACATGCCATGAAGCATGAAAACATGATCCATGAAAAGTTGAGCCACTGTGGATGTTTTAAATGAGTGTTGAAGAGCATGGAAATGAGAATACTTGGAAAGGTGATCAACAACCACCATGATCACTAATTTATTTCCCTATTTGGGTAAGCCTATAATAAAATTCATAGAGATATGCCTCCAAATAGAAGCTAGAATCAGAAGCGATTGTAGTATGCGTAGAGATTTGACTGTTTCTCCCTTGTTGCATTGAAACACATCACATTCAGCTACAAAATTATGAATGTCTTGTTTCATGCCATCACAAAAAAAAGAGTGTTTGACCCTATCATAGGTTTTGGTAAACCCAGAGTGCCCAGCTGTGGGTGTAGCATGAAGCTCAGAAAGTATCGTGGATTTAATTTTGGATTGTTTTCTTAAATACAAATGACCTTTGTATCAAAGCTCATCATGGAGACAAGAGTACACTAGGGAATATGGAGCATTGGACTGCAATTGTTGGATCAGCTGTGAACTTTTGGGATCGTGTAGCCATTCCTGGTAGAAGGCTTGGAGCCAATCCGGTACAATGAAGGAAAGAGAAAAAAGGGATCTGTCATCTTCATACTTTCAGGAAAGTGCTTCCGCAACCACATTGTCTTTGTCGTTTTTGTAAATGATCTCATAATCATATACAAATAGCTTGGTCACCCATTTTTTCCGGGGAGGAAATGCGTTGTTCCTGAAAATACTTGAGGCTTTGATGGTCTGTCTTAATTTGGAAGCGTTTCCCCAATATATAAGGGTGACACAGATCAACGACATCCAAAATAGCCAACATTTCCTTTTCATAGATTGATTTGCCCAGATTTATTTCAGACATTTTCTTGTTGGTAAAGGCCAAAGGCCGACCCTCTTACATAAGGACAACACCAATTCCTTTCCCTGAAGCATCACATTTCAAGACAAAGGTATTTGTGAAATCAGGAAGGGCCAAGACTAGAGTGGTGCACATGGACATCTTCAAGGTTTGAAAATATTGAGTCATGGTTGGATTCCAAGTGAAAGAGTTCTTTTTTAAGAGTGGAGTGAGAGGTGCTGCAATCTTTCCATAATTCTTAACAAACTTGCGATAATAACCTGTTAAGCCCAGAAATCCATGCAAGCTTTTGAGATTTTTTGGGTGAGGCCAGTCTTGCATAGATTCAATCTTCTTAGGATCCACCTAGACGCCATCCTTGCCAACCAAATGACCCAAGTACTCGACTTCTGAGGCGCCAAAGGCACATTTAGATTGTTTCAGGAAAATTTGGTGTTGAGAGAGTAGATGGAGAACTCGGTCCACATGGGAAAGATAGTATTACCATGTTTTTCTATAGATGAGGATATCATCAAAGAAAACTAAGACAAAAGGACGGAGAAAAGGATGGAAGACATGATTCATGAGGATTTGGAAGGTGGATGGGGCATTACACAAGCCAAAGGGCATGACCAAAAACTCATAGTGGCCCTCATGAGTTCTAAAGGAAGTCTTGGGAATGTCTCCCTCTTTCATACATATCTGGTGGTATCCAAAATGAAGATTGAGTTTAGTAAAGAACTGGGTGGCACTCAATTCATCCAAGAGGTCATCAATGATAGGGATGGGAAATTTGTCTTTAATGGTAAGTTTGTCGAGTGCACAGAAGTCAGGACACATTCGCCAAGAACCTTATTTCTTCAGGACCATGACCAAAAGAGAATAATAGGGGCTCGTACTAGGGTGGATAATGCCTTCGTTAAGGAGTTCCTATACCATTTTTTCAATTTCATTTTTTTGGTAAAAGGGGTGAGGATACAGACAGATATTGGGAGGAAGGCTTCCTGGTACAAGGGGAATGGAATGATCATGAACACCATGGGAAGGAGGGATTCCCTAGGGAGTGGAAAATACCACTTGATGTTTAGAAAGGATGGATTGGAGGTCTTGCGGCACTGAGGGTGTCTTTGTTGCTTGTATGGCATGGAGTTGGGAAATAACACCAGAATGACCTTTTTTGAGTAGATTTTCCATGCAATGGGAACTAATGATCTTAGGTGAACCGATAGTGATGCCTTGGAACTTATATTGTTGGCCCTTCTGGTCGAATTGCATGGTTAATTCCTTAAAATCCATGAGAATGGGACTCAAATTCCTTAGCTAGTCTGCACCCAACACAATGTCACAACCGCCCATGTCGATAGCAAACATATGAGATTTTAGGTGGTAGTCACCAATTTGGAGACACACATTTTCACAACGCCCTCCCCATTTCATGGAGCCACCATTGGCAATCATGATTTGGAAATTAATGACAACATGGATGTAGAAATGAGTTTCTTGGGCAATACAATGATGAATAAAATTACGGGTGCTTCCACTATCAACCAAAATGATGACCTTCCTATGCTTGATGTAACCAATGAGCTTGAGGGTTTGGGGAGTCGAGAAGCCAGTGAGATCATTTAGGGAAATGACTGGTTCTACTTCGGGAGGATCTGAGGGAGGGGTTATGTCAGTGGTTTCAGGTGACTTAGACACAAGGGGAGTTTCAACATCCTCTTCCGAAATATCCTCTGATATGGCCATAAAAAGATTTTGTTCCTTATACTTGTGGCCTGAGAAATATTTTTCATCATAATTATAACAAAGGCCTTTGAGTTGGTGTTCGGCCATTTAAGCCCTGGTCAATTTTTGGATATTTAGTGGAGCGAAGGGAGTAGTGGGATTTACTAGTTTAGTGCGAGGGATAAAGGAGGGTTTCTGGTTTTGAGAAGATACAACTTGTTGTGCTTCTTTAGCTCTTTTAGTATCCTCCACCCAAATCTGAGGCTGAGCCATGAGGACATGGGCCCAAATCTCATCCTTGAGGCCACTCATAAACACTCTTGGAAAAAGGCATCAGACATTCCCTCTGTCCGAAAAGCCAAGCGCTCAAAAAATGTTATAAAGTCTTCCACTATTCCTTATTGTTTCAACTTTGTCAAATGGCCCAAATGGTTGGTGTCATTGTCAAAGCATTCATAAATCTCTGCCACAAATTGTGTCCAAGCAATATACCCTTGACGGGAAGTTTTTATCCATTGCCACCATTGCCAACGTTCTTCATATTTATTGGAGAACACCATACCGGAGTTTGGCCAAGTCATCTATAATGTCGTATAAATAGAAATAATGTTCCATTTGGGTTACCCAACTACTGGGATTTGAGCCATCAAATTTCGTCACATCCACCCGCAGAAGGCGTAGGTCACATTGAAAGTGATGGTGTTGAAAGTTAGATGAATGTTCAGCTTTAGTATCTGAAGGTGGGTCAGATAAAGGGTTATCTGTCGAGATATGCATCTTGGTGCAGAGCATCAAAATGGAAGATTCAAGATGGGTACTCAGGTCTTGTTTGATTTCCTCCATTGAGGACTACATGGATGTATTGAGGGTGGAAACATTGGCACTGAGTTGTTTCACTTCTTGTTGGGTCTTAGTGAAATTAGATTGCAAGGTATTGAAGTGAGCTTCCAGTTCTTGGCTACGGGTATGGGCCATGATGATGAGGAAACCGAAATGGGGTGGGTGGGGTCAAATATTTTGCTGAAAAATGATATGTATGAATGTGATAAGGGTGAAGAGATAAATCTAATGGAATAGGTCTCAAATAATGGGCTTCATGTAATCTAGGCTGATCCATACACATGTGATGTCTGATGCACTACCACTTGAAGGGGTACCAACAAGGGTTACAAGGGTGGCCAACAAATGTGTGTTTAAGTACCACTTGTATCTTGCATGTATGAATTCCTCAACTGCGGGTTTATGCATGTAATGATAGATCTTTGTGGCTTAAAGACGTCAGAATATGTCTTTACCCTAGAAAAAAATTTAACCCACACTTTCTACCGAGGAAAGTTCTCTGATACCACTTGTAATATACTAGATATAAAAAGTATGAAGAACAGAAATAAAATGCTAGAAATGGCAGAATAACAACAATATAACCAAAACAATCACCAAAATAGCACTCAAATGATATAAGAATAACAACATAAATAGCACTTTCATTCTGAAATCAATGTTCATGGGCCTCTTCGAGGGGGCAACCTCCAGTTGAGCAGAGATCTATTACAATAATGTCCAAGCTAGGGTTCTCATACCCTCGACTCCTAATTATACTAAATATGTCTATCAAAAGAAGCATCTAGAGGAAGATCCTTCTAGAAGAGGAAGCTTCTATTAGGTATTCTTACATTTGACTTATTCTATTTTATTGAAAGGCCTTATTAATATTGACCTTTATTACATCCAAATATATTGTTCTACCTGTGTGTGGGTTAGGACCCTAACAACTCGAATGAATACATAAGATCAATCTTTGAATATCATCTTCAAACAATTATGAGAGACCCAACTCTCTGTTATAAGATCCAACTTGTAGTTCTCAGATCCAGCTGAGAAATGAGGAATCCAACCCTCATAATAAGTCCCAGTTTGTTGATCTTAGATCCAACTAAGATGTGAGTAATCCAATCCTCATAAAAGACCCATATTGTAAATAGGCACCAACCTGATAGAATGAACCTTCATTCAATCCATTATATATAAATATATATACTTCAACAAATTCAACTACACTTCTTCTCACCATTCCTTCTTGTTTATATAGTCTTCCAAATGGTGTGAATTTGAATCATTCTGTCTTTTTATATTTGAACCATTGTACCTTTTCATTTAAATGATAATATTGATCTTTAATTAATATAATTTTTCCTTTTATCCTTTATTCATAATGCTCATGAATTAATTCTCTTTTAATCATGACTGTGTGTTGGTTCTTTTGTCTTCATGAGTTGATCAGATACATGGATCGACTCATTATATTACACTCATGGTTATGTTGTGTTCTCAGTTCACAAACATATCATATTTTGATCTTTTATCAATTCTATGTATTATTCTAGTGTTAACTCTCTGTCTAATTAAATATTTATGAGGTGCTTCCTTCAAAGCATTTACATATGACCATATGCACAGAACCACGGGCTTATTGATTTGAGCGTTACCTCTTATTTTTACCTTTGTTTCTTTATTCCATACGATCACAGGTGGTGACCAGGTGCTAAGATAAATAAGTGTTTGATCATGTATCAGAATCAACGGTCACGTTTTAATCTTCTGATGAGATGGATGACTGTCGGCACTTTGGAACTTCATCCTTCGTGACTTCCAGCCTTTTAACAAATCTCCTAATGAGTTGGACAATTTTTAGCACTTTGGGACTTTGGCTATTCCACTTACATTATCCTTCCACTGTACTTGATCAACGGTCTAGAAATATCTTGAAGTAGATCAAAGGTTAACATTGACTTCGACCTTCGATGCTTCGGGTGATTTCTCCTTCACCTTCCTTCAATCTTCCAGATTTCATTTCGCCGAAGTAGATCAGACGATTAGATTTTGTTCAAATGATGAACGTTTCTCGTTCATTTCAGAACTTCGAGACTTTGGGTATTTGCTGGTGGTGAAACTCCCAAAGTACAAAAATCTCAGAGTGATGTAACTTGATGATGTCACTTGTTTGATGTGGCACTGACTGAGTGGCTACCACATGTCACTTAGATTCGTGACTTATGCATACCTAAAATTCCAACTACACCTTGACAATTGTCATCATCTAACTACGCCACATGTCCTTGATGACGTGGATCTCCTCATGTGGAACATTTTCTTCTCCTAGATCTAACGGTTGTCCTAACTCTCGAAATGTATCTCGGATCGACGACTGAGAGTCACTTCGAAACTTCGGCCTTCGGGACTTCGAATAATTTGATTTCTCCACTTCCCAATTCTCCCAAAGTGATATTCCTCGAAGTGTAAACCTTGAGTAACTTGACTTCATCCAATGGACATTATTTAACTCGAAAAGGATTAACATGATCCAATGGTTTTCAGGAATTCAACTATTTGGGATTTCAGTCCTTTGGCCTTACTTATCCTTTCCTTCCACTTTAAAGATTAGATAGTCAATATCACTCCTGAAATATTTTTCAGCTCAGACGGTCCTCATTTTCTTCGGGACTTCGGCCTTCAAGTGATCTTACTTGTTCTAAACCCTTTTCTCCTGAAGTGGTCAAGCCCAAATTTGACCACTGCTACCTTGGCGCACTTTGAATAGATTAGACGGTCTTTGTCTTCTCTTATCCTATCCTTCCACTTAACTTGATCCAATGATCAATGTGGATTGTGGAACCATAACTTTCAAGTGGTTTAATTCATCGCCCAAGCTCCACAATTGATGTTGTGCGATTTTTGGTAAGTCAACCACAGTCATTGATCTTTGAATCGATGAGATCTGATGATCTATGATAATTGTGGAATTGTAAAAAACGTCTAGTTTAATTCTCCCTTCACACTCCACAATCAATCCCTGTCATTGATATTGAGCTTTCGAATCCAACAGTCATGACTTAATCTGATCGTTTGGTGGATCAACCATAGTCGTCGATCTTTGATTTGATGAGATTTGACGATCTAGACTAATTGCGGGTTTGGGAATAACATGTTGTTTAATTCTCCTTTTTTTCTTTGCAATCCATCCCTGTCATTGATTTGTGCTTACGTATTCAACGGTCATGGTTTTTCCTGTGGGGATTTCGATCCCAATCACATTTTTGCACTGCGCTTTCTCTCTTAAGCTTTGATCATAACAACATTGTTGATCATATCATGATCAACAATAATCATGAATTGCTTCGACCTTAATGTGATGTTATTCTGTCGATCTTTAGTATACTTTTCCTCCTGAGATTAACCTTCCTTCTCTGTTTCATTCTCTTTCCATCATTAACCCTTCATTCCACATGGACAAATCTTATTGGCCATCTTGACACTAATGCCAACTTTATAACTTTTCATGATTGATTCATGTTTTCATCATAACAACTTATCATGACTGTTGACATCAATGAAAACACATCAATGACAATATGTCCAATAGTATTGACCTCAAAACTAGCATATATTTTAGGTTTTTCCCTACTTGCATTTTTGCATTATCCATTTCTTGGTTCATTTGGCATTATAATTGACCCCACTAAATTGTGACACTAAAATTCCTTGTTGATAAGTGTGTTGTACTTTATGTGGTAGAGCCTTCCTTCCATGGGCATCCTATTTAGAACCTTATTTTCTATTTGGTTCCCATGTCGAAATACTTCATAGGAACGAGAGTCTTGTTTAGTTCTGCCATGATGATATATTGAAGCCTCAATCTTCTCTCTAATCAACATTCTTGGCCTTACTCATAGGACTCCCTAATGAGCACGGTTTGTTGTCTTTCAAGCTCACTTTAAATTTCAAAAGAAACATCCAACAAGAATGTATTTATTCTTTTCGATCTCTTCTGGATTACTTGAGAAAAGAAGCCCCCCTAAATTCTTCTTTGATCCCTTTTCAAACTCTCAAAGATTGAAAATATTGCTGAGCAATCTTAGTTTCCCTTCACGCTCGCCAAACTTGAATTTTAAGGCAAATCTATTCAATAATAGTTTACCCCTTTTTCAGTTTGGAAGACTAATTTTATGAATAAAAGTATGCTATAGGAACTTCGGTTCGCTAGAAGAGTATCCTCAAATGTAAGTTTAACCCTTTTTCTGGTCTGAGGGACTAAATTTTTGAAAAAGGAACATTCTCCTTGGTTTTGGTTTATCTCTTTTTTGGGCCTTGGAGATTACTTTAAAAAAATGAACCCCCCCGAAGTCCATAGTTAAGCTCTTTTTAGACTCCCTAAATATGAAAAGATCGTTGAGTGACCTTGTTCCTTCACTCTCATTAAATCGGTCTAGAAGAACATCTACTTGGCATGAGTTTAACCCTTTTTCCATCCAGTAGATTATTCAAGAAAAAGGTATGCCTCGGGAGATTCATCTCACCAGGAGAGTTATCCTCAGTTATATTTTATAAGTTTTTGGGATAAGGAGACTAAACCTAGAAAAGGTTGTAAGTCCATAGTTAAGCTCTTTTCAGACTCCTTAAAATTAAAAATATATCCCAATGATATTGTCTTTGTCACACTCATTAAAACAGTTTTGAAAAGACGTCCCTTCAGTGCAAGTTTAACCCTTTTTTCGAGTCGATTGGAATAATTGAGAAAATGGTAGTCCCTGGACTCTTCTTTAAATTTTTTCCAAACTCTCTAAACATGGAAAAAACATCGATCTTACCTTCTCTGGGATCATAACAATTTACATGGAAGGGGTCTTGTTGTGCCATGCTTAATCGCATTGTGGGTCTCATATTTACATCTTTGGCCTAATGTTGGCTCCATGTTGCTCTCAACTGAACCTTTAAAGCATTCCTCATGCACAATCCTTGTAGCACTTTTTGCCTCTATGATCTGACACCTTGACCCATGGAGAAATTTTCCTCGAGTGTCCTTATCCTGCACATGTCTCCTTTCCTTGAGCATCACTATGTTCCATGCACTTGGAACAAGTTTTTTTTCTCATGAAAATCGTTCCTCCTTTGTAACATAGCATTCTTTTATTATTTTTCAAGCTCGTTAAAAATTTGAAAAAGACAAAAAAATCAAATATTCCAAAAAGAGGGGGCGAGAACTATACACTCTTTTTCTGGAAGCAAGATAGTCTCTCTTGGACAAAGAACATCCTTTCATTTCTTCACTAAGCATTGGGATATAGTATGACCTTGCGAATCTATTCTCACTACATATAGATGTGTCCTCCTCCATTTGGTTACTCTTCCAAACAAATGGAGATTTTGTGGTGCCTCCTACATCGCAAAATTATGTCAATATTACGTTGCCTGAGTCTAATCATATTTCATGCTTTTGTCTAAGGGAAGTTTTATCCAACCTGAGTCGACCATGTTGATTAAGGTTGGTAGTCATTGATTCCAACCCTTGAAGAAATTCCAGTAGCACAAAGGTTTGGGTAATGCACCCACGTTTGTTTGATGTAAATATGACTCATTATTGTCTTGTCATAGTTGATAAGAAGTACAAATGGATGAACTCCAAAGTGACCCCCTTATGGTGAAAACCCTCATGGGAAGATGCTTTACGGATTGATTTATCTTAGAATTATGGTTAGAGAACCCATGCTTAATTATGGAATAATGAGATGAACATCAGTGAATTTTTCAATGAAACTATCCTAGATGTATAGTTCTTGTCATTGAATAAATTAAGCACAATAAATTAAAGACAAGAACAACAATATGGCGGAAAAGGCATAATAGCCAATACACACTTATTCACTCCAATGTTACATATTTATAGTACAATGGGTGATGCCACCTCATAGAGAGATTTGCTCTAGATCCTAAAATCATGCATTATGACTAGGCTAGGCAATCTTAACTAACTCATTAGTCATCACTTGAGGATATATTACTAATATCCTAAATGAATAATACAAATATAGGTGAAAATTTAGACTTAGTGATTGGTAAAGGTAAACCATAGGCTAACAATCCTCCCCTCAATCACAAGTCCGATCAATAATACCAGCAATAAAGCATAAACTGGTATCAATTCCATGTCTTCATACTGAAACTCCTGAGCTGAGTCACAATGAAGAACTTCCTGAAAACCCGCCAATCTGGATGCTAAACATGTTCATTTGAAATGAACTGGAAGAGAGCTGAGATATGGAAGTGAACAACTGCAATATCTGAACATTTCCTGATTGCTTGACAATTTGATCATTTTTCCAAGTATTTTAGCTAGAAGAATCTAATGTCTTCTGCTAATTGGTGAACATGTAATATCACCACTCTACTATCAATGTATCACTGAAAGTGCTCTCTGAATATGTGGTTTAGGATGACCACTAACCAATTGATACCATGTATCTGATGGTTTTTGGATAACCACTAACCAATATTTACACTTTTAGGTGTCCAACAGCATCCCAATGTATCTTGTGTATGATTCAATTGCAGGTCATTGAACCATAATCTTGCCAAATTCTGTCATCTCTGGAAAATCTCACTAAGTAATCATGTGAGTCAGAATGCCAACAAATTTGTTCACTAATGTGAACTCCAATATGATGAGAGCGAACAAAGAGAAGTGAATCAGCTGCAAGTCTACCACATCCCTGAAAATGCCTGATAACTCAATCAATCCCAAGATGCAATACAAAAGAATCCATCTTTCATCTGCTAGGTCCAATAACCATCTAGGTGAACCAAATGTTCACATTATTGCTCTCAAAAAACAACATCCCTGTGTATGATTCAATAGAGAACCATCATTTTTACAAAGTCTGCCATATACAGACGACAGTTGCCCATCTGACAAATTCGATACCCATCTGGTATATTTGTTGTCGAAACTTTCAGGATGACAACCATCTGCAATTCCATCATAAATTCTATCATTAATTTCCCCTATTTGTCAACTGAAAGGAGAGACCACAAGTGGTTTCACTAACCATCTTTCCTGGATTTTTAACTCCCCCCCTTAAGGTGCATGAGGGTTTCACTTTTACTCCATTTTTATTTTTATTTTTATTTGTGTACAACTCAAAGTGGGCACATGGAATTAACCACATGTTATCTCATCCCGTGAGGGCCATGCTCGAAAGCTATGCCATAAGGGGACCACTTTGGAGTTATATACATATTTCACTATTTTCTTCAAAACACGTCTTTACTCGAGATTGTACTCTTCGGTAAGACTTATATAATTGTTTGGCAGTTAATGACCATTGCCAAGGATCAATCCACTCATAGTGAATCTTCAGTCTTGCAGGTTTGTTCTTCTTGGAACATTTTTCTGATGCATGATTTGTCTTGCCACAATTCTGACAAGGATGGAGATCAAAACACTGATC
>ML786772.1:102489-117860 GCA_009831015.1 Picea engelmannii | reverse complement strand
TAAACTTAGTAATAATTTAAAAGGATAATTAAATAAATAAATAAACTATAAAATAAAATAATCTAAATACAATTAAAAAAATTAAATTAAAAAACAAAAAAAAAAAAAAAATTGGGCACGCATGAAGCCCACATGCCTGCCCTACTTCCTCTAGTGCCCTCCTCTCTAAACCCAAACCCTTATCGCCATAACCCTAATTTCCTCATCCTTATCTCTTCAAACCCTACTCTTCTCCTCTTTTTATTTCGTTTTTTTTTTAAGCGTTTAGGGTGAAGGATGACGTCGGCGACCATAGCCATCTGCATGCTAGATTGACCCTGGTAACTCGTGTTCCAGGAATGGAATGCATGTCTAGCACAGTGGCGCATTCCCTCACTCCTCGATGGCTTATCTTGGCACTTGGTCGTTGGCTTTGGCACTGAGCTTATATTATGTGTGTCGTTGTGTTGCTAACCTATGGTAAAAAAAAATTCTTCTGTTCATTTTTTTTTGTGTTATTATATATATATATATATATATATATATATTTTTTTTTATTTTTTTTTTTTACACCCAACAAGCTACCCTAGGCCATGGTGTTTGGTCTTGGGCACTTGCTGCATTTGGTCTATGCTTCTCTAGGTTCTTGCGAGTTTCTCCATGTGAATTGCTTCGTTGCATAACAGATAATCATTGTATTACTGTTCAGATTTTCTTCTTGCTATTTGTCAAAGGGTCGCAGTGTTGTCAATGCCGACTTCCATTTTTTTTTTCTTTTGGGTTTTCAAAGCAAGTGTAGAACCCCTCGATTTGGAACCCTAAATAAATGAAATCGTGACCTGTATTCCTCTCGATCTGAAATAGATCCCTTGTGATTGGATGGTTTACCCTTTCTGTGCAATAGAAGTCATTGCTTCGTCTTTACACCGGCGACCAACCCCTCATTTGGTGTCTACATCCAAAGAACTGTGACCTGTGTGTTACCTTTGACCACCCTCAATCTGATTCCTGAGGTAAATTGTGATCGACCTCCCTTTGACTTTATATTTTTGCCAAAGCATGAAATCGCGATCTGCTCGACCTACCCTCTGTCCAGTCCACGAAATCGTGATCTTTGTTTGTCTTATCTTCTAGATTTTTGAACTCATTTTTGTATTTGATGCCCCATCTAGTGCTCCGCTTGGGGTTGAGATGGAATTTAAGTGGGTTGATAATGGCGAAATTTCTATTTTTCTAATTTTGTGGAGTACTTTTCTTGTTTATTTTGCAGCTCCTTTATGGTTTTGATTGAGGCAGAGTTGTTGTAGTGTGGAGATAGCATCTTGTGGTTGCTCAAGTGGTGTTGCTCATTACTTGGCAGAGATATAGAGATTGTTCTTTAGATACATGAATTATAGACAATTTCAAAGCTGACTGCTTAATTCTGGGGCAATTGGAGCTTGTGAAAATGTTACACTCTAGGAGTATGTTGCTTCCACTAATCTCCATTAACAACGATCCTATTGGAAAATGTTTTTGTTTTCTAGCTTGCATTGTAGTCCTTTAATGGAGATGTTTGGATTCGGGATTGGGATTGGTAGCAGCTATCTTTATGTCTGAAATGAGTGGTTTTTGAATTTGAGTTCCAACTGTAACAATATGATTGTAAAATGAATTAACATGTTGTTTCATCTCTCCTTTTTTATTTTTGACCTTTAAAAATCAACCTTGTGCTGTTGCAACTAAGTTAACATTGGTATTCATTCATAAATCCATGATTATCAGTTCTGGCTTCTGTCCAAGCAACTGTTTGCGTGATCTTATAGCTTAAACCGTTGCTAATTAGAAAATGGAACGCAAGCACACACATTTGAATTCTTTCAGTGGCAATTGAGAGATCAAAATCTATTGTTCAATTTGGAGCAGTTGGTTTTCTTAGAAGCTTAAATTCAATTTCTTTGGAACTATAGGAGTAATGAAAATGATTCTAAATGTTGGAGAGAGTATTATGTTGGGGAGAGTATTTTGTATGATTAAAGGTTGTTAGCAACATCTCCAAGTCTTGCTTATATTGTACACTTGCGTGAAACTTTGTAGATTCATGAGCGAGGATGTGCTGATAAAACAAAATTTGAAGGTTTTCTCTAATCTATATTAGCTTGCTATTGTAATCCTTGATCGAGGAATACAGATTAATCTTGGTTCCCCTCACATTTGTACAGGGTCTTACTCAACTGACAGAATATCTAAAGTATTGTTGTTTGTCAAGAGTTAGTATGCTCTTAGAACTTGTATGTTGTTTTGTTCTTGATCTAGATAGTGTAGTGTGCACTGAGTCATGTATATGTTATGTGGTTTCCATATTGTTAGTACAACCATGTTTTCCTTCATCTATGACTTGGTCGTGAAAGCTTCTTCTAGACCCTGCACGTTCTCTAAGTAACTTTTCTTAAGTGGGCTTCCATGCATACTAACTGCTACAATCCCCTACTTCTCTTTTCTTCTTTTGTTCCAGTTATGGAGAGACACATCTCCATACTAATTTTGTTTCTGGCTGTGTATGCAACTCGCATGCAGCGGGTTGGATATTTTCCTTCTTACAAGAGATTATGTGGGTAGGTGGGTAGGCCCTTAAGGCTCTAGATTGTGAACTACAGCTCTGATACCATGTGTAGGGACCTAAATTAATCAAGCCTAATAAGATTCATAAAATTTAAACAAATAAGATTACTCTACTCAGAAACAATAAGTAATTTATTTTAGCATAAGCATATAAGCAGAATAAATTAATTAATGAACAACAATTTAATGAATTACATAACAGAATATAGATACCTCTTGTTGATGCTAATTCCCATTGATCTGATTGTTTTCTCTATTGTTTTGCCCAGCCTAATGCACTGACCAAACCCTGCCCAAAACCGACTAACCACCCAGCCAGCTAGGAGCATCTTGTCTAGCTCCCTAGCTCGAGGATATCGAAAGGAATCCTGGGCCCCGAGCCCAAACCCCTAGCAACCCGTTTCCCCATGCAATGGTTCACCAAAACCCCAAAACCAAACTCCTCAAAACCAGAAAGATATCCCCAATCTTCCACAGAAATACAAATTTCCTCCCTGATAATGCTCCTCCCCCCTAATATTTCATAATCCTCTCCCGTAGGACTCTTCCCCATCATATCTCCCCCCTCATTCATCGACTCCCTATCCTCCATTAATTACCTTATCCCCTCCTTTATTATCTTATCCTTAACCTGTCATACATAAAGTTTCATAATGCTTAAATTAAAGTTTTTAAGCCCATTAATGCTTTACCTAAATCATTGAATGTGTTAAGTAATCAATTAATTAATTAATTAATCAATCAACAGTTATAACAATTAATTAATAAATAAATAAATAAATAATATTATTAATACTAATCATTGTTTAACTAAAACCATATTAGGACAATTAATTATCTAATTAAGTATACTTAATAATCCCTATGCAACTATTTAACCAAAGTTGTTACAGTTTGGGTAATGGAACCAATGTTGTTTCATGTATAATGGTATGAGTTTTAATATATTTCAAGGTAATAATATTCTAGATGGATAGTACATGTCATTCTGTTTCTGGTGGTATGTGGAACGTCACATAACTCCTCACGGTTAGAGAGTTATGGCCATGAGAAGTTGGAGAACCCAGGTTTGGGTAATGGACCCAAGTTTGTTTGATGGATAATCGTATGCATTTTGATCTATTTGAAGCAAATACTATTCTATATGGATATTACATTTCATTCCATTTCTAGTGGTATGTGGAACTTCAAACAACTCCTCACGGTTAGAGAGTTATGACCATGTGAAGTTGAAGAACCCTCATGAGTCATCTAGAAGCCCCAAAAGGTCAAAGTAGTCAAAGTCGTTTAAGATATTTTTAGAAGGTAAATAATAAAGTGAAGTGATGAGTGTACTATAATTCAAAGAAAATACAAAAGAAATCATTTAAATAATAAAGTTAATGGAGAAATTACTAAGTTGACAAGTGGTTAGAAGTGGGTTAGCCATAAAATAAGGAAAGTGGTTTAAGATGGCTAGAAGGTAACCCCTTGAGGTAAAGTGAAGTGATGAGTGTAATATACGTCAAAGTGGATACAAAATAAATTATTTAAATAATAAATTTAATGGATAAATTACTAATTGGAAAAGTGGTTAGAAGTTGGTTAACACTAAAATAAGCAAAGTGGGCAAAGTGACCTAGAAGATGCTTCTAAGGAAGCTACTTGGAGAGTATAAATAAGAGGCAAGTCTCTCTCATTTTAAATTACACTTGAGAATATTGAATATCTATAGGTGATTGGGTAACTAAAGGATATCTAAGCCGAATTTCGAGGGAAGGTGAAGAAAAGAAAGCCAGAATTGAAGGGAGGATAAATTCTTTTAATGATGACTTCTAAGGTATGTTATTTATAGGTCATCTCACCATTTTCGCAATAAATTTTTTCTAGAATTATTTAGACCGTGAAATTGATAGGAAATTGAGGGAACATATCCAAGTATTTGTGGTAACAATTTCATCTTGTGGTTCGTTGTATTTTTGGAGTTACACTCCGTGGAAAATAGGGTTTGTGGCTAGTCCTGAAACTAGTCTAAAACAGGTGTTTCGGGTAAAAACGTCATAAATTATTCATAACATATCCAAATTCAATAAGACAAAATGTGTTGGTGAGAGTACAATATTTAGTATTCTTTATAAAATTTTCAGATCCATTCAACAAATATTCCATGCGGGGCACGCTCTACAAGGTCGCTCTCTAGAATAGGACAAAATTCAACAAGGTATGCTATTTTTGCTATAACTCCTTTTCTGAGAGGTTCCAAGTATGGACACCTGGAGGAATTACATAAAACACACTGAAGAACATTGTTTACTATTTTCAGATCTTTATTCATTATAGGTACATAGTTATGATTATTTCAAGTTAGGGTTGTTGATTAATCCAAAACTAGTCATGTGAGGATAAAGAAAAGTTTGATGAAAATGCTAATCTCTTGTTGTTAAAGATAAGGAAGGTTTGCAAGTATGTGATCATATACAAAGAATCTATTACAGAGTTACAAATGAGATTTGGATGAGGAAATTGATGAGGTCTTTTGGTTGAGGTACATGTTGGGTACATGGTTGAGACAAGTAGTTGATGAGTTCGCACATACATGAGGTGTATAGTTGATGATGTTGGTACATATTGATGAGTAGTTGATACATGATTGGTACATACTTGGTACATGGTTGGAGGTACTTTTTAGAAGTATTGTTGACACATGGTTTATGGATAATGTATCATACTTGTATTGGTATATTATTAGAATCACATATTGATCTTGGTGATGATTATGAGTTGTTGTGTTAATATTGGTTGATGCACATCTTTGAGAGTTGTCTTGGTGATTGATATTGGTGAGTAGATATAATTTGGTTGATAATATTGATGGGACAGGTTGTTGTGATAGGTTTTTTGGACAGGTTGGTGTGACACATTATTTGTACATGTTTGGTGCATGGTTGATGCACTTGTTCATGGTACAGGTTGAGGTATAGTTTGGTTCATGGTTGATGCACTTATTTATGGTACAGGTTGATAACAAGTTGACATATAGGTTGATGCATGGTTCAGGTTATTGGTATAGGTTGTTTGGTGCAGGTTGATTGGTATAGGTTGATTGGTACAGTTTTATAGCAGTATATCTCACAGTGATAGTGTGATAGTGGTTCTATAATTCTACTTATACATCAGGGCGGTTCGACGGGGAAAGGACAGGTGGTTGTAGCCACCTTCTAGTTGTAGCTGGAGAACATAGGGGGTTGTAGCCTCCTTATGGTTGTAGCCAGAGAATTGGGGAGTTGGATCTTCCCTCAGGTTGTAGCCTGATAAATTAGGGGGTTGAAGCCTCCTTCTAGTTGCATCTAGAAAACAAAGGAAGTTGGTGCTTCCAATGAATGCAATTCTTCAAGACATATAAGAAAAATCATTTTGTGGTTTTCTCCCACTTTGGGTTTCCATGTAAAACATTGGTGTATTGTGTATGTTTATGATTTTTCATTTGTTCATTTCTCTAACACTTGGATTATAAGGTTAAAAAGGATTAAATTTCTCTATTATTGATTCACCCCCCCCTCTCAGTAATCCAAAACAAGGTTAAGTTATATTCTGGATAAAGTGATAGGTTGCAAATATATGTGAAAGAAGTTACACATGGTCAGAAGTTTTCATAAGAAAGAAAACCCTAGTTTTCATAGGGAATACGCAGGTTGCATAACAGTTTGGTCACGTACATATGTGGGTTGCATAACAGTTTGGTCGCGTACATACGTGGGCTGCATAACATATAGGGCGCGTACATACGCGTGATGTAGCACTACATGTCATGTAACTATTGTATTTTTGTTGATACATGTTCAGTTCAGGTATAGATTGATTACATGGTAGTTGTACAGGTTGGATGTAGGTCAGTGGTACAATTTGATACAGTTGTACAATGGTATATCTCACAGTGATAGTGTGATAGTGGTTTCATAATTCTACCTCTACGTTAGGGAAGTCAGACGGGGCAAGGAAAGGTGGTTGTAGCCACTTTCCAGTTGTAGCCGGAGAACATAGGGGGTTGTAGCCTCCTTTTGGTTGTAGCCAAAGAATTGGGGGGTTGGAGCTTCCCTCAGGTTGTAGCTTGAGAAACTAGGGGGTTGTAGCCTCCTTCCAGTTGCAGCTGGAAAACAAAGGAAGTTGGTTCTTCCAATGAATGTAATTCATCAAGACATATAAGAAAAAGCATTATGTGGTTTTCTCCTGCTTTGGGGTTCCATGTAAAACACTGGTGTACTATGTGTGTATGATTGTTCATTTGTTCATTTTTTATTTACTCTGCAGTTATTGGATCATATTACCACATTGATATAACATTTGGATTATATGGTTAAAAATGATTAAATTTCTCTATTAATGATTCACCCCCCCTCTCAGTAATCCAATAGGCCATTCTACAGTTTGTCTCTTGAATTTCATGAGTCAGCCATTTCGTGAGTCCAGTCAATTCCAGATTCAAAATCGACAAATTTGTGTGCCTCATGATCAAGATACTCCAGTATTTCCCTGACAGCATGTCGAAGACCTCAGAGTAGTGAGTCTTACACTTATGTCATACTCCTACCTGAGCAGTTGAAGATCTTGAAGTTGTTTCTCAAGCTATGAAGTCCTCATATCTAGCCAGAGGCATTGATACTTTTTGAAGATGTGTATTGTATTGTATTTGAATACCATCAAATCATTTTGATATGAAGATCCATTATGTATTTCACGCGGCTACACTTTATATAGACATTTCTATGACATGGATCTGTATTATACTTGATTGACAACCATGATTATTTCATTCGGAGCATGGGTATGCCCGCCTCAGAGATATTATTATTGTTTTTCTTATGGCGACTGTTAGCACAAGGAATTTTGATGAATTGATGTTGTTTCCTTAGGAAACAAACCCTTGGTGGAAAATGAAGAAAAGGGGCTTAGCACGACCCACAATATATTTTATACCTTAATTTCTTGGGTGTTTTGATGCTTTGGTGTGTTGTGGCTAAACAACACGCTTATCTCTACGGTTGATCAAGGCACACCCAAATCAACGGCTGGCAATGGATATCGAACCCCCTGACTTTTCTACCTTTAATGACAAGGGGGGTCCGAGTTGGTGGCTAAGGAGCACAAATATATCAGCAGTTGAGGCACACTTAGATATACGATCAACAACACCAACTCAAACCTCCCCATCCTTTCTGCCTTTAACAGGGGTGGGGGTCTGAGTTGGTGGTTTTTGAGCATATGCCCCCCACATATGTGTCACCTCTATAGTAAATCAGACCCCCCCCCCCGCACTATACCCCTTACCACCTCCTCCTCCCTCCGAGATAACTTCCTTACCACCTTCCTTTACCGCCCTTATTCCCTTCGACACCTATCCTCCACTCATCCTCCATGTCTCCTCCACTTTGTTTTTGTCCTCCCCCCTAACCTACCACTTCACTCTACCACTGCATCCTCTCCCCTTATCACATCACCCTAATGCCTTTACACCTCATCTCCCGTATATCATCACCCACACTTTCCCAATCACCGCCACCCGCTTCCTTCCACCTGGCCACCTCTCACTCATTGTTCTATGCCAATTTGTTCCAATCATCACGCAAAACCCTCATCGTCAACATCCACATCCACCCACCAGTGTTCCCTGCAAACGTCCAATGAAGATCCAACTGGAAAAAATTTAGAAGTGCGGCCAACACGTTTTCCAAGCACAGAGTTGACTTGGGCTCTGTCCTAATCCCGATGCAGGTAGTTAACGAAAGAGAAGGAGGTGGTTGAGATGTCCTCTCCTTCCATAAATGGAAATCCAGAAAAGACTGGAAAAATTGAGCTCGTGTTTGATAGAGAGTTGCTTGCGTAGTCTGGCAGAGAAGCTTCAAACGTAAGAGCTTGTGTCTGACAGAAGATCGCATGCACAGTCTGCTGAGAAGACTCAAACGTAAATCATTGAATTCATGATTCGATCACTCTGAGGGTGGTTGTAGTCAGTCTGAGTATATGTAGGCATTTTTGATATTTTTTTATGGTCGATGGTTGAGCTAGGCTCCTGCATTGTAAATTTTTGATGAAGTACTAGTTCTCTGGATAATTATATTGATTTGAGACTTCTTGGTTAGTCTAAGTCAGCTTCTTTTCACTTCTCTATCAACAGTTATGCTAAGACACTCGAGCATGGAGAATCCAACCGAGGTTGTTATGTTGTTGTAATGAAGGTTTGATTGTAGCGATATTGTGACCAATTTTAGTTAGCTTTCTTCTTCATCTTATTCACCTCTGATACTGAAGTATCCATGTTTCACTGATTCAAGTGGATTGTTATAGTTTCATTGTGATGGATCTTCAATTATAGTCCTATTATAAGATTCTTTAGTTTCTAGAAACTCTAAATCCAAGAGGATCTGGTTTTCCAAGTTTTTCCTCCTTAGGCTACTAGAAGACCTGATGTCCATAGAAGACCTCTACACTCTCCTCACCTATTCTTCCTCCTATTCACCTTTACTACAACTTATTGACTGAAGTTGATCAAGACCTCATTTTCTTGTGCCTACTAGTCCAATTTTCTGAGTTAAAACGATATTATCCGAAGTCTGCGTCCATTTGAACTCATTAAACTCATTTATAGTGACATATAATATAATGGGTACTGGGATTACCTTCAATGTAATATGAAGGTGACTTCTAGTGCCAAAAACGACCTCCCAAACTCTAGTCATGGGCTCACTCAACTTCGTGCCTTCCCACTGGTAAAGATATTGTAATGTATTTCGGCCATCAATTGTTCTTTTGACCTCAAACATTAGGGGGATGTTGGCCCTTGACCAAGTTTTGGGAGATTCTTGGTCATTTTGACCTATTTTGGGACTTTGATAGCCTATTGAAGGAGGAGTAGAAAATGAAGCAGAAATCACAAGATCTCGGACCCTTTTCGGTTTCTTTTTGGGTTTTGGGGATTATGTAATGGGATTGGGATGTTGGCCCATGGGTTTACCCATGTTTAGGCCTATTTTGAAATATATAAATAGATGCTTAGGCTAGATAGAAGTGTGGTGATTCTATGTGATGTGAATGTATGATAAGTTCAATTAGAGTTTGTAAGTGCTTTGTGCATGACTTTAAGAGACTTGCAGAGCTAAGTGCAGGTCATTGTAGAAGATTGTGGAAGGCTTAGTGTTGTAATGCAAGGAAGAAGGATCCAGCAAGCTGCACAGATCTTCTGTCATGTGCGGAGTAAGGGTTTGAGGCTCTATGCATGTAACCTATTGACTAAAGAAAATAAAGGAGAAGAGTTTGTGGACGTAGCCCTAGGGTGGGAGTGAACCATTTAAACAATGCGCTATGCTTCTTTGTGCTTTGTCTTGATGTGTTCACATGTTATTTGCTAAGTGATTTGATGCTTTGTGCTTATTATATGTGAGAATGTTAGATCTGATCTATATGGCTATGCTTAGTGCTTGATCTTCTCGATCTGATCTATTTACCTATGTTAAGTTCTTAAATACATTAGATTAGTGTGAATGTTGTGAAGCTATGTTTTATCAACGAAGTGGATATTGATTGCATATTGAGTAACTGATGATGTTAAGTGCTTTATTAAGTATTATAATAACAGATCTGTGTCCCAACTAAGGTTACATACACCTAAGTCTCACAATCACCCCTGCCTCTACCTTGGGTGAGACTTCATCTTCCTTGAAGGTGTTTCCGAAAAGGCCGGTAGTTAGGGCTTTGTTGGTGCGTTGTTGTAGCGTTGAAACTTGGGTCTACCCCTGTGCCAAAAAATGGTTTCTTTGCCGGGACCTAAAACTACGATTGCTAGATACTAAGAAAGAAGAAGCTTTGTGAAAATATTCGACCTGATATTGTGAAATCTCTGTGCATAGATATGTTCCCTAGTGCGCACTATCCTACTTGATTTATAAAGCTCTGTGCTAAAGAAAGAATCTCGATCTGAAGAAAGGAGGTCAGATCTTGGATTCTGAATTTTCTCTTGAATTCTGAACGGTCCTATAAATCGAGGTGACATCTTTGTCCCCTTCCTGAACCGTATGGTACTCTTATTAGGCCTGATACGAATGAAAACCTGGTCTCCCACTTCATAACTTTGATCGGTCCTTTGTGCATCTGCATAACTTTTCTGCCTATCCTCTGCTTCCTTTAGTCTCTGCCTAATCTGAATCACCTGTTCCTCCATCTATTGAATCAATTCTGGCTCAACTGTTACTCGGTCTTCTGGTCTATCCCAACTCAACGACATTTTGCATGGTATTCCATACACAGCTTCATAGGGTGGCATTCCGATGGAGCTATGAAAACTGTTATTGTAGGAAAACTCTACCAAATGTAGGTACTTCTCCCACTGGGTTTGATTATCCATGACATACATCCCGAGCATGTCTTCCATGACTTGATTTACTCTCTTGGTTTTCCCATATGTTTCAGGATGATAAGATGTGCTTAAGTTCAACTGAGTCCCCAACGCTGACTGCAAACTTATCCAAAACCTAGAAGTGAATCTGGAGTCCCTATCTGAAATGATCTTCTTAGGTATCCCATTCAAATGGATAACCTTTCTTACAAACACACATGCCAAATCAGCGACATCATAATTGTCTCTAACTGGAAAAAAATTAGCACTCTTGGTTAACTTATCAACTATCACAAGAATGGCATTATGTCTATGAGATGTGAGCAACAACCCCACAAAAAAATCCATAGATATGGATTCCCATTTGGACACAGGAACATCATGTGGTTGTAGGAGGCCTGACGGGTAATGGTGGTCGGATTTCACTTGTTGACACTCTAGGAATTTGGCGACGAAATGGAATACATCGCGCTTCATGCCTACCAAGAAGAAGATATTCCTCATGTCTGCGTACATCTTCTTCACACCCATATGCGCACAATAAAGTGCTCTATGGGATTCCTTCAGTATGATGCTTCGAATATCTCCATTTTCGGGGACATACATCCTTCCTCGATATCTTAATAGTCCGTCTACTTCCAGACTATATCCTTCATACTTTGGATCTAACTGCCTCCCACTCTAGAGGTTTGAAGTAACCTTTAAATACCAACTGTCTCCTTGGAGTTGCATCAACACACGTTCCCTCAGATTGACTTTTAAGGGTACCATGTAGAAGACACATGGTCTCCTACTCAAGGCATCTGCGACCACATTTTCCTTTCCCTTGCTGTATGAAATACCAAAATCATACTCACTCATAAACTCACTCCATCGCCTTTGCCTAGCATTCAAATCCTTTGAGTGAAGAGATTTTTTAAACTTTGATGGTCCATTTTGAGGTCAAAGTTTCTCCCCACAAGATAGTGCCTCCAAAGTTTCAGAGCTAGCATTATAGCTGCCAACTCCAAATCAAGAGTACCATAAATCTCTTCGTGTTTTTTCAACTTCATTGATGCATAAGCTATCACTCCTCCATCCTGCATTAGCACGGCCCCCAACCCTTGCTTTGAGGCATCCGTGCAGATTGTGATGTCCTTTTCCATATCTAGCACTCATAGAATTGGCGCACTAATTAGTAACCTCTTAGGCTCAATGAATGCACTATCACATTCTTTCGTCCATTCATACTTGACCCCCTTGTGCTGGAAAGTGGTGATGTGTTTCGCTATTTTTGAGAATCCTTATACAAATCTCCGATAATAACTTGCTAGCCCCATGAATCGTCTCACCTCAGGGGCATTTTTCGGCACTGGCCACTCCATAATGGCCTTTACCTTTTCTGGGTCCACAGAGATTCCTTTGTCGGAACTGATATGACCTAAATAATGCATTTCTTTCTGGAAGAAGGAACACTTCGACAACTTCCCATACAATTTTTTCTCCCTAAGGCAGGACAGCACCACTCTAAAGTGTTCCTCGTGTTCTCTTTCGTTCTTTGAATAGATGAGGATGTCATCTAGAAACACTTGTACAAAACGGTTTAAGTACTTCTGGAATACGTCGTTCATGAGGCTCATGAATATTGTTGGCACATTGGTCAATCTGAAAGGTACTACGACAAACTCTTAATGCCCAAACTGAGTTCGAAAGGCATTTTTTGGGATATCACCTTCCTTAATCCTTAACTGATGATACCCTGGTCGCAAATCGATCTTTTAGAAAACCGCTACTCCTTTCATCTGATCCAAGAGATCATCTATTCACAGCATCGGGTACCTACTTTTCAATGTAGCATGGTTCAAGTCCCTGTAATCTATACACAGTCATAAAGATACATCCTTCTTCTTTACAAAAATTATTGGTGCACCCCAAGGTGAAACACTGGGCCTTATTAGCCCTAAGTCCAGTAACTCTTTTAACTGCATTTGCAACTCACAAAGTTCCAGCATTATCATCCGATACAGAGTCTTGGAAATTGGTTTTGCACCAGGTTTTAGCTCAGTAGTAAAATAAAGCTCCCGCTCAGGAGGTAACCCTGGTAACTCATTCGAAAAAACATCCTTAAACTCTGACAATACCGGGTACTAATCTAATGAGGGTCCCTTCCTTTCATTCACTACTTCCACTACATATAGTCTACACCCTTTCCTCAAGCATCACTTAACCTTCATAGTTGAGATAAAGTGAAGAAAAACCTTTCTCCGTACACCCTGGATCTCCACTGGCCTTCCTTTGTCATCGACACAAAGCACCCTTTTTGTGAAACAATCTACCAAAGCTCAATGAGATTCTAAACAATCCATTCCAATGATTAGATCCTATGCCCTAAGAGAAGTGACGTATACCTTCAACCTGGTAGTACACACTCCCAGGTCTACTATAAAATTATCAATGCTAGGTCCTACCACTTGTTTTTCCCCTGAAGCCATATCGACTTGTTTGAAGTCATCGTGCTTGTAGGCTTCCAACCCACTCTTTTCTAATGCAGATGGTGAAATGAAACTATTTGTCACACCAGAATCAAACAAAATCTTAAAATTGATATGATTTAGCGTACCTGACGACTCCACCACTGTGGATTGATGTTCGGCCTGGCGATTATTAAACGTTGCAATTGTCTTGTGACTTCTACTTGCTCTTCCCACCCGGGCCTTTCCTTCTCTATGCAAGAATCCTGATTGTAACTCTGGGTAGTCACACTGGTAAGGGGGTCCTCCACATCCCCAAAAAATAACACGGGATTGAACCTGTGCACTATTATGCGACTGTCTCTGAAATGAGTTCCTTCCTTTGGAACCCCTGCCCCTACTAGTTGTTCCCTGAGATGACCGTGGACCTGTCTGCATTGTTGGTGATGAATGAGATGCTGCACTCGCTGCCATTGAAATCCTTGTGACTACTGTCCTTGGTGTGACTCTGTTACCATATGGAGGTGGCCTTGAGCCCCCTCCTTTGGGAAATTTCCTAGGGGCCTTCCCTACAAATCCAGGATGATGCGCAAAGGAAGGTCTCATACCTCCAGTTAATTTCATATGTTCCTCTGTATAACACGCATTTTCCACAACTTCCACTATTGAAGACAGTTTCCACATCCGTACCATAGCCCTTATCTTAGGGTTTAGCCCATAGATGAAGCGTTCTACCTGTCATTGGTCGTTATCCATATACGAAACATACTTGACCAATTCCATAAACCTAATCTCATATTCTTCTATGGTCCTGTTTCACCGTACTAGAGCATGAAATGCCCCTACCTGTTGTTCCTCATAGTAAGTTAGCAGATATTTCCTTCGAAACCTCTCCTTGAAAAGTTCCCAAGATACGGTGTCTGGGGTAAGATGTAGTTGTCTTTCCAGGTTGCCCCACCAGTTCAAGGCGTTGTCTCTTAACTGAAAAATCATTATTTTTTCCTTTGAGGTGGACGCATAGTCCCTTATTGCAAAACACCTTGTCATGCCTTCCAACCATGCTTCCGTGCATTCACTGGCGCGACCCCCGACAAACTCCAAAAGTTTGATCTTCTACAATTCTTGAGTGATGTCTTCGGGTGGAGGTCCTCCTCCCTGAATCCCTCGACGATTTTGGATTACCCATTCCATATGGTGGGGGTTCCAATTCGATTCCTGTTGGTTTTCTCCCCTTTAAAGTCTCATTTATGGCCTCCAAAGAGCGCAGTGTGAGAGCTAGTTTGGGCGATGGTGGCGGCGATGCTAGCGGTGTTGGTGGTGCCTATGACGATGCTCCTATGCCTCGATTCCCTCGATTCCTAACCATCCTGTATGATTTAACCTGCGTCAACCAAAGTTGTCAGGGTGAGTTCAAGGATGTTTCAAATTGGTGCTACTTAAACTAGAAAATAGGGTTAGGCATAAGTTTTTTATTTACTTGTCTATAAACAGACATTACTCTCTTTAGGGGAGCGTCTAAGCTTGATGTCTTCGCCTAAGAAAACTATTGATTCCCTCGCCCAGTAGCTACGCTAGATTTGCACCATACTCGTTGATTCTCTAACTTACCTGCCTAGTGCGCACGAAGCCCGCCCCCCGCTTTTCTTGGTCTAAGTCCTTATACTTACAGTGTAAACTAATTGATCACCTTAACTAGTTTTTTTTTTAATTTAAACAAACTATAATATAATTTTAAAACATTTAAATTTAAACTATTAACTAAATCATAGATTTAAAACATAAATTTAAACCTAAAAACATAATTTAACATTTAAGTTTAATCACTCATTTAATTAATTAATCATAATTACTTTTAATTAATTACAATACTTAGTTTTAATTTGAACCATATATTTAAATATATATATTTATATATACTTATATATATATATATATATATATATATATATATATATATATATATATATATATATATT
>ML786772.1:56870-87682 GCA_009831015.1 Picea engelmannii | reverse complement strand
ATCATCAGGGGGGGCCCGAAATCCAATTAGGGACGTTGATCTATGCGCCCTTTTCCTAGCCGCAGATCTTAGCATGTCATTTATCATTCATTATGGAACCCCCCCCCCTCGGTTAAAAGAAGAATGGAAGAGGGGGTCTAGAATCCAATCTGGATCATTGATTTAAGCGCTCGTCTCTGGGTCGTCCAGATGTGCGCAAGTCTTATTACCGATTCTAGACCCCCCCCGGTTAAAAGTAGAATGGTCAGGGGGGTCCGGAATGCTCTGTGCACCGTAGATCTGGGTGCCACGATCAGATCCATCGAAATGTACAGGAAGCATAAACTGGGAGTGGAGAACAAATGTGTTGGGGGGAAAACTTAGGATAAATACATTTTATGGGTTTTTTCCCCCAAATTTTTAAATAGACAACACCAAGGGGCTTCGACCAAACTATCCTCTAGGCTTTTAAAACATGGTGTGACATTTTCCATCGAGTTGGTTTTATTGGAGTGAAACAATGAAGCAACTAACCTACATGCTAACCTATCTTCCTATGACAACTAACCCAGATTAAACTGTTGGGTTAAGAAATTTCTCTACCCTGGGGCTATCTGACCAGGATTAGACAGTCTGGCCAGATTTATTCACTAATCTAACCTAGACATTTTGGCTAAGATTAAACTGTTTAGGCAAATCATTCACTACCCTATCAACATCAAATTTAAAATAACTTGGCCATGCTTGAAAGGTATGGACCAAGTTACCATTATTTCATGGGGCTTTTATTTCAATTCTTTTATGCCCTCTTTTTCCTTTTTCCTTTTTTCTTTTCTTTTTTCTTGTTTCTTGTTTCTTTTTTCTTTTTTCTTTTTTCTTTTTCTTTTCCTTTTTTCTTTTTTCTTTTTCCTTTTCTTTTTCTTTTTCTCAAATTATTTGCATAATGAAAAATCATTTGTCAACAAAAACACTAGAGACAGATAATATCCCAGTCATCAGTTGATTCCCATAATTTATGGGGTGATAACAATGTGTTCACATGTTATTTGCTAAGTGATATGATGCTTTGTGCTTATTATATGTGAGAATGTTAGATCTGATCTATATGGCTATGCTTAGTGCTTGATCTGCTCGATCTGATCTATTTACCTATGTTAAGTGCTTAAATACATTATATTAGTTTGAATGTTGTGAAGCTATGTTTTATCAGCGAAGTGGATATTGATTGCATATTGAGGAACTGACGGTGCTAAGTGCTTTATTAAGTATTATAATAACAGATCTGTGTCCCAACTAAGTTTGTAGACACCTGAGTCTCACAATCACCCCTGCCTCTACCTTGGGTGAGACTTCATCTTCTTCGAAGGTGTTTCTGAAAAGGTCGGTAGTTAGGGCTTTGTTGGTGCGTTGTTGTAGCATTGAAACTTGGGTCTTCCCTTGTGCCAAAAAATGGTTTCTTTGCTAGCACCTAAAACTCTGATTGTTGGGAACTGAGAAAGAAGAAGCTTTGTGCAAATATTTGACCTGATATTTTGAAAGCTATGTGTGTAGATCTGTTCCCTAGTGCATAGTATAGTACTTGATTTATAAAGCTCTATGTTAAAGAAATAATCATGATCTGAAGAAAGGAGGTCGGATATGAAGGAAAGAAGTAAGATCTGAAATATTTGTGCTCTAAGAAAGTCAAAAGTGAGATTTTTTTATTAAAAGAGGTAAGATCTGTAAGCTCTGTTCTCTGACAAAAGGTAAGAATAGTTAAAATTTTTAGATCTGGAAGCTTTGTTGTCTGTACAAATAAGATAAGTGGAAATTTTTGTTTCTAAAGTATGGATCTAGGTATGTTTGATAGGTTATGTCCTAGATTGAAAACTAGGGCACTAATAGATGAAATAATGTTTGATATGAGTAGATATGATAAGAATAGTGAAAAATATGTTATACCTATGCATAGAAAGAATATTTGGACTGACAAATGGATGCAGGATCCTAGAAAGAATTTTTTGCAGGTTAGCTACCATGATCCTAGTGCGAAGTACTGGAAAGGCTGGGGATCATTTAAAATAAAGAAAGGATTAACCCTCTATTATAGTTTCAGAAGACCGAGACATCTTGCTAAGGAATGCCCTGGGAAAATACCTTGTTGTCTTTGTTGTAAAGCTATGGACCATGAAGTGTTAGATTACCCTATAATGACTGCTAAGCTAGAAGAAATGAATCTGAATAGAGGAAACCCTAAGGAAGATCTAGAAATGGCAGAACCCCAGAAAGAATCAAATAAAGTATTGTTGCAAATAAACAAAACCCTGAATGACCATTGACATGTCAGACTATCATATATCTTCAAGGAAAAATAATGCATTGAAGTAAGAATAGGAGACTTCGACATTGACTATGTTCTAGATGAAGAAACATAGGTGAATATCATGATAGAAATAACTTGGGAAGCCATAGGGAAGCCTGCTATGATCCCTTCATTAGGAGGAATAGGAATATTCATAGGAAAGTTGATAAACCTATGTGGTAAGCTCACTCACATACCTATGAACACTAATGGAACTTCGACGGAAGAATATTTTGAGGTTATTAAATTTATTGAAGGCAGCACCCCGTTTACCATGTTACTAGAGAAACCTTGGATTGATAGAGATCAAGACAGATGAAAAGAAGAAGAAGAATTTTTTAAACAAAAGAAACAAGAGTTAAACAATTTCATGACTAGAAGGATCGCACACTTTATTGAAGAACATGAGAGAAGATCGAAGGGATTTAACACTAGCAACCCAGATGTCAAAGCTACAAGAACATTAGAAGGCCCACAGAAGATTGAAGTACCTAACCCTATTATTGGATAAATTGGTAGGTGTGGACACTAACTGATCTCCCTAGATCCACCTAGATCTAGAACAAAATACACCAGAACATGATGCTTTCCTTAAGTTTTAAATATTGAATTTACTAACTAAAGAGGGATAAGTGACATACCGTTTAAATGTTGCTTCCTCTCGCCATTGCCATCCTAGCTCCATTCCAAAACTCATACAATGATGATCCTTCAAAAGAACACAACCAACCAAAGTGATAGTAATAACATAAACTCAATATAAACCTATGTATGTGATCAAGGAATCATACAATAAAACACAACAAGCTTTATAGGAAAGAATTATATTATTGTATCATATTAATTGTAAAAGAGAGATTACAACCGTGGCCTTGATGTCGTAATGTCCCTTCCAACTGTCCTTCATTCCCCACACACTTCCACTCCAAGAATTTTGAGAGCATAGATGTGATAATATTCACATTCTATCTTGACAAAGTGGCTCATCTAGCCAAGCTAACAATCTCCAAAGCTCAATCCAATCCAAGCTAATCCCAAATGCTCCAAAGCTCAATCCAATCCAAGCTCCAAAATCAAAAGCTAACCTTATCCATGAGAGTTCCTCTCCTTTTATAAGTTGAAGAGGATAAGGTGAGGAGGTTAGGATGATCCCACTAAATCATAAAAGCGAGTAAGATCCAAGCCACTCAGATGCCACATCACCATGGAAGTTTCTCCTTCTAGAAGCATCGAGAAGATGCTCATTTTTCCCACGTATGAGAATTTTTACACCCTGCCTATATAGCAACCTATGAACACTTTGTGACCTAGCTATGGTGCAGCCTGTGAAAATCAGGCATTTTCGCACCCTAGCTATAGTGCAGCATGTGAAAATCCTCTTTAATAGGGTTTTTACAAAGGAGAATGCAACTTCTTTTCTCAGGAAAAGTTCTTCTCCCTTCTTTCTTCAGGAACTCAAGCCACTGACCCCTCTGAAGGAAACAGATAGGTTTACATCATTAACATTCATAGGGATGACGAAAATAATGTGTAACAACCCCAGAGAAAGACAAAGTATTATCCATGAATCCTGGGGAAGAATCTCAACAACGTGAAGTGACTATGACCAAAGAATATAAGAATCAGAATGGAAAAAGGAATACCGAGACGAAGCTCACTAGAAAAAGGATAGAAATTTAAGTAAGAAGAGAGATAAGATCGAAAATTTGCAGAAGGTTCCAGAGGGAACTTCGCAGAAGGAAAAATTGCAAAATGGGAGCTTCGTCGGGATATTAGAATAGCGACACATGGCACTTCACCATGATGAAGCAATATAGTCGTTGGGGAAATTATAACCATTCGATCGACGCTCCGGATGGGAAGAAAAGAAATTAAGGTTCATCATCAGATTGGTTTACCACGCCATAATGGATCGAAAAAGAGTTAATGGAGGCCCATACTCGTTGCAAGCAAACCATTGTCAAGTTCCCTATTTATCCCGCCGCACCACGCATCGAGAACACTTTTTCCAATTGAGAATTCAAGTCGTAGACTAAGCCGAGTTTATACAGTGATCATCGCACTCTTACTCTCTATCTCAGTACTGTGTCTAAGTTGTTCCCTGAACCCACAATTGTTCACCCCGAGTTCGTATGTCAGAAGAATTAAGCACCGCATAGAAATTTGTTGAAGAATTTTTGATCGACTTGATGACTGAGAGAGTCATGTCAATGTATGAAGGTATCCAGGCTTCATCCACAAGAACATTGCAAGTGTCTACGTCCACTTCTTGAGTTGGACCATCCTGGCTAGCCGTTGAAAAGTGAACCAAGCACAGAGATAATATCGTGAATGCTAAGTTGATTTTGAGCATTTTACCCACCTATCTACCACCTCTTAGTAGTGCAATCAATCGAGATAGTGTGCCTAGAGAATTTGAGTATGCTTTGGTCACTGCGTACCTCCCGAAAGGGATACACGTAGTTCACGCAAACCAAGAAAAGATTGCAACGTTGAAGTTTAGCGACTTCAACCTCGGCGACAGGAAGGTCTACAACATTCTTGCCCCACATAAGTACCTGACCATAACAAAGTGAAAGAGTTTGAATATATTTCCCCAATCATGGACTATGAACTTCGCGTAGTCCACATTGCTCAATGTCATGAAGATTCCTCAATTTGGAAGGCACCAAGAAGTGAATGCATGTGTCAAGTTGTTTTTGTTCCATTACCATGGTGGATATTTGTGGTTAAACTACCATATAACAGTGGATCCAACATTGATAAATCGAATCACCGGGCTTAGCATGCAACGACCCAACCCACAGGATTTCTATCCTAGAAAATCCATGGACTGCGCTCTCGCACAAATGATCAAGGACACTTACGGAGATGTCGAGAAGGGAATGTGAGGCTACAAGGTAGCTTCTATACAAATTAGTGCAGTGTGCCTTGCCTATCAGATAATCGCAAGAAAGTTAGTCCACAAGAACCGACCCACCCAAGTGATTGGTTTTGTAGTCGACCTCACAGAAAAGTACGTGGAGGACCCATAAATGAATTAGGTGAGGTACCTCATGAACCAGTTGGAACTGGACTACAAGGAAGTGCAAGATCAAGGATATGAGTTCCACTTCAACTAGCTTCTAAACCTGATCACTTTCATCGCATGGGAGATGCCGAAAGGTGTGACCTTCCCAGACATCGAGCCCTTTGAACCTCTAGCCATGAAGTTTAGTACACTGGTATTCTAGTGACATGAACAAGCAATGGAAGTCAAATTCCATATTCCACACATATTACAACCATTTGAATACAACCATCTAGTCTAAGCCTTGCATCACGCCAAATACTCTCCATAGGTTTCGGCCTTTAATGAAATTCAACGCAGACTGCCATTTCATTTATATTTTAGCACGCGCTGACGAGAAAAAGAAAAAAATTGAATATTACTACAAGATGACAAAGGAGGACTTGGAGAAGATCACAAAATACTGGTCAGCGAACCTCCTCTTTCCAGCAGCCCCTACAAATATATCCAATATTGAAATTCTAGAAGCAGCGCATGATACACCTCGACCCGGCAAGACAAAGAAAAATGAAGAAGCCCAATATGTAAGTAGTACCGTAGTGAAGACTACTTCAATATCACCTAATCAAGGAGGTGATGGCACAGAAATTGAATAAAATAAAGGTGAGGTTACACCGCCTAGAGACGAGGAGGATCCCTCGAAGAAAAGGAAGGTTTCCCCCCCGAAGCCTTCTTCTAGGAAGAAATCGAAAGCTTCTATGACCAAAATGCAGACTACCCTCACCTCAGATGAATTTGATTTAATTGTAGTATCCCTGAATGATGCTTTGCTAGAGATATCAGAGAAGCAAGAGGCTAAGCAAGAGGAGATATACAATCGAATTAAGGTTGAACTTCATGGGGTGCAATAGGCACTACAGTCTAGACGCATAGTTTCCACTGGAAACACCAGAACTGGGAGATGAGTCAGCTCAACTCCAATAAATGGTTGATATAGTCGAAGCTCGCCTTCGACAAGCACAGGAGGAAACAATGCAATCCACCTAAGATTTAACACAAGTACAAGGAGACCTTTTAGAGCAACGAAATACTGCAGAATGGGAAAATATTTCTCTCCAAGCAAAGTGGCATGAAGAAAAATTCCAGTTGCAGAAAGAAAAGGAACAGTTGCTCACGGAGAAAATTGAAGTAAAGGAAAGGGTCAACATAGCACTTTGATCTATGATAGTTGTAGAAGTAAAGGCTGAAGAGAGAGTCCCATCGCAGGTGGCACAACTCGAAGAAGTGATTAAGCAACTAGAACAACGCATAGGAGACTTGGAGCTACGTATAGTGCCTGAGACCCCGCAAGACGTAAGAGACCTAAGGGAAGAACCTACCTGCAGCGTAGTTGATAGACTAAAAGATCTTGCCCTAGAATGAAAGCAGTTGAGTAACCACAACACCCAAACATATGAGAATCTCGCTGAGAATCTAGAATTACGGGCACTGGAGTCACCGCTCGAGGAAGCGAAGTAGCACATAGACACACTACAGGCATACTTGTCAGTTGTATATATAATGAAGAGATCTCAAGAGCAACGCACCACCTAGTAGCAGATCCATACGATCCAGAGAAAAGTTATGGAAGTAACTCAATGACTCCAACATGTGCAAGATAAGGCATGCCAATTGTTCACAGAGGTTGAAAGCCGAGGATCAGAGCTAGAATAGGTTGTCACTACAACAGAATAATGCCTAGAAGGTCCATTTAACCCTTCTAGGCATTGTTCTGTTGTAGTGATCCAGGAGTTCATCAAGAAAGAGGCCATAGCAAAGCAATAAGTTGAAGAAGCTCGAGCCAAACTCAAGGTGTTCAAAGCATAATTGATCAAACTAGAGTGACTCGAGACAAGTCACATGTGAGTGTTGGGGGCATGTTGGCCCTTGACCAACTTTTGGGAGATTCTTGGTCATGTTGACCTATTTTGGGACTTCAACAGCCTTTCGAATGAGTAATGGAAGACGAAGCTGAGATCACGGGATCGTGACCCCTTTTTGGGTTTTTGGGATTATGTAATGGGATTGGGATGTCGGCCCATGGGTTTACCCCTATTTAGGCCTATTTTGTAATATATAAATAGACGCTTAGGCTAGATAGAAGTGTGGTGCATCTATGTTATGTGAATGTATGCTAAGTGCAAGTAGAGTCTGTAAGTGCTTTTTGTATGACTGTAAGAGACTTGCAAAGCTAAGTGCAGGTCCTTGTAGCAGGTTGTGGAAGGCTTAGTGTTGTAAAACAAGGAAGAAGGATCCATCAAGATGCACAGATATTTTGTCTTGTGCGGAGTAAGGGTTTTAGGCTCTATGCTTGTAACCGATTTACTTAATACAATAAAGGAGAAGATTTGGTGGACGTAGCCCCAGGGTGGGGGTGAACCACGTATACACGGTTTTATGCTACTTTGGGATTTGTCTTGATGTGTTCACATGTTATTTGCTAAGAGCTTTGATGCTTTGTTCTTATTATATGTGAGAATGTTAAATCTGATCTATATGGCTATGCTTAGTGCTTGATCTGCTCGATCTGATCTATTTACCTATGCTAAGTGCTTAAATACGTTAGATTAGTGTGAATGTTACAAAGCTCTATTTTATCATCGAAGTGGATATTGATTTCATATTGAGGAACTGACGGTGATAAATTATTTATTAAGTATCATAATCCCAGATCTGTGTCCCATCTAAGGTTGCAGACACCTGAGTCTCGCAATCACCCTTGCCTCTACCTCGAGTGAGACTTCATATACTTCGTAGGTGTTGCCGAACGGGATGATAGTTATGGATTTATTGGTGCATTGTTGTAGAGTTGAACCCTAGGTCTACCCCTATGCCAAAAGGGGCATATGTTATAGTCCTAAAATTTCCTACCTATGCATACATGGCATTGGCCTTTCTACTTGCACAATTTACCAAATTACTGGCAAGACTCTCTTTTAAAAAAACATTTTTTGGAGCATGTACGTGCCCTGCTGCAATATTGCCTGCATACATACACTATTTTCATGCTATATATCCCATGTACATATGCTAGCTGCATACTAAACAACCTACGTTTACCTCCAAAAGTTGCAAAAAATAAAAAGTTGCAAGGAATTCGGTAGATTTTACGGGTTATCGAGGGTTTCCCAACCAATTCACCCGCTATATCCCATCCCCAAACCAAATAACTATCTTTTTTTCATATAAAAGGAGGTATTGGAGTCCCATTCCAACAACAAGCATGAGAACATAGAAACTCTTCCAAAATCCCTTCCACCTCTTATTCCAAGTATTGCAGCCCTTCCTGAGATTTGGCCTCAACATTCGATCTCTAGCCCTTTCTCCTATACAATCCCTTCCCTTTCCCTAAAGTGATTAGTTTATTGTGAGATAAGTATTTGGGACGATGCACTTGGAGAAACATTAAGAGGATCCCAGACCTGGTTCACAGAGCATCAGTTGCTGGAGGTTGTAACTTTTAATATTTATATTGAATAAAATAATCATTTTCGTGTCCCAAATATTATGTGTTTATGCTTTTCATTTGATTTATGAATAATGGTTTATATCTAACCCTAATATTGATGAGTAGAGATAAAATATTTGTAGTATTGTTTTCTTAAGTGTTCTTGCATGTCATCTTTGGGAGGAGACCAATAGCCTAGGAATCTACAAAATGGAGGAGGTCTACATCGAACGTTAGGACCAGAGGTACTACTTCTGACCTACTTTCCTATCTCTTTATGTTCATCAATTTAGAGTGTTTAGGGTAGTTTAGAAACAATATTGTCTTTTAAGGGAGATCAATGCTCTGTCAATACTCTGACCCAATATAGTAATAGAGGTATTTTCCCCGCTAGAAATATCTATTATTTTTCTTTAATTTTGGTTGACCATGATTCCTTCCTTTGATTACTTCTTCATAAATCTTACTCCTTTCTTCATTCTTCTTTTCTGGAAACCTGGAGTGCTTCTCTTCAACATTCTCTACTGACGATGTGGATTTGTTTTGTCTCTTCAACATTCTTACTAAGATTGACGATTTTAACTCTCAATGTGACAACTTCTTATTCAAGCTTCTCAACCTCTTCTTATTTATTCACCATCTGACTCTTCATGACTTCTTATGTTATCTTTTATTATTTAAGTTGGTTCTTCAAGGAGATGATTTCCTTTTCAGGTCTTCTTTCTTCTTGACAAAATTTTTCTTCAAGTTGATTTAAGTCCTTAGTTCTTCCCTTAAGATGATCTGTAAAACTATTTTCTCTTTTCTCCGCTTCCTTTATTTCAGATTCCAAACATTTCTTCTCTTCCATCTGGCTCTTTTATGTTTCTTCAATATTTATGTCTTCTTCTAGATAATATTTTATTTTTATGATGACCTGCTAGGATTGTTCAGAACTTTATTGAGAATTATTCTTGACTAATTGTTCCTAAAGAGACTTTTTTTTCTTCCTTTATTTATTCGATTCGTCCAAAGCACTAATTAATTCTGCTTCGAGGTCTACTATGCCTTCTTCACACTCTTCTTCTTCTTTTGAATCTGTCTGACATGATGAGCATCTTTCTTCTTATTCTGTTCTTGCACTTTCTTTAATAGGATCTGACTCTATGATGGAAGATTCTTGGGAATAGAGATTATGTAGCTTATCCCAGAGTTCTTTATCTGAAGAACATTTTCCAACCCTTTCTATTACTGGATTAGGTAATCCTTCCTAGATGTAATCCATTTTTATTTTGTTGTTTCTTTTCAATTCCTTCTTGGTTGCAGTATTTGGATTCTTTGTATTTGTGTATCCTCTAACAAATGAGTACAAAAAAGCATATCCCTGTGCTCCTAAAAATTCTTTCATCCTATTTCTCCACATCATGTAGCTCATACCATTCTGACCATGAAGCTGTGGTATTCCATTTCTATACAAATGATTTCTCTCTATGATCTTCCTTCCTGTGGTTAAATTGATTTCTTGAAGGACCTACAATGATACCANNGGGGGGGGGGTGAATCAATATAATCACTTATACCACTTTTAACCACAATATATATGTGTGTGTGTGAACTTTATTAACAATATATCATCATTATATCATGAAAATATAAACATAAGCAACATCGCATCAACAACATCAAATCAAATACACAATACACTAGAATTTATGTGGAAACTCAAATGGGATAAAACCACAAGATTATTTCTTATATATATCAAGAATACATTCATAGAAAGCACCAAATTCCAATCTCTCCAACAACAACTGGAAGGAGGAACCAACCCCCTAATTTATAGGAACCAACATGAAGGAATCTACAAATCCCTGAATTCTCTGGCTCCAACCAGAATGAGGCTCCAACCCCCTGATTCTCAGGCTCCAACCTGAAGGAAAATCCAACTCCCTATGTTCTCCGGAACCAACTGGAAGGAGGATACAACCCCCTTTCCTTTCCCCATCCCTCCACCCTAAAATATAAGTGTATAGCAACTGTCACTACCACAATCAGTGCCACTGTCACTGTCACTATCATTGTCACTGTCACTGTCACTTCCACTGACACTTCCATTGTCACATTCACCTATAACCTATCACCGTATCCAACATGTCACTGTCATCGATACTCAACCATATCCTCTCACATGGATCATATACCAAGGACAAATCTTAACTAGATTTCCAATATCACCAAGACATGCCTCTACCAAGCATGTACCAATATCACCAACACATGCCTCTACCAAGCATGTATCAATATCACCAACATATCATCACAAGATATATGTCTCAACCATGTATCAAATCATGTACCAAACCATCAACCTGTACCATACCAAGCATGAACTGTCTACCACAACCTATACCACAATAAGTACATCAACCATGCACCAACACATATACCAAAACATGCATCAACCATGCACCAACACTTGTACCAAACCGTGCATCAACCATGCACCATAACTTGTACCAAAACGTGCATCAACCATGCACTATAACCTGTACCAAATCATGCATCAACCAAAACATGTGCCATACCATGTGCCAACACCATATCATGCATCAACTATGTATCTCATCATGCATCAATTTCACCAACGAATGCCTCATACATATACCAAAAATGTATCTCAAACAATGTTCCCAATATCCAAGATGCTCCTTAAACCATCTGCCTCAACTATATACCATATCATTCATGATATGTCTCAATCATGCCATAAACCATGTACCATAAGATATCTCCAATGAATTTCATCAAAGAAGTACCAATCAACCAAGATCATGTACCAAGTATATGCCTCAACCATGCACCTAATATGTACCTCAAGCATGTGCCAATGTCTCAAAAATATACCAAATACTTTCCTCAAGCATGCACCATAACATCATCAACATGTAACACTCAAAACATGCATATAAACATACATGTAACTCTACAATATACATGGTGTATGGGATCACAAACTTGTATACCTTCCTCAACTTCAACAATAAGAGAATAACGTCTTCATCAAACTTTACCTTAGTATCACAGGACTAGTTTTTGGATTAGTCAAAAACCCTAACTTTAAACAAGCAGAAATTTGCACCTGTAATGAATAAATGTTTGAAACTTGTCCCAAATATTATAAAATATCTTATTTGAACTTCCTCCAAGTTTCACGTCTTGGAACATCCCAGAAAAGGATTTATAGAAAAAATGGCAGACCTTATTGAATTATGGATTATTCCAGAGAGAGAAGTTGTAGAGTATGCCTCTCATGGCATATTTGATATCTAGATCTGAAAATCATAAAAAAATACTATGACGTGTAATATATCCAATTTATTTTTTCTTACTAAATTTTTATCCTCTATGAATAAGTTATGATTGTTTTACCCGAAAAACATGTTTGAGACCAATTTGAGGACTAGCCAAAAACCCTATTTTCCACAGAGTGTATCTCAGAAAATACAAAGATTAAGAATATGAAATATTTACCATTGGTACCTTGACACGTCTTCTCAACCTCCTCCAATTTTCTCTCTCTGAATCATTCTAGAAAAAACTCTATAGTGAAATGGTAATCTAACCTATAAATAACATACCTTAGAACACATCATCACTAGATTTCATCCTCCCTTGGAATTTTTCCCTTCTTCACTTCATCTTCCCTATGAAATTAGCCTTATATTTCCTTGATTACCTCAGATAAGAATCACTTACTCACATAGAATATATTCAATAGAATGTATGTGTGAATGTACTTATGAGTGACTTCTTGAGGTGTATATATACTTTTTCTAGGTAACCTCTTTCCTTCACTTTAGGGCTTCTTGAAATTTCTTGTTACAACCACTTTACCATTTCATTAATGACTTGAAACCAATTAGGGGAATCTTAACCTATATTTGGGGCTTCCAAATTCATGACGACATATCTCCCTAGCCATGAGGAGCCATGTGGTGTACCACCTATCACCAAAAACGAAACAATAAGGACTATCCATCTATGAGTGTCTTACTTTCATTTACATTGTCCTTGATGTTCATATTTCTCAACCAAATTTGGGTACCATAACCAAAACTCTGGGTATTCATGTATATTTCATCAAATGCACCCATCACATATGTTGACATCAACCACTCCATCAATCACAACTAACTCACCATCAATCTCAGCCATATCTCTAGGAATTCTGAACTTCTTCAAGGGTTGACATTAATGACAAACAACTGTCCAAACCAGTTGTCCAACATATGATTAGTTAAGGAATTTATGAGAGGAAACAAAAGGACCAATTTTTGTTTGGCCATAATGCAAAAAAGAGTATTGGATACTTGAGAGGACAGTCTCATGCCACTAGAGATTCAACATTTATGGAATGAAATTAAATGGATTGTTGTGGATGATATAGAAACATGTATACCTCCCTTGAGAGTATATCACATCAAATTTACTTGATACCAAGCTCAAGTATGCCTAATAAATATCCTTACCATATGAATCCAACATAGAGTGAAGAAGTGAATAAACAAGTGTAAGAGTTGGTTGACAAAGGATTGATCTGAGAGTGTTTAAGTCCTTGTGTCATACCAATAGTATTGGCACCCAACAAAGGAGGTGAGTGGAGAATGTGTACCAATTCATGGGATATAAATAAGATCACCATCAAGTATATGTTTCCCTTACCAAGTATGGAAAACCTCATGGACTACTTGAGTGGGGCAGAGTACTTTTCAAAGATTGATTTGAAGAGTGGGTATCATCAGATTTAGATAAGGGTAGCTGACGAATGGAAGACAACATTCAAGATGAAGGATGGACTATTTGAGTGACTAGTCATGTCATTTGGGTTAACTAATGCGCTAAGAACATTTATGAGACTTATGAATGAATTCTTGAAACCATGTTTGGGAAATTCTGTTGTTGTATACCTGTATGAAAATATGATATTTAGTAGAACCAAGAAAGAAAACCTAGAGTATGTGAGAAAGGTATTGCAACAATTGAAGGGACATAAATTCTTGATGAATGTGAAGAAGTGTACATTTCTAGATTTAGTATACTTGGTTTTTATGGTTTCCAATGAAATCTTGAGGATGGATCCTGAAAAGTTAAATGCCATTTTGGATTGGCTAACACCTAAGTGTACCTTTGATGTGATAAGCTTCCATGGCTTGGCGATATTATAGAAGAAATTTATCCAAAACATTAGTGAGATTTGTGCACCACTTATAGAATGTATGAAGAAAGGGACTTTCTAGTGGACAATAGTAGCCATGAATTCATTTGCAAAATTGAAGAAAAATATAACCGAACAACCCATTTTGTCACTGCTAGATTTTAACCAAGTGTTTCAAGTGGACAGTAATGCAATAAGTTCAACGATTGGAATAGTTTTGAGCCAAGAATGAGGACCAATCACATTCTTTAGCAAGAAATTGAATGATGGTAAGAACAAATACTATGTTTATGATCAATATTTTTACACTATTGTACATGCCTTGAAGAAATGATGGCATCACTTACTACTGAAGGATTTTGTCTTGTTTATTGATCATAAGGCGTTGCTACACATCAAAAATCAAGATAAGATAAATAAAAAACATTCCAAATAGGTATATGTTTTTCAAGTTTACTCGTTTGTTTTGAAGTACATGTCTGGAAAATTGAATAAGGTTGTGTATGCATTAATCTCGAGTATAATGTTTCCCAATACTTTGTCAATTGAATTTGTTTTCATAGAATGTATGAAGGATTTGTATGTAGAGGACACATATTTTGTAGAATCCTGGATATAAAGAAAGGAATCTTGGAGCATCGATAGAAAACCATATTTGTACTTCCATATCCAAGCATGATTCGTGTTTAAGAATAAGAATTTGTGCATTACATGTAGGTTGTTGTGGTTGAATCTTGTTAGAGAGTTGCATAGCGAATTTTTGGGTGGACATTTTGATGTTGATAAGACCACAACATTAGTGAAGGAAAGATAATTGTGGCCCAATATCAACAAGGATGTTAGGAAGTTTGTTGAGTGTTGTATAATTTTTCAGTTAGTGAAAGGAAGGAGTCAAAACACATGGTTATATACACCATTTCCATTACCCAAGAGGCCATGGAAATATGTAAGTATGGACTTCATTTTAGGATTACCTAGGAAACATAAAGATTATGATTATGTGATGATTTTAGTAGACAAATTTTTTAAGATGGCACATTTCATACAGTGTAGGAAAACCGATGATGCTACTAAAGTGGATTCCTTGTTTTTCCAAGAGATTGTGAGGTTACATGTGATGCCAAGGAGTATCACTTCTGATAGAGACAAAAGATTCCTTGGACATTTTCAAAGGATAATTTGGAAGAAGGTGGGTTATAAGTTGTTGTACAATTCAACATATCATCCAAAAATAAACATATAGACTAAGGTGGTTAACTAGATTCTTGGGAATTTGGTGAGGATATTGAGTGGATAAAGACCTACCTAGTGGGATTTTTTTTTTCCTAGGATGAATTAACCTACAATTATTAAGTCAATTAGTCTATGGGAAAGAGTCCATTACAATTTGTTTATGGCAGGTCACCAAAGGGATTTTTGGATTTAGTTAAGTTTCCAAATATGGAGGATGGAAGGAGTGATAATGAAAGTGAATTTTAATAGGACATAAATAAATGCATGAGAAGTTAAAGTGAAAGATAAAACAAAGAAATGCTACATAAAAGAAAAGGGAATATCTACAGAGAAGAAGAAAAAAAATTGAGGAAGGTAAATTGGTAATGGCCCATTTGAGGAAATAAATATTCCCCAAAGTAATTTTTGATCTAAAATATTTTTTTACAGTCTTAAGGTCAACCTCACGAGGATATGAACCCCCCTGCGTTTTTAGAGAGGTGGTGTTAGAACCAGGAGTCACCCTTATACTTCTAGAAGTGTAAGTCCAATATCCATTAGATTGAAATGACTTGGTTGGAAAGTGGTGGATCGGGTAGATTAAAATGAGAAAGGAAAAAGGAAACAAGATAACTATATATCAGTGATGGACCATTGGGTGATGGAGTCATAAACACTTTTCTCATTGAAGGAAGTCAAAATTTATATTAGACAACAAGCTTGCATGATGATGGATAGAATAATAGAAGGTGCACAAAAAGAAGAATGTCTAATAAACAAATATCCTCTATGCATAATAAAAATCTTGAAAAAGTACTTGAACATAAACAATGATCAACAGGAAAGTCACAATAGATCCTCTTTTGCTCAAGAATCTATAAATCAAAGGAAACTATTGATCCTAAAAATATGCATTTTTATTCAAGCAAGATGAAAAGTAGAATGGAAAATAGAGAAGTCGACAATCTAATAGAACAATTATCATGAATCTTAATTTCGAAAAGTATTTACATAACAAGATGCCCCTCAGGCCTGAAAATTGATTCATACAGCCAAAGAAATGCCTCCTAGAAATCTCTCCATCTTCTCAAATTGAAACCCTCTTCCTTTTCATATGAAATATTACAATATCTAGAGAATGGGAATCGAGGCATCTCTAGATTCAGTTTGTTACCAATATTCATGGCTTAAAATATGCCATTTCTAGAAATAGAAAAAAATTAAGGTGAGCTAGAACAAAAACAAAACTCAAAACAATTAAAAATCCAAGTTTCTAGGAATTAATTTGACCATCCTTCTTCAATTTCAACTTGGATTTGTTGTAGCTACCAACTGATGTGGAATAGTCCAAATATAGCACTTAGGATCCCTTTAAATATGGAGCTAAATTAGGACATATGTAAAATAATCTAATCACCGTTGAAAATCAATACTTCAAAAGGAATAGCTGGAGATGTTTCCACTTGGTAAAAATTGAATTCCTTCTTACTTCTGGTGAGTTGGCGCTACGAAAATCCCAAGATGCATATGCCCCCAAACTGTGGTTAATTCCCTACTCTAGTTTCCAGTAAACCCTCTATCATGAAGAGAATGCTTCATAACCTGAGAAGGAATCTTAATATTTGTTATCTTAAACCCATAAGAAAAAATAGATATGAGTTATCCTAGAATTTGAGGATGCCAATGTATCTCCTTGAGATATTTAACCATATTTTCCTATGATTTGTTTTAAGATAAAAAGAAATCTACTCATATGGAGTAGTAGTGGTGACAATCAATTCATAACCAACTAAAAATCTATAAGTTATTGATAATCCTCCATATAGAAATAAAAGGCACAATGGATGCAATCAAGTTTAGTCTCTGAACATTTCCTTTGTCAAACCATGACATCTTGAACAAGTACCGGAGATGAGATCATTCATGTTACACATATACACTGTATATGAATATACCACAAAATTCTTTGGAAACCATACAATTATAGATGTACTAACCATATTTGTGATCATGGATCCATGTTGGATGCAGAACAAGTCAGGAAGAAAGGCTATTTTTGGAAAAGAAGCATGCAAAAGGAAAAAGACAGCTAGAAGGAAAAGCAACATGTGTGCGTGCATGGAAGACCTAACAACGCTAGGGTTAGGGGTTTTGGGATGCATTGTAATGGATGGTGAGTTGAAAATATAAGTAAGTAGTACTTAGAGGAGAAGAGAGACGGAGATAGATGTCGAGAGACATACATAGATACGGATATATGTAGAGAGAGACAACAAAGGTCACAAAGAGGAAGAGAATTGTAAGGACTGTATGAGTCATTAAGCTGGCGATATAAAGAAGGCATGAGTGACTCCATACCGAGGGTTCGATCATAGGCTGAGGATCCTAGTGCAATCTAGTCAACCTCGCAGGGATCGAGGAGCCTGTGGGAAGGAAGAGGGACTAAGATTGTAACTATTCGTTGCATGGATATTTATGAACTATAATAAAATCCTTAGAGCCAGATCTTTGTGGGTGTAGCCCAAGAGGGGATGAACCACGGTAGCACTACATTATGTGACTAAATGTGTCTTTGCATCTGATTAGTTGATGAATGTTGAATGAATGAAGTAACTAAGTAAATCTGATATTCCACATGCATGCATAAAATGAATGTTATACTATATGCTAAATGAACTAAATAATGGTTAAGGTGCAGATCTCGCTCAATCTCAGGTTGCAAACACCTGAGTATTGCAGCCACCCATAGAGATATCTCAAGTGAGACTATGCAAGTACACTCTGTGTACCATGTTTCTTCTGGATGACTAGAGGGGTCGATAGTCTTTAAGGGATTTTGTTGGGAAGCTTCTTAGTTATGAACCGGGGTCAACATGTAATGGTAAATAGAATCAAAATCCATCAAGACTAATAAGAGTAGATAGATAAATGGAACAAAACCAACAATCCCTATAATAAATTCTCTTTTTCATGTGTGTGTGATGCTTCAACATTGGCAATGAATACCTATGGATTGCATCAACACCTGCAACAATCTCTATGAAGATTTGGCAATATCATACTTTAACATTTTAATACTTGGCACAATTTTTGCACTCTCTCTTGGAGCTTGCACGAGAATATTGATGCTTGAATCATCGGTATGGATGAGAGATCCCCTTGGCATCCACAACATGAGTCTTGACAACACACACTAAGTTGTGAGAATGATAATCAAGCATCTAAGATATTTTTCCATCATAGGAGCAATTACCTTTTGTGTGCCAAAGATATATCCCATATACAATAATATTTCACAGGTTTGTATTTGATCAACGTGTTAAGCATGGCATGTTGTCCCCTTGTAGGCTCCTCCTCGTGGCGCCTTATGTATTGTTTCTTGGACATATGCGCTTGATGTTGCCTTGTGACACGACCTCGGTCTTTGGGCATTGTTGTCAATCCTTGGTGTAGCTCTCGGGTACTTTGATGACATATCAAATAAATTGGAGATTGGACCAAATCCAATATTTTATTAAAATGACTATAACCTGTGTACAAACCCGAGGGAAATAATAAACCCAAAACAACCATAATTTTATAATTATTTTGTTGGTGATAATAGTGAGACAAGACCATCAACATATCCTTTTGTACTTCAAGATCAAAAGATGATTTTGGGTTCAAACTTTTTCCCATAGGAAATTTGTCTTGTGCTGCAAACATGTATGCTATGAAAACAATATACGATGCAAAACTATGCATTTTTGGCAGTGCCCTGTCAACATTTTAGGGGTGTAAATTTGAGTGCTAACATTGGCTTCAACTGGGATGGAATTCTCCCTATGAGCTTCCAAGAACAAGCAGACTTGTGCCTAATCCTGAGAGCATCTATGCTTCTTATTGAAAACTAAAACACTGTCATACTAAAAAGCATACTACAAACAAACTCAATTGAAAACCACATGTTGATGGTGTGAGAATATTTATATACATAAGCTACTCTAATCTAGTAAACAAATTTGATTAAGTGTAGGAAAATTTCTAGTTCAACCATTCAATAAATCGGTTACCTAACTGAAACAAAATTCCATCTTTAAGAACAAATGTAATGAGAAGAACTAAAAAATATAGGAGCAAACATGCCTGGAGATCATACTTACAACTCCTAAATTTTGTATTTAAAAAGTCAAAGATAGAAGGATTTATACTCCATTTCAATTCCATGTAAATAACCACTAGATCTTGGAAAAAAAAACTAGATACTTTTTATTCAAGAAAACAATACTCTATTGTTGATTGAGGAATAGCAATAACAACTTCACCAATTTCTTAAGATTGTTGATCCACATCTGCTAGGAAAAGGGAAAATACTGGTTGATTTTGTAAGCTCTCTTCATTCTTATTTGCTACAACTAACATTAGTTCAGCATCACCCCTTTTACTTCCTTCCCATGAATATGATACATAACTGTCATAAATGGGCTTATTGTTGAATATTTCATTATGTACTAATGTAAAATATGCTCCCTATCAGAACCATAACAATTCGAGAATGAATCTAAGTTTTGAATGCTAATATGAAGCTCTTTAGATAATTTTGAAAAACAAAAACCCTTCTATCATCAAAGAGGCTCAATGCATAATATGTTTGGTATCCTTCCTCTAAATTTGAAACTACAGGTTAACCAGGGGGAAAATATAATGCATCTACAACCATGTAATCATCAGTGCTATCACCAACTACATCTCGAAAACCTTCTTCTTGGGAAGCATAAATAGAAAGAGTTCCATATATGAATGATTTCTCTTCCACATCTTCATTAGTATAATCTCTTCCATCATCACTACTAGAAAAATTAATATGTTGGATATCTGAATGGAATTCCTCACATCAATGTTCAAAAAGAAGTTATTTGGAAAAATATCTTTTATAACTCTCATTGAATGTAGCATGGAAATATCTCAAGGAAAATATGTTGGAAGCAAGAAGACAAAAGTACCATTATCGTGCATCACCTTTTAAAGAGTACATGAACATTTTCATCAACACATACTCATGATGCATGTCTAGCTGATCCATGCATTGATGAAATGTAACGAGATGTTGATAAATATTGTCCTTGTTGTCTTCTTTGAAATTAGGAAGGTAATACATCCATTATAATGAAGGAGGTACTAGATTTGGAAAACTAGGGACAACTGAAAAATTGAGAGGTGAAAACCTCCATGCCAAGATAGCCTACATGGCCTTTGTCGTCTTGAATCAGTGAAGCCGCCAATAGATTCTTCCTTCATGGAGTGGATTCGCGAGGTGAATGATGCATTCTATATTATGTGATCAACATTTGTTCACCATCAAGTGTTGTTTATGATCATTGTTGCTCTCCTAGGGAACATATATTCATGTCTTCTCTCCTCAAAAATGTCACCAAAAATGTTAGCACCATGAGTCACCCTTAGACTACTAGAAGGGTAAGCCCACTACCCATTAGATTGAAATGACTTGGTTGGAAAGTGGTGGTTTGGGTATATTAAAATGAGAAAGGGAAAATGATGCAAGTTAAATATAGATCAGTGATGGACCATTGGGCGATGGAGTCATAAACACTTTGCTCATTGAAAGTAGTCAAACTTCATATTAGACAACAAGCTTATATGATGATGGATAAAAGAATAGAAGGTGCACAAAAATAAGAATGTATACTAAACAAAGATCCTCTCTGTAGAAGAAAAACTTGAAAAAGTACTTGAACGTAAACAATGATCAATAGGAAAGTATCCTCTGCTTCTCAAGAATCTATAAATCAAAGGCCGTATTGATCCTCAAAATCTACATTTTTATTGAAGAAAAATGAAACGTAGAATGGAAAATAGAGAAGTCAACAATATGATAGAACAATTATCATGAATCTTCATTTCCAAAAGTATTTACATAACAAGATGCCCCTTAGGCCTTCAAATTGATTCATACAATCAAAGAAATGCCTCCTACAACTCTCTCGAGCTTATCAAACTGAACCCCTCTTCCTTTTCATATGAAAGATTAAAATATCTGGAGAATGGGAATCGAGGCATCTCTGTATCCGGTTTGTTACTGATATTCATATATTAGAAGATCCCATTTCCAGGGGGAAAAAAAATAAAAAAAAATAAGGTGATATGGAACAAAAACACGGCTCGAAACAGTAAAAAATCTAAGATTCTAGGAACTAATTTGACCATCCTTTTTCAATTTCTACCTGGAGTTGTTGTAGTTGCCAACTGATGTGGAATAGGCCAAATATAACACTTAGGATCCATTTAAATCTGGATATAAATTAGGATATCTGTAAAATCATCTAACCACCATTGCAAATCGATACTTCAAAAGGAACAACTGGAGATGTTTCCACCTGGTAAAAATTGAATTCCTTCTTACTTATGGTGAGCCGGCACTGTGAAAATTCCAAGATTTCTCTTCCCCCAAACTATGATTAATTTCCTACTTTAGTTTCCAATAAACCCTCTATCATGAAGAGAATTCTTCATAAACTAAGAAGGAAGCTTAATATTTGTTAACTTAAACCCATAAGAAAATATATATATATGAGTGATCCTAGAATTTTAGGATGCCAATGTATCTCCTTGAGATATTTAACCATCTTTTCCTATGCTCTGTTTTAAGATCAAAAGCAGTATACTCATATGGAGTAGTAGTTGTGACAATCAATTCATCACCAACTGCAACTCTATAAGTTGTTAATAGTCCTCCATATAGAAATAAAATGCACACAAGCTGCAAGAAAGTTTGGTCTTTGAACATTTCCTTGTTCAAACCATGGCATCTCAAAGAGATGAGAGCAGTCAGGTTACACATATACACTGTAGATACATATCCCGCAAAAATATTTGGAAACCATACGATTATAGATGTACCCATCATATTTGCGATCATGGACCCCTGTCCTCAATTCTATTTTTCATGTGCGCACGATTCTTCAACATTGGCGATGAAGACCTATGGATTGCATCAACACCTGCAACAATATCTTTGAGGATTTGGCAATATCATAATTTAACATTTTAATACTTGAAGCAATTTTGGCACTCTCTCTTGGTGCTTGAAAGAAAATGTTGATGTTTGAATTGTCGGTATGGATGATAGAACCCCTTGGAATCCACAACACGAGTCTTGACAACAAACACTAAGATGTGAGCATGATAATTGAGCATCTAGGATAGTTTCCCATATTAGGAGAATTTACCTTTTGTGTGCCATAGATATATCCCATATAAAATAATAAACACACATTTTTATTGTTTATATTATTTCAGAGGTTAGTCTATCATCAACGTGTTAAGCATGGCTTGTTGGCCCCTTGTGGGTTCTCCTCGTCATGGTGCCTTGTACATTGGTGCTTGGACATATGCGCTTGATGTTGTCTTGTGACTCGAACTCGGGATTTAGGAATTGTTGTTGATCCTTGGTGTATCTATCGGGTACTTTGATGACAAATCAAATAAATTGGAGATTGGACCAAATCCAATATTTTATTAAAATGACTATAACCTGTGTACAAACCCAAGGGAAATAATAAACCCAAAACAACCATAATTTTACAATTATTTTGATTGTGATAATAGTGAGATAATACCATCAACATATCCTTTTGGAAATCAAGCTCAAAACATGATTTTGGGTCCGATATTTTTTCCCATTGGAAATTTGGCTTGCACTGCAAAAATAGTATACGTTGAAAAACTATGCATTTTTGGAAGTGGCATGTCAAAATTTTAAGTACTAACATATGGTACTCCTTTTTTTCTTATAAACTTATATACAAAAATATAAAAAAATATGAGAAGGAACAAACTTTGAAAAAGATAACATTCACATTCAGAACAATAGCTAATATTGGGACCATGTATCTTTAAAACAAAATTATATATACAATATTTTACATAGCTAAAAATAATGAGTATGATAAATAATAGGTCGATATTTTCAGCACAACATTCATCGAGACAGTAAACAATATCCATAGGAAAGAGATAAAAAATATGGAACACATATATCAGAGAACTTTAAATGATCATTCCATTAGGAACCAAAAATATTGTGATGGATAAAACATTTGGAAACTCAAGGTTCAAATCAAAGTCTTTGAGAATACAATAATGTAGTATCCCAAGTAGATATCTAGGAGTCTCAAAAATAATATAATTTTTTAAATACAAAGTAAATATCTTTAAAGAAAATATGTGTGTTCACCCTTCAATAGGACTGGGATTGGGCTTTTGTAGACCATAAAATTAAAAGACCTGGAAGATAAAGAGGAAAACAATCAAAGGTTGTCCTGGTTTTCACAGAGTACTGAGAAATAGAAGGAAATATGAAAAATGATTGTGGGATTAATAGACACAAAAGGGAGGGAACAAAGTTGTTGCTTGACTCGCTCTGATGGAAATTTCTTGTAACCCTTTACTTTGTTGGAGTTGTTTCTTTTATAGGTGCATGTTGTGGTTGAGGTGGCATAACTATTGTTACTGTTTCTTGATTTTCCAGTTCAGTAATTCTGATTAATTCATTTTTCTACCACTCCTCGATATACTCCCTTAAAGGTACTATAGTGATTTCATGCTTAGTTTTAATTTCAAATAATTGATTTTCAAATTCTCTTAGATCCATCTCTGATTGATGCAATGTGTCATTAACTTCATCATTCCTGTTGATATACCAAACTAACCATTTTTCAACTTCTTATTCGGAAAATTCTATTGTTTTGGTAAATTAATTTTCCCAAGTAACTTTTAATGCATTAAGTTGTCCCATTAAAGATTATTTTGATAAAATCAAGGTATGCATCCGTCAATTTCCTTTGTAAGATCCACAAGTTTAAGAAACAAATCACTTTTTATTTTTATTTTTCAAAACATTAGTCTCATTTATCATTTCATTCAAATATTTAATTCTTCTCAGCCAACATACATTGACTTGTTTCATTCAGTAAGTTGAAGGAATTTTTTGTTCTTTTCTGTGAGCTTCACTTAACCTCAATATTTTATCTTAGAATATATTCACAACTTCTCTGTAAAATTCTTCATCATTTTCTAGGTCCTTTTGTAGGTATTCCATGGAATCATACCTCTTTGATCTCTCTCTCCAAGAATCTAACTCTCTATCCACGCATCTGAGAAATATCTCCCCCTTTGACATCAATGGAAAAGGTAACTTCCTGTCGGGGTTGATCCCACTAACTGAACTCTCCCTAAACTGTATTGTCCTCTTTGTGGCGCTTCCTCATGTAAACCTTAATACATATAATAATATCATTCAATAGTCATTATGGGGCAGAAACTTTGCCAAGTTTCCAACGAAGAAACTCAAAGGCTTCCCTTGGAGGCAATTTTCTAAAGATGTCTACAATTTGTTCTTTGGTGCCAACATACTCAACTCGAATGTTATTCTCTGCAACCTGTCCCCACAAAAAATGATATTTGATTGGAATGTGCTTCATCTTGGAGTGCATCACTAGATTCTTTGAGATACTGATGGCGCTTGTATTATCACAATATATCAGAATGGGCTCATCATAGTCAACCTGTATATCTGTCAAAGTTTGTTTCATCCATAGAACTTGTGTACAACATGTTGTTGCTGCAATATACTTTGATTCAGCTGTAGACAATGATATTGATGATTTTTTCTTTCTTAGCCAAGATACCAAACACTCACCCAAGTAGAACATTGCTCCACTTGTACTTCTTTGGTCATCAATGCAACCTGCCCAATCTGCATTCATGTAGGAAATAAGTGATAGATCCTTTCCTTTTGGATACCATAATCCAAACTCTTATGTACCCTTGAGATATATGAATATTCTCTTTACTACTAGAACATGTGATTCCTTTGGTGTTTCTTTAAATCATGCCACCTATCCAACTACCTACATTACATTTGATTTTGATGTTGGCACATAAAGTAACCTGCAAATGATTGACCTGTAATGCCTATAATATGTAGACTTTGAACCATCTTATTTTATTAACTTACAATTGGTCTGCATAGGAGTATTGACTAGTTTTCAATATTCCATTCTGAACCTCTTTAACATTTCTCTAATATACTTGGTTTGAGAAATAAAAATTCCTTGGCTACTTTGACATATCTGAAGACCCAAAAAGAAGGATAATTCTCCAATTAATGAAATTTCAAATTCATTTTGCATATCCTTTACAAAGTTTTGGCTCATCTTGTCATCATCACTTCCAAATATAATATCATCAACATAAAATTCAATTAACAAAATACTTTATTGATTTACCTTGATGTAGAGGTTGTATTTTGCATTTCCTTTCCTGGACCCTTGTTGTTGTAAATATCTATCCAATCTAGAGTACCATTCTCTTGGGCTTGTTTGAGACCATACAAGGCCTTATTCAACCTGCAAACATAATATCCATTCTCTTAAAAATATAAACATTTTGGTTTCTCAATGTAGACTTATTCTTCTAGATCCCCATTTAGGAAGGTTGATTTCATGTCCATCTAATACACTTTAATATTCTTGGAGCATGCATAAGTGAGAATCAATCTGATTGCTTCCATTCTGGAAACTGGAGAAAATATCTCTTCAAATTCGATACCTTCAACCTGAGTGTATCCTTTACATACCAATATATATTTGTTCCTGTAATATACCCAACCACCCATGTTACGATGAAAATCTCTCTATGGCTAGGGGTAAACCACAACAAACAAAAATGACTGCAGAAATCAACTCTAATCTCAGGTATGTTATATAAACAAATATGCTAACCAAACAATATAAATATCCTACCTCATCCAGGCGTTCGATGAAGTCCATTGTTGAGCACTTGACTCAAAGAAATAAACCTATAACTTGTCCTCAACAACCAAGAAACACAAGCATATGGTGATAATATAAAATGTTAGCACATTCAATATCATAATCCATCAACATTCATAAAAAATATGCCATGGAATAACAATTCAAATATTTGCAAGATATTAATTGGACGAGAAAAGAGTATTTCTATTAAAATGTAATCAACAGAAGTGAATGAATTACAAACTTTTGTGTCGTCACGGCTCGAAATCGAGAAACTAAATCCCTTCCAGTTGGGCCTCCACCACTTCAATCCTCCACCAAAGGAAATCTCATATAAGAGATACAATGATGTCCTCAATCATGTAGGGAGAGTCTGGGGGATGAACAATGTGTTCAGACTTAAAAGGATAAAGGGATGCAGACTCAATATGAAGTAAATAATTTCTCCAGAGTAACTTTTCTCTCAAAGTTGAATTCCTCTCCTCTTTTCCATAGCTCGGATTTGGCCCATTTATAGCCTTCAAGTGGAACTGAAGGGTTGAGTCAGAATATTTCCAGTATATGGAAGGTCAAGGATTGTGTATCTCATGATGTGACATGGAAACCCGACACCATATTTTAATTATGGGCACAAAACCCAATGTACATGGACTGTAGAGGTGAAACCTACGTATACGCATGTTGTATAATAGGTAGGGTGCGTATATGTGGAAAAATAATGTTTTTATCTTTGGGATTTGCAAAAAGAGACTTCAAGTCTGCATAGGAAAATGGAAAAAGAACTTTTGATCAAATTTGCATAAGGTGAGGAAAATCTTTCTATAACAACCCATAGGCCCAACTACACTACTTCAAGCCCGCTCTTAGACTTATTTTATCTTACATATACCTTTCAATTTAATAAATATCCATAGCAGAAAGGAACTAAATGACATGCACAAAAATAACCAGGAAGCATGCATACTCTAAACATGTTGAATTCAACGATAAATAAAATACACAACGGAAATAATTCATACACAGGTAAATAATACCATTACAAAGAGAACTTATATTTTATATAAGAGAACCACTGACTTACTGCGGACCAAGGACATTCCAGCCAACTGTAGAAATTGTTGTTCCAAGTCTCAAAAATAATGTCACCCCCAAGCCAGGTCTATGAATCCACAAGGATGATTCCAGAGTGTTACTTGGCTTCCCAAACCAGTTATCACTCAAGCTCTCATAGGCTTCCCAACACCCACAATAATCCAAGTACCCAGCTCTCTTCTACCCAGCCTGCACAACTGAAGAGAATGGACCCCCACCCTTCTCTGCCACACAGTCCCTCAGGAAGTCCTTCTCCTTCCAAGGCTCCAATGCAGCTGGTCCAAAATCTCTATGTTGGCACTCTCAGGACTCACAGCTGTTAGAAACGCTAGACACAAGCCAAGCATATTAGACATGCATGCCTAAAATCATGTCTGGACTACATCACCGATATCTACAACCAACAATGTCATGTCTTCTCTTCAACAATTCATATTTATTTCCCAATCCAAGACATGAACGAGGAAATATGAGTGGGTGACAGAAATGAATGGAGTGAGGTCTCCATGAGAGGTGAGAAATAATTAACAATCAAGTGAATGAATGTGTGAGGGAAGAGTGAAGAGAACGACAATAGCACGAGAACGAGGACATGAGTGAGAGAGAGAACAGACAAACCCCCCCAATAGACCAGGGACAGGTTTATGTAATATGTGGGGATCAAGAACCCCTTGGCCTCCCCCCAATAAGATAACGTAACTTCTGTTCTCCATTAAGAAAATATGTAGAATAAAATAAAAAATAAAATTCTTAGCCCCTCAAGCCACCTCTCTTGTGGAATCATATTCCCCTATAACTCTAGTCCTTATCTGTCTAGCAACCAACGATGTATTTATTATTAATAATGATCAAAAAATTACATTTCTTGGGCACACTGGCCTTTTAATAATTGTTTGGGAACTATGTCCTCTCAACATTGTACAATGCATTATTTAATATGGGGGCTCAAAACCTGGGGTTTTACATCCCCTCCCCCTTATTTTGGCATTGTCCTTAGTGCATATACAAACATGAATCAATATTCCAAAATTTATTCAACAAGCTATGGGTACTCTTCCTGCATGGCATCTTCGTGCTACCAAGTAGCTTCTTCAAGACTGTAGTAGGTCCACTAGACTTTTACCAGCTCTACAACTCGATTCTAGAGCATTTTGACTTTTTTGTCCAATATTCGCACTGGTTGGACTTAAAAGTCTCTCTCTGTCTCTACCTAAATCAGATGCCAATAAATAACATGGTTAGGATCATGTACATATTTATTTAGCAAAGAGACATGAAATACATTATGCACATTCATGGAAACAAGAAATGCAAGCATATATGCAACTGGCCCTATTATGTACAATATCTCAAATGGACCACAGAATCTGGCTGCCAGCTTTGTACAGATACCCAACTTCAAAGAGCTCTTCTTCGGATTTAATTTCAAAAGCACATTATCTCCAACTTTAAATTATCTTGGTGTCATATTCTTATCTTCAAAAACTTTCTATCTATCCTGAGTTGCATTTAAATTTTTCTTAATCTTAACCATTTGATCTTCCATATCCTTGAGAAACTCTAGCCCAAGTACCACTCTATCTACTAGGTTTTCCCATCTTACTCAAGTACTGAATTTTATATCATACAAGGCTTCAAATGGGCTCATATTCAATGAAGCTTGATACCCATTATTATAGGAAAACTCAACCAAGTGAAAGTAATCTTCCTAATTAGATGGATTAACCATCACATACATTCTCAACATGTCTTAAATTACTCGATTGAACCTCTTTGTCTAACCATCTAATTGTGGATGGTATGATAGGATAAAGTTCAGATTTGTACCAAATCCTTTAAATAATCCCTTCCAGAAATTCAAAGTAAACTTTGTGTCTCTGTCTGAGACAGTTGTCCTAGGTATCCCATGCAACCTAGCAATTTCCTTCATGTAAATTTCTACAATATTAGCTAATGTATGAGTTTTTTTCACTGAACAAAATGAGAATCATTTGTCAATTTATCAACCACTACCATGATTGAATCGTGTTTCCTCGTTGTCCTGGTTAATTTAGTTATAAATTCAATGGTTATCACTTCCCATTTCTTCTTTTGAATTTGTAATGGTTGTAGAAAACCTACTGGGTGTCTGTTCTCAACCTTCACTCTTTGACATTCCATACATCTAGTGATGTAATCGATAACATCCTTATTCATCCCCAGCCAAAAGAATTGGATTCTTACTACTGTAATTTTTTTCTGGTAACCGGGATGTCCAGCATTGTTACAAGGGAAAAACTCTCTATGGCCAAGGGTAAACCACAACAGACAAGTATGACTGCAGAAATCAAATCAATTCAAACATATGCTATATAAACTAATTTTCAATATAAGAAAGAGGCCTACCTCAATCCAATGTTTGATGATGTTCCATTGTTGAGCACTTTGACCCAAATCTTTATACCTGCAAGAAGTTCTCAACAAACAAGCAGAGAAAGTATACAGTGATAATATAAAAGGGGTTAGCACATCATATAGCATAATCCATTAATAAAAATTACAAACACGCCCATGGATAATAATCATATATTTGCAAGATATCAATATGATGAGAAAGGAATATTTCTATTAATAATTTATTAGCAGAAGTGACAACAATACAGACTTTCATGTCAGCACGATTCGAAACCAAGAAACCAAGTTTCTTCCAACTAGGTCTCCACCACTTCAATCCTCCACCAAAGGAAATCTCATAGAAAAGAGGCTATGAGGTCCTCTCAACAATAGGGAAAGATCTTGGGGGCGGAACACTATGTTCAGACTTGAGGGACAGAGGGATACAGACTCAATATGAAGTAATTTCTCCAGAGTAACTTTTGCTCTCAAATTTGAATCCTTTCTCCTTTTTTTCCATAGGCTGAAATTGTGCTCTTATATCTTTCAGGATGCAACTGAAGGGTCGAGTCGTAACATTTCTAGTATATGGAAGGCCAAGGATCAAAGATATCCTATCATGACATGGAAACCCGACCTCATTTTGTATTTTTTGGCACAAATCCCGATGTATGCGGACTTTGCATACATGGCTGCCAAGAATACAATGCAGATCCATGTGGAAAATATACCAATCAAATGTTCATGGCCATGAATAGGAAAATACAAATGTGTTTACATGCCATGTCATAGTCACGACCAAGGCCTAGTGAAACTAGTATCAAAATCAATCTGAATATATCTGTATGCCACGGAGTACAATCTGATCTCCCATGATCACTGAAGTCAAATAGGTACTAGTCCAATGAAGGGGTAGCAACAGCTCGGGAAAGTTGCGGCCACATAGTGATGTCTTCAAATCTTCTATACTATCCGCCAAGGGTGCAAGTCTACATCATGTGAATAAATGAGTTGAGTTCAAACACGATGAGACATCGTTTGATTACCGATCATTGAGGTATACCGTTAACAAACTCGAGACAACCTACCAATAATGAAAGTAGGTATCAAGGCACCGAGTACATTTATACAAGTGTGAATAAAGGAGTTGGTGTCAAACGCTTCAGAAATCCATTGATTAGGAGACATTGATGTATTCCCACCTGTCAATGGTGAGAGAGCCTGCCACTAATGACTGTAAGCCTCAAGGTACTCATAAAAATCTAGGTCCCATATCCAGAATAAATGAGTCAAAGTTGATGGAAAGAGAC
>ML786772.1:40126-56770 GCA_009831015.1 Picea engelmannii | reverse complement strand
TAGTTTCCAATAAACCCTCTATCATGAAGAGAATTCTTCATAAACTAAGAAGGAAGCTTAATATTTGTTAACTTAAACCCATAAGAAAATATATATATATGAGTGATCCTAGAATTTTAGGATGCCAATGTATCTCCTTGAGATATTTAACCATCTTTTCCTATGCTCTGTTTTAAGATCAAAAGCAGTATACTCATATGGAGTAGTAGTTGTGACAATCAATTCATCACCAACTGCAACTCTATAAGTTGTTAATAGTCCTCCATATAGAAATAAAATGCACACAAGCTGCAAGAAAGTTTGGTCTTTGAACATTTCCTTGTTCAAACCATGGCATCTCAAAGAGATGAGAGCAGTCAGGTTACACATATACACTGTAGATACATATCCCGCAAAAATATTTGGAAACCATACGATTATAGATGTACCCATCATATTTGCGATCATGGACCCCTGTCCTCAATTCTATTTTTCATGTGCGCACGATTCTTCAACATTGGCGATGAAGACCTATGGATTGCATCAACACCTGCAACAATATCTTTGAGGATTTGGCAATATCATAATTTAACATTTTAATACTTGAAGCAATTTTGGCACTCTCTCTTGGTGCTTGAAAGAAAATGTTGATGTTTGAATTGTCGGTATGGATGATAGAACCCCTTGGAATCCACAACACGAGTCTTGACAACAAACACTAAGATGTGAGCATGATAATTGAGCATCTAGGATAGTTTCCCATATTAGGAGAATTTACCTTTTGTGTGCCATAGATATATCCCATATAAAATAATAAACACACATTTTTATTGTTTATATTATTTCAGAGGTTAGTCTATCATCAACGTGTTAAGCATGGCTTGTTGGCCCCTTGTGGGTTCTCCTCGTCATGGTGCCTTGTACATTGGTGCTTGGACATATGCGCTTGATGTTGTCTTGTGACTCGAACTCGGGATTTAGGAATTGTTGTTGATCCTTGGTGTATCTATCGGGTACTTTGATGACAAATCAAATAAATTGGAGATTGGACCAAATCCAATATTTTATTAAAATGACTATAACCTGTGTACAAACCCAAGGGAAATAATAAACCCAAAACAACCATAATTTTACAATTATTTTGATTGTGATAATAGTGAGATAATACCATCAACATATCCTTTTGGAAATCAAGCTCAAAACATGATTTTGGGTCCGATATTTTTTCCCATTGGAAATTTGGCTTGCACTGCAAAAATAGTATACGTTGAAAAACTATGCATTTTTGGAAGTGGCATGTCAAAATTTTAAGTACTAACATATGGTACTCCTTTTTTTCTTATAAACTTATATACAAAAATATAAAAAAATATGAGAAGGAACAAACTTTGAAAAAGATAACATTCACATTCAGAACAATAGCTAATATTGGGACCATGTATCTTTAAAACAAAATTATATATACAATATTTTACATAGCTAAAAATAATGAGTATGATAAATAATAGGTCGATATTTTCAGCACAACATTCATCGAGACAGTAAACAATATCCATAGGAAAGAGATAAAAAATATGGAACACATATATCAGAGAACTTTAAATGATCATTCCATTAGGAACCAAAAATATTGTGATGGATAAAACATTTGGAAACTCAAGGTTCAAATCAAAGTCTTTGAGAATACAATAATGTAGTATCCCAAGTAGATATCTAGGAGTCTCAAAAATAATATAATTTTTTAAATACAAAGTAAATATCTTTAAAGAAAATATGTGTGTTCACCCTTCAATAGGACTGGGATTGGGCTTTTGTAGACCATAAAATTAAAAGACCTGGAAGATAAAGAGGAAAACAATCAAAGGTTGTCCTGGTTTTCACAGAGTACTGAGAAATAGAAGGAAATATGAAAAATGATTGTGGGATTAATAGACACAAAAGGGAGGGAACAAAGTTGTTGCTTGACTCGCTCTGATGGAAATTTCTTGTAACCCTTTACTTTGTTGGAGTTGTTTCTTTTATAGGTGCATGTTGTGGTTGAGGTGGCATAACTATTGTTACTGTTTCTTGATTTTCCAGTTCAGTAATTCTGATTAATTCATTTTTCTACCACTCCTCGATATACTCCCTTAAAGGTACTATAGTGATTTCATGCTTAGTTTTAATTTCAAATAATTGATTTTCAAATTCTCTTAGATCCATCTCTGATTGATGCAATGTGTCATTAACTTCATCATTCCTGTTGATATACCAAACTAACCATTTTTCAACTTCTTATTCGGAAAATTCTATTGTTTTGGTAAATTAATTTTCCCAAGTAACTTTTAATGCATTAAGTTGTCCCATTAAAGATTATTTTGATAAAATCAAGGTATGCATCCGTCAATTTCCTTTGTAAGATCCACAAGTTTAAGAAACAAATCACTTTTTATTTTTATTTTTCAAAACATTAGTCTCATTTATCATTTCATTCAAATATTTAATTCTTCTCAGCCAACATACATTGACTTGTTTCATTCAGTAAGTTGAAGGAATTTTTTGTTCTTTTCTGTGAGCTTCACTTAACCTCAATATTTTATCTTAGAATATATTCACAACTTCTCTGTAAAATTCTTCATCATTTTCTAGGTCCTTTTGTAGGTATTCCATGGAATCATACCTCTTTGATCTCTCTCTCCAAGAATCTAACTCTCTATCCACGCATCTGAGAAATATCTCCCCCTTTGACATCAATGGAAAAGGTAACTTCCTGTCGGGGTTGATCCCACTAACTGAACTCTCCCTAAACTGTATTGTCCTCTTTGTGGCGCTTCCTCATGTAAACCTTAATACATATAATAATATCATTCAATAGTCATTATGGGGCAGAAACTTTGCCAAGTTTCCAACGAAGAAACTCAAAGGCTTCCCTTGGAGGCAATTTTCTAAAGATGTCTACAATTTGTTCTTTGGTGCCAACATACTCAACTCGAATGTTATTCTCTGCAACCTGTCCCCACAAAAAATGATATTTGATTGGAATGTGCTTCATCTTGGAGTGCATCACTAGATTCTTTGAGATACTGATGGCGCTTGTATTATCACAATATATCAGAATGGGCTCATCATAGTCAACCTGTATATCTGTCAAAGTTTGTTTCATCCATAGAACTTGTGTACAACATGTTGTTGCTGCAATATACTTTGATTCAGCTGTAGACAATGATATTGATGATTTTTTCTTTCTTAGCCAAGATACCAAACACTCACCCAAGTAGAACATTGCTCCACTTGTACTTCTTTGGTCATCAATGCAACCTGCCCAATCTGCATTCATGTAGGAAATAAGTGATAGATCCTTTCCTTTTGGATACCATAATCCAAACTCTTATGTACCCTTGAGATATATGAATATTCTCTTTACTACTAGAACATGTGATTCCTTTGGTGTTTCTTTAAATCATGCCACCTATCCAACTACCTACATTACATTTGATTTTGATGTTGGCACATAAAGTAACCTGCAAATGATTGACCTGTAATGCCTATAATATGTAGACTTTGAACCATCTTATTTTATTAACTTACAATTGGTCTGCATAGGAGTATTGACTAGTTTTCAATATTCCATTCTGAACCTCTTTAACATTTCTCTAATATACTTGGTTTGAGAAATAAAAATTCCTTGGCTACTTTGACATATCTGAAGACCCAAAAAGAAGGATAATTCTCCAATTAATGAAATTTCAAATTCATTTTGCATATCCTTTACAAAGTTTTGGCTCATCTTGTCATCATCACTTCCAAATATAATATCATCAACATAAAATTCAATTAACAAAATACTTTATTGATTTACCTTGATGTAGAGGTTGTATTTTGCATTTCCTTTCCTGGACCCTTGTTGTTGTAAATATCTATCCAATCTAGAGTACCATTCTCTTGGGCTTGTTTGAGACCATACAAGGCCTTATTCAACCTGCAAACATAATATCCATTCTCTTAAAAATATAAACATTTTGGTTTCTCAATGTAGACTTATTCTTCTAGATCCCCATTTAGGAAGGTTGATTTCATGTCCATCTAATACACTTTAATATTCTTGGAGCATGCATAAGTGAGAATCAATCTGATTGCTTCCATTCTGGAAACTGGAGAAAATATCTCTTCAAATTCGATACCTTCAACCTGAGTGTATCCTTTACATACCAATATATATTTGTTCCTGTAATATACCCAACCACCCATGTTACGATGAAAATCTCTCTATGGCTAGGGGTAAACCACAACAAACAAAAATGACTGCAGAAATCAACTCTAATCTCAGGTATGTTATATAAACAAATATGCTAACCAAACAATATAAATATCCTACCTCATCCAGGCGTTCGATGAAGTCCATTGTTGAGCACTTGACTCAAAGAAATAAACCTATAACTTGTCCTCAACAACCAAGAAACACAAGCATATGGTGATAATATAAAATGTTAGCACATTCAATATCATAATCCATCAACATTCATAAAAAATATGCCATGGAATAACAATTCAAATATTTGCAAGATATTAATTGGACGAGAAAAGAGTATTTCTATTAAAATGTAATCAACAGAAGTGAATGAATTACAAACTTTTGTGTCGTCACGGCTCGAAATCGAGAAACTAAATCCCTTCCAGTTGGGCCTCCACCACTTCAATCCTCCACCAAAGGAAATCTCATATAAGAGATACAATGATGTCCTCAATCATGTAGGGAGAGTCTGGGGGATGAACAATGTGTTCAGACTTAAAAGGATAAAGGGATGCAGACTCAATATGAAGTAAATAATTTCTCCAGAGTAACTTTTCTCTCAAAGTTGAATTCCTCTCCTCTTTTCCATAGCTCGGATTTGGCCCATTTATAGCCTTCAAGTGGAACTGAAGGGTTGAGTCAGAATATTTCCAGTATATGGAAGGTCAAGGATTGTGTATCTCATGATGTGACATGGAAACCCGACACCATATTTTAATTATGGGCACAAAACCCAATGTACATGGACTGTAGAGGTGAAACCTACGTATACGCATGTTGTATAATAGGTAGGGTGCGTATATGTGGAAAAATAATGTTTTTATCTTTGGGATTTGCAAAAAGAGACTTCAAGTCTGCATAGGAAAATGGAAAAAGAACTTTTGATCAAATTTGCATAAGGTGAGGAAAATCTTTCTATAACAACCCATAGGCCCAACTACACTACTTCAAGCCCGCTCTTAGACTTATTTTATCTTACATATACCTTTCAATTTAATAAATATCCATAGCAGAAAGGAACTAAATGACATGCACAAAAATAACCAGGAAGCATGCATACTCTAAACATGTTGAATTCAACGATAAATAAAATACACAACGGAAATAATTCATACACAGGTAAATAATACCATTACAAAGAGAACTTATATTTTATATAAGAGAACCACTGACTTACTGCGGACCAAGGACATTCCAGCCAACTGTAGAAATTGTTGTTCCAAGTCTCAAAAATAATGTCACCCCCAAGCCAGGTCTATGAATCCACAAGGATGATTCCAGAGTGTTACTTGGCTTCCCAAACCAGTTATCACTCAAGCTCTCATAGGCTTCCCAACACCCACAATAATCCAAGTACCCAGCTCTCTTCTACCCAGCCTGCACAACTGAAGAGAATGGACCCCCACCCTTCTCTGCCACACAGTCCCTCAGGAAGTCCTTCTCCTTCCAAGGCTCCAATGCAGCTGGTCCAAAATCTCTATGTTGGCACTCTCAGGACTCACAGCTGTTAGAAACGCTAGACACAAGCCAAGCATATTAGACATGCATGCCTAAAATCATGTCTGGACTACATCACCGATATCTACAACCAACAATGTCATGTCTTCTCTTCAACAATTCATATTTATTTCCCAATCCAAGACATGAACGAGGAAATATGAGTGGGTGACAGAAATGAATGGAGTGAGGTCTCCATGAGAGGTGAGAAATAATTAACAATCAAGTGAATGAATGTGTGAGGGAAGAGTGAAGAGAACGACAATAGCACGAGAACGAGGACATGAGTGAGAGAGAGAACAGACAAACCCCCCCAATAGACCAGGGACAGGTTTATGTAATATGTGGGGATCAAGAACCCCTTGGCCTCCCCCCAATAAGATAACGTAACTTCTGTTCTCCATTAAGAAAATATGTAGAATAAAATAAAAAATAAAATTCTTAGCCCCTCAAGCCACCTCTCTTGTGGAATCATATTCCCCTATAACTCTAGTCCTTATCTGTCTAGCAACCAACGATGTATTTATTATTAATAATGATCAAAAAATTACATTTCTTGGGCACACTGGCCTTTTAATAATTGTTTGGGAACTATGTCCTCTCAACATTGTACAATGCATTATTTAATATGGGGGCTCAAAACCTGGGGTTTTACATCCCCTCCCCCTTATTTTGGCATTGTCCTTAGTGCATATACAAACATGAATCAATATTCCAAAATTTATTCAACAAGCTATGGGTACTCTTCCTGCATGGCATCTTCGTGCTACCAAGTAGCTTCTTCAAGACTGTAGTAGGTCCACTAGACTTTTACCAGCTCTACAACTCGATTCTAGAGCATTTTGACTTTTTTGTCCAATATTCGCACTGGTTGGACTTAAAAGTCTCTCTCTGTCTCTACCTAAATCAGATGCCAATAAATAACATGGTTAGGATCATGTACATATTTATTTAGCAAAGAGACATGAAATACATTATGCACATTCATGGAAACAAGAAATGCAAGCATATATGCAACTGGCCCTATTATGTACAATATCTCAAATGGACCACAGAATCTGGCTGCCAGCTTTGTACAGATACCCAACTTCAAAGAGCTCTTCTTCGGATTTAATTTCAAAAGCACATTATCTCCAACTTTAAATTATCTTGGTGTCATATTCTTATCTTCAAAAACTTTCTATCTATCCTGAGTTGCATTTAAATTTTTCTTAATCTTAACCATTTGATCTTCCATATCCTTGAGAAACTCTAGCCCAAGTACCACTCTATCTACTAGGTTTTCCCATCTTACTCAAGTACTGAATTTTATATCATACAAGGCTTCAAATGGGCTCATATTCAATGAAGCTTGATACCCATTATTATAGGAAAACTCAACCAAGTGAAAGTAATCTTCCTAATTAGATGGATTAACCATCACATACATTCTCAACATGTCTTAAATTACTCGATTGAACCTCTTTGTCTAACCATCTAATTGTGGATGGTATGATAGGATAAAGTTCAGATTTGTACCAAATCCTTTAAATAATCCCTTCCAGAAATTCAAAGTAAACTTTGTGTCTCTGTCTGAGACAGTTGTCCTAGGTATCCCATGCAACCTAGCAATTTCCTTCATGTAAATTTCTACAATATTAGCTAATGTATGAGTTTTTTTCACTGAACAAAATGAGAATCATTTGTCAATTTATCAACCACTACCATGATTGAATCGTGTTTCCTCGTTGTCCTGGTTAATTTAGTTATAAATTCAATGGTTATCACTTCCCATTTCTTCTTTTGAATTTGTAATGGTTGTAGAAAACCTACTGGGTGTCTGTTCTCAACCTTCACTCTTTGACATTCCATACATCTAGTGATGTAATCGATAACATCCTTATTCATCCCCAGCCAAAAGAATTGGATTCTTACTACTGTAATTTTTTTCTGGTAACCGGGATGTCCAGCATTGTTACAAGGGAAAAACTCTCTATGGCCAAGGGTAAACCACAACAGACAAGTATGACTGCAGAAATCAAATCAATTCAAACATATGCTATATAAACTAATTTTCAATATAAGAAAGAGGCCTACCTCAATCCAATGTTTGATGATGTTCCATTGTTGAGCACTTTGACCCAAATCTTTATACCTGCAAGAAGTTCTCAACAAACAAGCAGAGAAAGTATACAGTGATAATATAAAAGGGGTTAGCACATCATATAGCATAATCCATTAATAAAAATTACAAACACGCCCATGGATAATAATCATATATTTGCAAGATATCAATATGATGAGAAAGGAATATTTCTATTAATAATTTATTAGCAGAAGTGACAACAATACAGACTTTCATGTCAGCACGATTCGAAACCAAGAAACCAAGTTTCTTCCAACTAGGTCTCCACCACTTCAATCCTCCACCAAAGGAAATCTCATAGAAAAGAGGCTATGAGGTCCTCTCAACAATAGGGAAAGATCTTGGGGGCGGAACACTATGTTCAGACTTGAGGGACAGAGGGATACAGACTCAATATGAAGTAATTTCTCCAGAGTAACTTTTGCTCTCAAATTTGAATCCTTTCTCCTTTTTTTCCATAGGCTGAAATTGTGCTCTTATATCTTTCAGGATGCAACTGAAGGGTCGAGTCGTAACATTTCTAGTATATGGAAGGCCAAGGATCAAAGATATCCTATCATGACATGGAAACCCGACCTCATTTTGTATTTTTTGGCACAAATCCCGATGTATGCGGACTTTGCATACATGGCTGCCAAGAATACAATGCAGATCCATGTGGAAAATATACCAATCAAATGTTCATGGCCATGAATAGGAAAATACAAATGTGTTTACATGCCATGTCATAGTCACGACCAAGGCCTAGTGAAACTAGTATCAAAATCAATCTGAATATATCTGTATGCCACGGAGTACAATCTGATCTCCCATGATCACTGAAGTCAAATAGGTACTAGTCCAATGAAGGGGTAGCAACAGCTCGGGAAAGTTGCGGCCACATAGTGATGTCTTCAAATCTTCTATACTATCCGCCAAGGGTGCAAGTCTACATCATGTGAATAAATGAGTTGAGTTCAAACACGATGAGACATCGTTTGATTACCGATCATTGAGGTATACCGTTAACAAACTCGAGACAACCTACCAATAATGAAAGTAGGTATCAAGGCACCGAGTACATTTATACAAGTGTGAATAAAGGAGTTGGTGTCAAACGCTTCAGAAATCCATTGATTAGGAGACATTGATGTATTCCCACCTGTCAATGGTGAGAGAGCCTGCCACTAATGACTGTAAGCCTCAAGGTACTCATAAAAATCTAGGTCCCATATCCAGAATAAATGAGTCAAAGTTGATGGAAAGAGACCCCCTGAAAGGAGATCATTGAGGCATCTCTCATCAGTCAGCACGAGGAACAAAATAGGAGCTTCATGATTTGGTGAATATTGGATGAAGAACATGTTCACAAACCAACGACCTTGTGCATCTTTCGTGTGTGCCAAATGCAAGCGGTACACAGAAAAGACCCTCTGAATAGAAACCAATGATGAAAAATTGTTGGCAAAGGAGAGGAAACCACCAATAAGGATAATGGCATCCAAGGCACTGCACGAATCCAAAAGTGTGAATAGATGTCTTGTCGTCGAACACAAGGGAAACCACCTAGTCAACGACCAATGATGAAGTGTCGATTGTTGGGTTCAAGGTGACCTACCAATGATGAAAGTAGGGCTAATGCGCATGATAAGACCAAAGTATCATGTGATTCAGAGACAAAACTGAGGGTATGGCCGACATGCAAAGTCAAGATTTCTGAGGAGTGGCCGACACAGGTTGATAGACTTCCTTTGAACAAGATCATGAGACATATGGTGGACTCTGGCAGCATGGACTCAATGATGTGACAATTAGATGCAGGAGGCATCCATAATGTTCTTTGTAGGGACTGGAAGAGTAACCAGTCGGTAGAGAAAACTCTGTAGTGATATCAGCTTCCTAAGGACATGCTAAACCTAAAATTATGATGACATAAGGACTCAATAACTTTGTGCTATGTTCAAAGGTGACACGACTATTGCCAATTACAATATAGTACTCCCTTCTGGCCCATCTTTTTTTTTTTTTTTCATAACAAATGAATATTACGATACAAAGGAGGGAACGAGTGTCTCAAGTAAGAAAAACTAGTTCCAGAAGTGGAACGCACCTATGCTTAATGCAAGGGAATTCATGCGGGAGATGGAAACTTAGGGTGATGTTCCCTCTAGGGTATAGGGTGTCAAATTGTGAAGGATATAAACAAGGCTCTACTTGGTTGAGGATGCAAACTGCTTAGGCAACGGTTTATAACACAAAGTGAGAACCAGCTAAAGGGTCAATACTGTAAGAGAGGGCATGAGATGCAATCACAACTTAATGCCAAAAAATGTCCTTTTCTATATCTTTTAGTCTACTTGGTGTGAAAAAGGGGTAAACTTGTGCCAAATAGACGTCTTTTCCAATCCAATTTACAAGTGTGAAAAATACAAGTTCACTCGGCAATCTTTTCCATTTTTGGTAGCAAGTCAAAAAAGAGATTAACTAAGACTCATGTCCTTTCAAATCCAATTTTAACGAGCATGAAAGGGACAAATCACTCCGAAATATTTTCAATTTTTGGTAACGAGTTGGAAAAGAGATTAACTGAGACTCGTTTTTTTCTGTTCTAATCAACATGTAAAGGGGGAGGCCAAGGCTCCCATCCTGGCCTTCTGCCAAAATTCAATACCTTGCAGATAGCTGACAAAAGATTGGGAAAACCCAAGGCTTTCCAAGTCAAGGAGGAGAAGGTGCTAATTGAGGATACAGTCTCCATGATGGTTCGAATAATGTCTCTTAATGGAAAATACATAGGTGGGGGGATGGGGTGTCCCATCAGGTCATCCCAATCGAAGGGAACCTCGTCAGGACTTGGAGGGAGAGCATTCGGGGGAAGAATAAATCTCTCTTGTTTAGAAGGGGGAGGATTTGGAATGTTGATGACATGACTAAAAGGTGCATCTATTGGACAACTGAGAGGGGGGGGAGTAAATCAGTTGTTACCGTGCTTAAACAATTATACTTCTTTTAAAATCTTTACAAGGCACTCAATGATGAAAACAATAATGCAAGGAAATAAACAATGGCACATTCAGCATCAGTCACATATATGACAAACACAGAGACAGATATTTCCCGAGGAAACCCATACAGGGTAAAAACCTCTTCTTCTTTATATGATAAGTATTATTTACATTCTTTACGTTATCATACATATGAGCACCAACTCATTGTGAGGCTACAACATCTATTTTGCAAGATGCAACTTGCTGAGAGCACCAACTCTCTCTTTTTCTCTAGCACCCACTAGAAGGAAGCACCAACTCCCTGGTTTCTCTAGCACCAACTAGAAGGAAGCTACAACTCCTTGTGTTCAAGCACCCACTTGAGCCTCTGAGGACACCAGTCCTCCCTAGCACCTCCCTTCCACCCTAGTTTATGAATATGAAATACTGAAACCTATTACAGTGATATAGTATTCAATAACATCTTACCAGTCTCATCAATGTTCTGCAAGATTTTTCTACTCAGTCTTCCTCATTGTCTTCCTACATGCATCCGCTGCCCATTCTGTTCTTCTACATTTTGTGCTCTGTGTGCCATTCTGATTCAATGCACCTTTTGTTTCCTATTCATTTCAGCTGTTGCACCACACCTTTACTTCTTCACACATGCACAACTTCACCTCAGTAACAACACCTCAACACTTCTCTATGCGGTGTACTTATCGCTTCTGTGCACCTTCTTCATGCAATGGTCCCCCTCCTCTGCCTGCTCACACCAGGTTAATCTCTTCCATATCTTGAATGCTCTATCTGATCATCATGGTAACCCTTCAGCTTCTCTAGTGGTTTGCCCACGTGTTTAGCATCACTGGATGTCATGCTGAGATTCCTCATCCTCTCTGGTAGTTGAGACTCCTCGTCTTCTCTAGCATAGTCGAGCTTATACTTTTTTCTTCAGTTAAAAACTTCAACGCTCATTCACTTGTCAGTCACCTCCATGAACAGTCTTTGTTCTACTGGTTGATCTCTTGAGACTCTTCACCTCCTCTATCAATCACCTCTAAGTGTCTTCAATTCCTCTGGTAGAACTCATCACTGGTTTCTGGAAGTTTCACTGTGTCGTGCAACAGTAGCCCTCCGATCTCCTTTAGTTTCATCTGCACCATTGAATGATCTTCATAAGCTTGCCTTTATTTCGTATTTCATCATTTTGGCTTTCCTAAGGCCAAGGGTCTCGCCAGTCCATGTTTCGATCTCTGAAACTCCGAAACAAAGATTTTCTGCACTAGCTCCTTCCTCTATATGACCATGGCCATGACCAAGCGCTTGTCCATAAAGTGCTTTTTGAGATTTCTCTTTTTGGCATTTCGGGAATCTTGATGTTGAGAGTCTCTGACTACTCCATCTCCTGGTAGCCAAAATCCTGATCTCCAATACATCGAAGGGGGTCGGATAAATGGTCCACGATCTCTTTGAACCAACGGCTCATATCATATCATGATTTCGGCATTCCTTTGGTGAATGTTCTTGACGCTTCCAACTCCTGATCTGTGAAACTTCCAAATGGCGTGGGATCAACGGTCCAAATCAACCCTTGATCTGACGACTCAGATCATTTCGTGATTTCACAAATTGCGATTTCAGAATTCCTGTGGTGAATGTTCTTGACGCTTCCAACTCCCGATCCACAAAACTCTGAAATGGTGTGAGATCAAATTTCCAAATCAACCCTTGATCTGATGGCTCAGATCATTTTTCGATTTAGCATTTCAGGATTTTGGCATTCCTATGGTATTGCTTCTTGCCTCTCCAAGTCGCGATTCACGAAACCCGGAAATGGAGTCTTTGACATGCTCTGATCTTCTTCCACGCATCCCTCTTGGAACAATGGTCAAGATTTTATCGAGACTTCGCAACTCCACGAGCCTTCGTTGTGATTGATCAATGGTCCATATTTGGCCTCGATCTAACGATTGAGATTATTTCACAATTTCGCATATCGCAAGTTCAAGAGGTGAAAGGTTGGAGCATTTCATACCTTTGAATTTCCAATCAGCGAAATGTTGATCTGTGTCCACGTGTCTTACACGTATATGGACGGTCCTCCTTCTTTTGGTATTTTTCATACCTGCTTCTCCTTGCACTTTAATGAACATGCAGGTTGTCCCTGATCCAATGATGGTTGGAACTTATGCTCAGATCTGACGCCTGAGATCTGTCCTCCTCTTCTGCATGTTCTTCTTGCCTACAATCATATCTGACGGTCCTCCTTCTTTCAGAAATTTAAATGGGATCCAACGATCACTAACGCTTCTCCTCCCGAGCTTAGGCACTGCGATCAACTCTGCACTAATTACTCCTGATCTTACTTTGTTCCTGTTTTTCATCGATGCTTTCTCCGATCTTGTCATCAATGACCTGCCTAAAATCATTTGTACGTTTGTTGCCATCTTTGTTGCTATAATTGACATCAATGAAAAGCATACACTGTCTGTAAAACATGCCAACAATCTCCCCCTTTGGCATTGATGGAAATAAAGGAACCCCTGTTCTTTTCTCCCCCTTTGAAATCAATGTCAAAGAAAACACGCTCCCCCTGAGCTGTTGCATTAATTTTAGGAGGTATCAGATATGCAACCAATACAGGACTCCCCCTAACAGGATGGACTCTCTTAGATGTGAGACGGGATGACACCCAGCTTCTGTCTGAGATATTCAAATGGTGTCTTGGCTAGAGGTTTAGTAAAGATGTCTGCAATTTGTTCTATAGTGGGAATGTAATTGACCTGAACAATCTGATTGGTGACCTGCTCTCTCAAAAAATGATATTTTATAGGAATATGCTTGATATTGGAGTGGAATATAGGATTTTTAGACACACTGATGGCACTAGTGTTATCACAATGAATTGGGATCCGTGTAGTGTATTTTACCTCTAAGTCTGCAAGTGTCTGAATCATCCATAATACCTGAGTGCAACAAGTAGCAAAAACAATGTACTCTGCCTCTATGGTTGATAAAGCAATGGAACCTTGCTTTTTACTAAGCCATGCTACTAAAGAATGACCCAGGAAGAATGCTCCTCCACTGGTGCTTTTTCTCTCATCGACACAGTTTGCCCAATCTGCATCTGAGTAAGCCATTAACTGAAAAATCTGATTTATGGGATACCACAAACCATAAGTCATTGTTTCTTTTAAATACCTGAATATCCTTTTGACAGCTTGCAAATGACTCTGTTTGGGTACAACCTGATATCTTCCTACCATTCCTACATCATGCATTATGTCTGGGTGAGATGTTGTGATGTACAACAGGCTTCCTGTCATTGATTGATATGAGCTTTGATCGACATCAGGTGAATCATCATCCTTGCTTAATTTACATCCAGTTACCATAGGTGTACCCACAGGTTTAGAATCTTCCATTTGAAACCTTTTCAGAATTTCTCTTAGATATTTTTCTTGAGAAATGAACATCCCTTCCGACCTCTAAGTAATTTGCAGACCAAGAAAAAATGACAGTTCTCCTATCATAGACATTTCAAATTCAGACTCCATGGCAAAAGAAAACCATTGTACCAATGAATCCTTATTACACCCAAAGATGATGTCATCTACATAGACTAATATGATGAGAAAATTATTATCCTCTGATTTAATATACATATTGTTGTCAATTGTTCCTCTCTTGAACCCTTTGTCTTTGAGATACATATCCAGTCTGTGATACCAAGCTCGAGGGGCTTTTTTTAACCCATATAAATATTTCTTCAGATTGCATACTAATTCAGGGTTATCAGACAGTTTGAAACCCTCTGGTTGTTCCATATAGACTTATTCACTTAAATCTCCATTTAGAAAATCTGACTTGACATCCATCTGATAGACTTTAAATCTTTTATGACAAGCATAGGCAAGAAACATTTTGATAACTTCTAATCTTGCTATGGGAGAAAATGTTTCATCAAAATCCAGTCCTTCTATCTGAGCATAGCCTTTACAGACTAACCTTGCTTTGTTCCTGATAACTTGTCCTTGCTCATTCAACTTATTCTTAAAGATCCATTCGGAGCCAATGACGTTTTTACCTTCAGGTCTTTGAACCATCTCCCACGTATTGTTTTTCTCAATCTGATCAAGTTCGTCATTCATTGCTTTAACCCAGTGGTCATCTTTGTTGGCTTCATTAAAATTATTGGGTTCCAGCATGGATATGAAAGCTATATTATATTGTTCAGTATTTTTAATTAGCTTTCTCCTGGTTTGTACACCTTTGTCTTTTTCCCCAATTATCTGACTTGCAGGATGATTCTTTTGAATTATTCTGGAGGAGGAATTTGTAGTTGACTGTTGATTTGAGTCTTTCTGAGTGTCTGAGTCTTCATCTGATTCAGATTCTTCGTTTTTTGATTCTTGGACCTGTTCATCTTCAGCTTTAGCTGTGTCTTCTGTAGAAGACTCATTACTGTATACCTCTCTTGTTGGGATTCCTTCATCAATTTTTACATCAATATAGTCAACCATTTTATGTCGCCTCTTATTATAGCATCTATATCCTTTATTGTTTGTAGCATACCCTAAGAAGATACCTTCATCATCCCTGTCATCATATTTGCCAAGGTTCTCATCATTATTCTTTATGTAGCATTTACTCCCAAAGACTCTGAAGTGTTTAATTGAGGCAGGTCTTCCAAACCATAATTCATAAGGTGTCTTGTCACTCTGTGGTCTGAGGTGGGCTTTGTTAAGAACATGGACTACTGTGTGTATTGCTCCTACCCAGTAGGTTTGACCAATGTTCTTCTCATTCATCATTGACCTGGCCATTTCTTGCACTGTTCTATTTTGCCTCTCAACAACTCCATTTTGTTGTGGAGTTCTTCGGATTGTGTATTCTCTCTTGATCCCATGCTCATCATAGAATTCCTTGAAGTCTCTTGACATAAACTCTCCTCCCCGATCTGATCTTACTGCCTTTAACCTCTTTCCTGTTTGAGTCTCTGTTAAATCCTTAAATATTTTAAAAATCTCAAATGCTTCAGCTTTTTCTTTGAGAAAGCCAACCCAAGTAAGTCTAGAGTAATCATCGATAATCAGCATGAAGTAGTTTTCTTTCCCTGTGAATTCCTGTCTTGATGGTCCACATAAATCCATATGAACTAGTTGGAGTGGTTTCTCTATTGAAGTAAATCTCTTGGACTTAAACTGTGTCCTGTTTTGCTTCCCTACTTGACAGGGTTTACACATTGAATCTTGGGGCTTTGATATTCTCGGAAGATCTTTTACTGCCTCGAGTTTTTTGAGTTTGGTTAAGTGGTCAAAGTTTAGATGTCCAAGTCTCCTATGCCATAACTAGCTTTCATCATGTTTGCTTAGATGACATTCATTTCTATTTTCTTTCAACACATATACATTGTTTTATGTCCTTATGCCTTTGGCCACCACTTGTCCTAAGTTTACAGACTTTATCTTGCAGTCCTTGGATGTGAACAACACTTTGCATCCTCTATCACACATTTGAATTACACTGAGCAGATTATGTTTCAGCCCATCCACAAGTAGAACATCTTGGGCTTTTCCTTTTCCATTACTTAATCTCACCCTCACTTTTCCCTTTATTTTCACTAGAGCATCATTTCCAAAGGTTACATTTTTTTATTTTCTTTCACTTAGAGATAGAAACTTGCCTTTGTCTCCCATCATGTGTTTGGAGCATCCACTATCTATATACCAAGGGTTCGTTTTTCTTTGAGAGGACAATACTAATCCACACTTGTCACTTTCCTTCTTCTTCCAAAACTTGAC
>ML786771.1:441726-455917 GCA_009831015.1 Picea engelmannii | reverse complement strand
GTTTGGACCACCGCACCTTCCAGTTGTTAGACCCGCAGAGGAGAATTGGGGTCATGATACCCCAGAGGACTCCTCTTTCGCTCTACCTCATGAGAAAATAATTCCCTCATACCTTCCCCATCAAGAGAAGGATGTGGCCACCTTAGGTCAAGTTATCTAAAACACTCCATCAATAGGTCATTGGGGATATCCCATAGTTGAAGAAGCACCCTCAATGACCCCCATCCAAGAAACCACTCACAACCCAGAAGTGACTCCTGAATCCTCTTGGCCTCAATTCTTCGAGGAGCTTCTTGTGTTAATCATGGATATACATTGAGATGTGGCATACCTGTTGTTTCGATAGGAGCACCTCAATCGTCTGCTGGAATTTCTACATGATGCACTGTCAGGTGATCCGGCCTCCAACCCTTTCCCGACTTGTCACCAACCTATTGGCAGCCATTTCGCATTTTTATCCTATCGTTATAAGCTGCCTACACAAGTGTTTTGGAACCCTTGATTCTCATCGCAATCTTTTGAATAAAAAAACACTATTATCTTGCGCATTTGCACACCTGCCTTTTGTTCTCGTTTTCACGACTGCAAGTGTGAAACCTTGAGTTCGAAGTCATGTCGATGGCATTAAAATCATCACTGGATTATTATGGTTACTCTTGTCTATGTGTTCATGGCATTTATAATTCAATAATGGTCACACAGTTGGAAAGACACCAAATCTTTACTCACTTTGCATTTTTTTTAATATGACTTCATTTTCTAAGTTTGCGATGCAATGGTATTCTAGTGATTGTGATTGAGTCCTTCATACAATGGCGGTTTGATGTTCTATTGTCTTTGGTCAAATTCTTTGGTGCAATGGTTTCATAACAAAGCATTAACATTGTGATTAGACCCTTAGTGCAATGGTTTCATACAAAGCATAAGTTTTATGGTCAAATCTTTGGTGCTAAATTCGAAATATTGTTTTAATTCATGCAAACACTATTGTTGTGCAAATATTCGGGTCGACTTATCATAGTTTTCAATATTTGTTTGATTCGCATTGCTTTTAACACACACCACTAGTGATTTGAATAACCATAACGCCATCGATTGTACATTCCGATATGAATGTTTTGCATGGGATTGTTTCGTTCCACCACCCTCGCACACTTAGGCATTAATGCCTGCATTGTATCTCGGGTTACCTCTGTTGGTTTCGGGGAAGCCTGTGAGCTTGTGGTCGTGCGTATACCCTGTCCAAACCCCTGTCTGTTTACCCTGCTCACTGTGTGCTCTCTCCTATGGCACCTGTGGTGCGCATAGAACCTAATGGCATCCAAATGCTCCTACTATTTGACAATGCTTGTAAAGACCTGGAGAATAGTGGCTGACTAGTTTTTATCCAAAAATTTGAGGGTTTCAAACTTACGGTCGCCAAACAGTTCTCCCTCACGTTCGACAGATGCAAGGCTAAGGTTGGGGATATACAACTTGAGCTAAATGAGGAATTCCTCAGCTCAGCTACAAGCTTACCAGCTAAAGGGAAGAGGTGGTTTAAGAATTCAAAAGTGGACGAGGTTCCATGGCCGCTCCTATTCACATCGAGGAAGATCGTTAGTTGTGATAGAGGTATGGTCGTCACTTCCCTTAAGACCAAGTGGCATGATCTATTAGCAATTGTTAATCAATTCGTGACTTGCGAAGGTCGTTATGGTTTGGTGTTTCTTTATCATCTCAGGTTGCTTATGAATTTTATAGACTACCCTATGAATATGCCTCACTACCTCCTACGCAACCTATATAAAATGTCCAAACGATTTAAGTGTGAGAAGGTTGATAGCAGCCTTTTCCATCACTGCTTGATTGTAATCATTATTGTCCATCATTTGAAGCTTAGTGGTGACTGTTGGCAAGCCTTCCTATCAAGGAATGGCTTTGCCACTCCCGAGTGTGGCCAAGTGGACAAGGTTGTGGTCACTGAAAACCTGGTTGGGCCTGTCGTGCCACCTCCTACCCTTCTACCCCCTGTCAAACCCTCGAACTGCCCCAACATTGACCTACCCGATACCATGGCCAACCCGTGTGCTAAAGACAATACTAAGACCGTCAAGAGGCCTGTAAGGAAGAAAGGAAAAGGTGATATTGGTGTCAATAGTAAGGGAAAGAAGAATGCATGATGGATATCTAAATGTGCTCGGAACAAGCCCAAACAAAATGTTGACCAGAAGCCTATTGTTTTGAGCGAAGATTTGGACTCTGAGATTGAATGCTTCTTGGCCGAGGAATACCCTTACTCTCATGGCCTCTGTTCTGTGGAACCCTATGACTATGTTTCCAACCTAGCACCGTGCCTCAAGGATGACCCTAACTTCCCAGGAATTAAGTTTGACAGTGGAACCCCTGGTAACTTGAAAGAATCCTCACCTGTAATGCCAAGGCCCGATCAACCACTGTGTACTCAATGCAATTCTTGGCTTGAATGTTACTACATGGATGTTCCCCTGTTGATATCTAAAATTAAATCATTGGAGGAACGGGTTACTGTGTTGTCAAAGGAAAACCACAGGCTACAAGCCAACGAGAAGATGCAAAAGACTACGTGTTCAATTGTCTTCAGAAATGTTGAGGCAGCTACTGCCTTTTTCAACTCAAAGTTATCTTGACCGAATCGTTTTTCTACAACCCAGGTATGTATTTCAACATCGATTTTTGAATGATTTGGTTAGCCGATTGTGTTTGCTCCAAATTAGTTATGTTTGTTTGAATAGATTCAAAACAATTCTGTTATTTTCGAACTACCAAAAATGATTTCGTTTTGAATCATGTACAAAATATTTGTTTGCTAAAATCGAATATAGCTATGTTTTGATTAATACGATTTTATTGCTCTTGAATTAGTATAACGATTGTGTCGGCCCTGAGTTAGTTTGATTCATTTCTTTTTGTTTTGATTCAGAAATGATGTTGCATGCCTTGAATTAGCATAGTCGTTTGTGTATGCGTTGGATTAGTATCAAAGATTGGTTTGATATAGTTCTATTAGTTTTGAATTAAAAAATGATTCTGTTAGTTTTGTTCTGATTCAACAACGATTTTTTTAAGTTCTGAATTGACATAAACTATTGCGTTTGTGTTAAGTGAGTACGAAAGATTTGTTTGATCGATTATAGTCTGTTTCGATTGAAATTGATTCAAAAAAATGATTTATTTGGTTTTGAATTGTCAAAACGATTATGTCTGTTTCAAATTGGTAATAAAAAGGTTGGTTGACAGATCGCATATATCCCTGTTACCATTCAGTTAATTGAACATGATTTCGTTTGTTTCAAATTGGCATAAAAGATTTGGTTACTTCTAGCATGAATGATTCACTTTGCTTTAAATTAGTAATTAAGGATTTCTTTAATAGGTTGAATGTATTTTTGTTTATCATTTGGATTAATTTAAAATGATTGTGTTGGTAAATATGACCAGCTACAGAATCGTGAGATTCTGTAGCTAGTCATAAAATTTAGATTTTTGTTAATTTTACAAATAAAACATTATCTAAACTTGTTGATTCTTGTCCACCTACAGGTACATACGAATTGCAATGGGGAATTGGACATGCTGTGGCAGTTTAGAACATGTTTTTTGTTATATAGTTTTGTTAAGTTGTTAGCCTTAGGTAAAAATAGAGATTTGGGAGATTGTTCCCAGATTTTCTCCAAACAGTTTTTGATAATTCCCACAGGGATGTTTTACCCTGTGGCCTTTATATACTCATTAATTTTTGTAATGAACCCATCACTGTTGGGAGAACAAAGACTATGGATTTATGATGATACAGACTCGAATGGAAGTGGATCTTTTGTAACAGCTTTAGCTTTCAATTTATCATACTTTCGTTCAAGTTTTGTGCATTTTAATTTGTGATCAAGTTATTGACTACTTTAGATATCAAGACTTATTACAAGTTGATGCGTTTTGACTTAAATTTTGTCCATATTTGATGTGTCTCATCTTACTCACAGCAATCACTCTGTTTGAATTTAATTAACAGAAGGTTTATCTTCTTAATTAAATGAACGATTATATGCAAATCTTCGCACAGGGATTTATCTAACTATGATGATTTGTAAATTATAAAATTGTTGTTGTTTTATGTCTTGTTTGTTCTGTCATTCATATTCAAAGAGCACTGTTGCTTCCTGTTTACAAGAAGCTTGTGGAAAATCCGGTGCGGGTTTCCTCCCATCAAAAAGCTAAATCGAGTATTGTGCACAGGACAAATAGGAAGCGTTACTTCAGGTCAGTTCGATATTTGCGATTTAATAGTTAATAAATTCGAGAATTCTCAGTAGTTTAGATAGATATATATATAGTTCAGTTTTATAGTAACATATTGTTATCTTAATTGCTTAGCTCAGTTGGTTTTTATTTCTCTTCTTTCATAGAAAAGATATAAAAAATCAAAAAAATAAAGGGTTTCGCTGTCATAAGGCATTTTACCAATGATTTTTGCAAATTTAGATCAAAATTTGTATTTTGTAAGTACTGTAAATATATAATTGAGATCTAATTCTGTTGATAACTGAACATTTAATTTCATAGAATTATTGTTGTATAATATTAGTAAGTAAGTTGTATATATATATTTCAGATTTGTATATAGTTTGTTGTAGTTGCTTTTTCCACTTAGATTAGTTTCTTTAGTTTAGTTTTTCTTTCATTTTCTTAGGACTTAGATCGGCCAATGGAGCCACTAAACCCGTCAGGGTGGATTATTCCAAACGGCTTGGGTTATTTAGACAACCCTGGACCAGATCCACTCCTCCAGTTGATGAGCATTCAATTTCGTCCGTCAACAAATGGCACTAGAAGGAGGGCCTGAAAATTATTAATGGCACAAGGTGGTCGTAAGACTCCTCCACCACTTAACCACTCGCCTATAGTGACAAGAAGTCATTCAAACAACAACATCGTCCCTCAAACAACAACGACATCAAACGACGATCTACAGATCACAGTTGAACCAGTAATCCCAAATCCTGCAGGTGGTGACGTACAAGAGATTGTCCGCCAATCTCTCTTAAGAACACATAGTGCCTTCGCCTATTTAAGGAAGCCAAATCGTCCTTTCGACCAACCTTTATACTTCTCTGATATCAGAGAGAAGCTTGGAGGCACTAACCTCACTTTAAACCCTATAGATCCAATCCTCACTCCTGCTGCAGGAGGATCTAGAATACCACCCTCACCACCATCACCTCCTTCTTCTTCTGGAGAAGACTCTTCTGACGAAGGTAGTTCCCCTTCTCATCCTTCCACACCGCCTACACCAATGGCCAACCAGAACAATCCTGCCAGACCCTGGCTCGACCAGGATGCAGTAGCCGTACCCGGGCCTCAGCATCCCTTACCTAAACATCCAGAAAAGTGGCTTCCCAAGTTTGACCCTGACTCTAAATAGATCGCCGAAGATCATATTAAAAATTTTATGTTAGCCATTAGACTCCGTAATGTCGAGCATGAAGACATAGTCTGTAGGTTGTTCCCCTACACTTTCGAGGGAAATGCCTCTACCTGGTACTTTTCCCAGCAACCCCATACCATCGTGTCTTGGGAGAAGTTCGAATCCTGCTTTCTTGAAAAGTTCGGAGACGATAAGTCCCCAGAAGTTCTAGTCATGGAGCTTTCTAGTTTAAGAATGAACCCCAAAGAGAAAATCAAAGACTTTAACCAAAGATTCTTAACACTTAAAAACCGAATCCCTACGGATTCGATGCCTGTTGAGAATCTTATCATAGCATACTATACTAAAGCCTTGCATCAAAGTATAGCCATTTGGGTAAAACGATCTAATAAAGACACATTGTTAGAGGCCTTCGAAGAGGATAGCCAGATTGAAAAAGACATCCTTAGTTTAAAAGACACTACTAGCAACGAAACAGAGACTAGTTCATCTTCCAAAAAGAAGATTGAAATCCTCCCTAGACCTGCTCAAAATAAAACACAACCTGAAAGCTCAGATTTAGAAAACCTAACTAAAGTCATTCAAAAACTGTCAAATCAAGTTATAGATTTGAAAAGGACGGTCGAAGAATCTTCTTCGAGCAAAGGGCCTTACAAACCCCCATTCAGGAAGCCTTTTCCCACCAATTGACCTAATCCAAATACCGAGGGCCTAAATCTAGAAAGTCTACAATTCACCCTTCAAACAATTCTAGAAGCCCATGATAACTTGATAACTCCTGAGATTCCTGAGGAGGTAGTTGAACAAGATACAGTTGAAGAAGAAGAACCTTCTCTGATTTTTGGACACTTCTCGGATAGCATTTTTCAAGCTAATTTCGAGACAGTACATCCCTACAATACTAGGAGTAAGACGACAAACAAACCTTCTTCTGAAAACACTATGACTTTACCCCCAAAACAATCTAAACTAGCTGAGACTAAACAGATTCATGTAAACCCCAACTTAGATTATGATTTAGTTGAAGATCTAAAAAAGTTAAGGGCTAACATTTCTGTTTATGAATTATTAAAATTTCTGTTTCTACTACAAAAAATGTTACAGAACATTGCAGAGAATAGAAAAAATGGTAATTCAAACAGTAACAAGGTTGTTCAGAACAAAGTTCCTCAGAAGACTTCCACTAAGAATAATCTCGATCCTCACGAGAAAGGAAGTCTTTTTGTAAATAATGTAACAAATGTAGATAAATTAGCTTTAGAGACTGCAAGTAAAAAGCCACAAGCTTCCACCCTTAGTACTCGTAGAAATGTACCCCCATTTTTGTTAACTTTCGAAATCTTTAATAGGAACGTGCACAATCATATGGTAGATTCAGGAGCATCATCCAATGTAATGCCATGGTCTGTATGTCAGAAGATTAATGTTGAGGTTGAACCATCCACTTTAAAAATCATCCAACTTGATCGAACTAGTGTTAAAGTCATAGGCGAATTAAGGAATGTGCTTATAAGATTATCGTCTAACCCCAAAGTTCATCAAGTGATTGATATTATTGGTGTGGATATTCTAGAAGTTTATGGTTTGTTTCTAAGTAGAGACTGGCCGGAGCAGCTACATGGTTATTTCACGACAGATTGGTCTCACCTGTGGCTTCCCGAGAACGGCAAGCCCAACAAAATCAAGGTAAATCACGAACGCTACCTTAAGTTCATGGTCACAGATTTGAATGATCCCAATGAACCATTTACACCTTCTATTGATTCACCTGAAATACAAGGGATGGATACCTTTTTTGGCAATTTCATGGCCAAGGCTTCAGCTATCACCAACCCAGAATAACAGTTCGAGATTGTAGCATATGTGTAGCCAGCAGCTTCTGCACAATGGTCTCATGCACTCGATAAAAATCAAATTTGGTCTCTTTACTTTGAAGGGTCAAAGTCTAAAGAAGGAGTAGGTGCAGGCTGTGTTATTATTGATCCAGCAGGTAACAAAACCTTGATTTCATGTAGGCTAGAATTTGAATGTACTAATAACATAGCGGAATATGAGGCTTTACTGCAGGGCCTCAGAAAAGCTTTAGATATGAACATTCAAAATTTTACTGTCTTTGGCGATTCTGAAATTGTGGTTAGATAGGTAAGAGATTCTATCCACTGTATGTCTCCGCATCTTAAAAGCTACCAATCCGAGGTATGGAATTTAATGAATAAGTTTTCTGCTTTCAATATAAATTCTATTCCTAGATTGAATAATTCTGAAGCTGATCTATTAGCTAACGTAGATTCCAAATTATTTCCTGCAGAAGGCTTGTCTCCGAATGCATTCTCCGTCGAACTGTTGTTCAGGCCATCCATTCCCAACAACATCACGAATTGGAGAGTCTTCGACGACGATCAACAGATTATTATCTTCCTACATATGGAAGAAACTTTCCAAGGCACGGTGATCGACGAATGCACTCATGACGACAATTTGCAAGATTTCACAGTAATACCAGATCCGAGATATCCTGAATATTCATCGGACATGGTAAATGCGATCCCTAAATCTGTAGTTATATTAGAAAATTTTTATGATCTTCAAGATAAATTCAAAAAATCGGTCAACTGTAAAACCAATACTTCCTCGTTATCGTATGAAAAAATAAACTTGGGAACTGATGACAATCCACAGTGCATTAATTTAGGGGTGGGGTGTTATGAACAAGAAAAAGCCGCATTTATTAAATTGTTTAAGGAATTTAAAGATGTTTTTGCGTGGACGTATGATGACCTTAAAACTTTCGACCCTAACATCATACAACACGTCATTCCTATGAAACCCCAAACCTTGCCCTTTCAACAAAAATTAAGAAAAATGCACCCTAAGCTCGAACCGACCGTCAAAAAAGAATTAAATAAACTCCTAAATGCTAAGATAATTTTCCCATTTAGGCACACGCAATGGGTTTCTAACCTTGTCCCTGTTCGGAAGAAAAGTGAGGAAATCCGACTATGCGTCGATTTTCGAAACCTTAATAGAGCGTCGGATAAAGATAACTACCCTGTCCCACCCATGGAACAGATCCTTCAACAGGTATCTGGTTCTGAAAGACTTTCCTTATTGGATGGTTTTTCAGGGTACAATCAAGTCCTGATGTCTCCTCTAGATCAACTCAAAACTACCTTCCGCACTCCATGGGGCACCTATGCTTACAGGAAAATGCCCTTTGGACTGATTAATGCCGGTGCCACTTTACAGAGAGTGATGGACATCGCTTTCCGAGGCTTATTCAATCAATCCGTCATAGTTTACTTAGATGATGTTACTGTATTTTCCAAAAACAAAACTAATCATCTAGCTCATTTAAGAGCCGTTCTACAGCGATGTCGTAAATACGGCATTTCCTTGAATCCTAAAAAATCTATCTTCGCAGTAGAACAAGGTAAACTCTTAGGATTTATTATGTCAAGCAAAGGGATGATTATTGACCCTGAAAGGACTCAAGACATCTCGAAACTCCCCCATCCCTCATCCAAAAAGTCTATGCAGTCTTTCTTAGGACAGATAAACTTCGTCAGGAGATTCGTTCCCAGTTTCTTTGAGATGGTGAAACCTTTACAGAATTTAATTAAGAAAGACGCCCAATATCATTGGGGACCCTTAGAAAATCAAGCTTTCAATTCAATAAAAAAGGCCATAATAGACGCTCCTTCTCTCATGAGCCCCGACTTTTCGCAAGACTTCACACTCTACACATTTGCTTCTGACCGCTCCTACACTGTTGTCTTAACTCAAAAGAACACTGAAAACAATGAAGTACCCATTGTCTTTATGAGCTCTGCTTTCAAAGGTGCGGAACTTAATTACCCAGCAGTAGATCAACAAGCCTATGTTGTTTTTAAAGTAGTCAAGCACTTCCAATCTTATCTTTTGAAATCTAGGACAAAAATTATTGTCCCTTACCCAACCGTCAGGAATATGTTAGTGCAGAAAGAATTAGGCAAAAAGAGGGCGAACTGGGTTACCTCCTTGCAGTAGTACGACATAGAAATCACCCCAGCTCAAATAGTGAGAGGTCAAGGGTTGTGCAAATTAGTTGCTGACTCACCAGTGGGACAGCAAGAAGAAAACGATATGTCAAATCCAGGACAGCACAATCAAAATGCAATCTGCTATGCACAAAACTCTGTCAGTACCTGGTATGAAGATATAAAATTCTATCTTGAACATGGGTCAGCCCCCCGTCACCTGGATCCCACTAAAAGAAGAGCGTTAAGATTAAAATCTGTCTCCTTTCATTTGATTAATCGTATTATGTTTCGTCAAAATTTTGATGGAGTACTAATGCGTTGTCTTGAGAAAGACAAAGCAGAAAAAGTCTTACTAGAATTGCACGCAGGGGAAGTTGGTGGGCATTTTGGTGGTGACACCACTACCCATAAAGTCTTGAGGGCTGGTTATTACTGGCCCACACTTTTTAGAGATGCCCATGCCTTGTGCCGCAAGTGTATTACTTGTCAAAAAGCGTCCGGGCGGATACAAAAACCAGCCTTTCCTTTGCAGCCTGTTTCAGTAGACTCCCCTTTTCAGCAGTGGGGTCTTGATATTATAGGTCCAATCAATCTGCCATCCTTACAACAACATAAGTTTATCATAACAACCACAGATTACTTCACCAGGTGTTCTGAAGCTGCCGCATTAAGAACTGTGAATACCAGTCAGGTAATTTCCTTTTTAAATTCAAATATTATTACTCGTTTTGGTATCCCTGACTATTTAGTATTCGATAACGCTTCTTATTTTTCGTCTCTTGAAATGAGCGAGTTCGCTCTAGAAAAAGGAATTAAACTGAAGTATTCTACCAGCTACTACCCCCAAGGCAATGGATTGGCAGAATCAACAAACAAGAACCTGATTAAAATCATCAAGAGAACGGTATCTGAAAATCACAAAAAATGGCATAAGGCACTGTTAAACACAATTTGAGCTTATAGGGTAACACCAAAGACTGTTGTAGGTAACTCTCCCTTCTTTCTCGTCTATGGCAGAGAAGCAATTCTGCCACCGCATATTCTTCTTCCCTCACTACAGCTATCACAGAAAATACAAGAAGAAGACTGTCCCCCTTTGGAGAACCGAATTAACGCTTTAATAAAACTAGAAGAGGTAAGAGCTCAAACTAAATGTAAGTTAGATCAACATCAACTAGTGGTCAAAAGATGGTTTGATGCCAGCTCTGCCTCTGATAGGAACTTCAAAGTAGGTGACCTTGTCTTGAAATGGGACAAACCGCATGAGGGAAAGGGAGAGCATACCAAGTTTCAGAACTTATGGCTTGGACCGTTTTTAATTGTTGAGAAATTGGGTCCCATCTCTTTCCGATTATAGAGTCTAGAGGGACAGCCAGACACCTATTCGGTGAATGGCCAAGCTCTAAAAAGATATTTCGCTTGATGACAACCCTGTGTATACTTTGTAAATATTTTTCTTTTGTTTGATTTTCTTTTATTGTTTTGGTTTTTGATTTTTCCCCTTGCTCTTATTAGTTTTTGTTTTTGGAAATACACATACCTGCATTTTGAATTGTTTAGACAAAGAAAACGGAAAATTCTTTCACTGAAATGACTGCTGAAAAATTGTCTAAACATCAATTATAATATACTTCTGAAATTTACAGCCATGTTGGGCAAAGACTGTTGTTTGAAAGAAGTTAACTGATTTCGATCTCTGAGAGAAGCCTGTCACGATCATCCATTATCTTTTTACGCTATCCCTATTCCTTAATGGAATAAATCAGAAGATGTCTCCCTGCCTTAGAAGGTTGGTTTTGTAAACAAACCATCTCTGAATCTTAATGAAGGACATTTTTAAAAATTCTTTCAAGGTCTGTAAAAATATGTTTAAAATATCATAATTTTCAGCGTCACCCCGCTCAATTATATATGATCCAGGTGGATATTGGTGGCCACCCGCCTATTCCACTTGGACCCCCACCATTGCTTCTTTCAGTTTTTCAGTTTCCACACAGTTTACTATTTTTAGCAGTTTTTCGGGTCCTGAACTTCCGGAGCCGTTTTGAGGCCTTAAACGACGTTTTTTGGGAAAACGGGGAGCAACATTGATTGAAAATCCATGTTTCTCACCCAAAAGTTGTAGTCCTCGGATAGATCTTTCTAATGAAGTATAGAACACGTCAAACGAAGATCGTATGCCAAAGTTACATCCCTGGGAAGTTGATGTACCAATTTACCCAAACGGGGCCCATAGTCTTGGTGTTTCATCTCCTAGGGTTAGGTCTTTGGATGTTTAGGGTTTTCCATTGTTTCTCAATAATAATAGGCCTTCGAGCCTCATTGTAACAGAGTTCAGAGGCCAGTAGCCGCCACATCTCTTCTCAGCGATAAGCTACCAGTGCCCTAGCTAGTTTATTTCCATTCTGTCTATAAGCATATTTCAGTCATTTGTTATTAATGAAATGAAGTCTTATTTCTGCTGCATCTCTGTGTTTATGTGCATTTCTGTATTTCATTGTGTTCCTACATAATTCTGGATCACTAGTGTCAGAGCGGTCTGCTCATTCTCGATTCTTCTTTGCATGTCCCCAACGAGATCGGGGTATAAGGAGTTGGGGCTCGATCTGGTTGAACCTTTGCAAGATCAGCCTCGCAAACCCCGACAACTGCCCATGGGGGAAGAAAAGAAAGATGAGGGAGCGGGAGATCCTATCAAAATGTTGCTCAAGGAGGCCCTCGAGAAACAAAGGAACGTGATGATGGACAACTTTTCCCATATTCTTCAACGGATTCCGACTAGCGGCGCATTGACATCCAGAAGCCACTCTGGAGGCGCCACTCCTTTTAAGGTACAAGTAAACTTTGGCATTCCCATATTTGACAGCCAAATAGATGCAGATGTTGTAGATAGATGGTTGAATTTGTTAGAAGGATATTTCTCGGTTCATGACTTTTCCGACCGAGAAAAGATTATTTTCGCACTCCTCAAAGCCGCCCTCCATGTCAAGGACTGGTGGGAAACCTACTTGGAGCAAGAGGGCGAGGGAGAACCCTCTTTGTTCTCGGCCGCACCCACTTGGAATTATTTTTGAGACGCCATCAAGGAACAATATTATCCCATGGGGAGTTATGAGGACAAATACATACAATGGACTACGTTGCGGCAGCAAAGGGACCAAGATGTGCATGAGATGGCGAATCTGTTTCATACCCTACGCACAAAGTTGGGTATCAAAGATTCAGAGAAACATTTGGTGTTAAAGTACCATAGTTTTCTGCACAGATACATTCAGGAGGAAATGGAGTTCCTCGACATCTCCTCGCTTGGTGTGGCATACCGATATGCTACCAAGATTGAGTAGAAGTTCAAACAAAAGAAGCGAGACTTTGGGTCTACAAATCAGAAGCAAGGGAAAGGTACTCCCAAACCACAGAACAAAGGACCAAGCCAAGGTGGGGCAGCCCAGGACAACCTCCCAAAGCCACAAACAAAGAACAACACCACGAAGCCAAAAAAGGACATGGGTAAGTGGTGTGAGTTCCATAAGAGCTCCACTCACAACACAAGTGAGTGTCGGGCCAAGCAATCATTGGTAGCCGAGTTGAAGGCTTCTGAGTCGGATGCATGCTCCAACTCTGAATCAAAAATCGACAAGGTGAATGACAGGGGGAAGCATATTATCGATGCAGAGCCCAACGCCACCGTTGCCACCACGAAGATCCAGAAGGAGGAACCGGAAGATCCAGAGGAGGCAGAGCATCTCTTCCATTCCAAGATGTGGGTAAAGGGTTCCCCGTTGCAGTTCATTGTCGACAGCAGGAGCCAGAAGAACCTCATCTCGGTAGAGGTCATGAAACAGTTGGGCTTGCCGACCACAACACACCCACAACCATACACCATCGGGTGGTTGCACCAAGGACGGGACCTCCGCGTCATTCAACAATGTCACCTTCCCTACAGCATCAAGCCCTTCACGGATGAGGTAATATGTGACATTGCTCCTCTTGATGTTTCTGATGTATTATTAGGCCAACCGTACTTGTGGAAAAGACATGTTGTTTATGAGTCTAGGCCTCGTGTTGTTATTATCACTTTGGGCAATAAGTTGTACAGGATACCGGAGATAGCACCGCCTACCACCATGTCTTTGGTTACTGCAAAACAATGCAGTAAGCTCATTTCCAAAACCAGGAAATTTGTTTTCCTGATGATCCACCCTCAGGGAAAGAGGAAGACTGTGGCCATGACCTCCAGACAGGGCCCCGCTGCACGAAAACAACAGATGGATAAGATCGTGGAGGAGTACAAGGACATCTTCACCTCCCCTGCAGGGGTGCCTCTACACTGTCAGGTCAAGCACGCCATCGATCTGACCCCAGGTGCGTCGCTACCCAATGGACCCATCTACCGGCGCTCTGTCCTAGAGAATGACGAAATCAAGAGGTAGATTCAGGAGCTATTGCAGAAAGGTCACATCCGGTCGAGTTCATCGCCCTGTGGGAGCCCGATTATATTGGTGCAGAAGAAGGATGGGACTTGGAGACTCTGCATTGACTATCGGGCACTGAACAAGATCAATGTCTGGAATAGGTACCCGATCCCATGAATTGATGACCTTCTGGACCAACTCAAGGGGGAAAAATATTTCAGCAAGATCGACTTGAAGTCTGGGTATCACCAGGTACCAATCGAACCCTTTGATGTGTGGAAGACTGCATTCAAATCCAAGGAGGGCCTTTTCAAATGGTT